>CM077502.1:50049866-50631012 GCA_039654745.1 Houttuynia cordata | reverse complement strand
AATTTTTCTTAATTGGGGGTCCAACAATTCAATAAGAAATACTAATTTTTAATATAAAGCTATCAATATGGGACAGAGGGAGTCCAATATACATGCTCTCTAGCCTAATAAGGTACACTCCACCGTCCTATTTTACATGCTTCGTCAGAGTAAAGTATGTCCTAAAATAGTTATTCCATCTTAAGTAGATTGTAAACCTCCTCTCCCCTATTACAAAATCAACTTTTTTTCAGTTGGAGGCTTGGAGCTATTAAAACAGGATGGAGGGAGTATTATACATGCTCTATTGTAACTTTGAACAGTGAGTGATCTTATAATCAGCTGCCCAAGCAGATACCCAAGTCTTAATCAGCTCTCTCAGTCCCTATCTCGCCCTGTCTTGGACGGTAGATCAAACAACAAAACGGGTCTTTGTCTTCGACCGGCTTTGTGAAATGGAGATTTGGTCAGCCTCAAGCATATTCTAATCAAGGCGTCATGCTTTCACCATCTGTCCCATTAACAAGTAAGCAACCCAAGGGCGGGCGACCATTTTATCATTTCTATGGGGTTTAGAAAAAGGAGACGATAACCATCTGAATCGAATCCAACACACACACCACCCCCACGCCCACTCAATCTTGTAAAGCAGGAGGTTCGTCGGGCATATTGCATGATGTTTTAAACAACTGGGTCTTTGTTAGCCGTTCAGCATATGGCTGGTTGTTTCCTTCAGCCTCGAGCCTTCATCACCAAACTCCACCACCAGAAGAGCCTCCTCCTCTGCTTCTCCTTTCGAGATACATCATCTCTCTCAAGGTACTCTCGCCTTTCTTGTTCAGTTTATCATCTGGTTTGTTTTTTATGATTTTTTAGGCTTTTATGCAATCAGTTATGACTAAGGAGAGTGTTGTAGTATGCATTGACAGCTGGTGAATGGGTTTTTAAGAAGAGCTAAATCTGGTTATAGATCTAGTATCTGGCCTAAGAGCAGTGGCAACTCTGTCTTTTTTTCTGTAATTCCTATTAGTAAATATTCACTTAATTGAAATGAGTATGCAAGTCAACATCAATTTGGCGATGACAAAGTCTGCTGCTTGTTTGACAATTTCGTTTTTATTCTGTGTCGTCGCTGTTTTCGGTTTTGGTTTTTATTCACTTATTAGATTGTTTTGGTTTTTGTTTTGATTCTGTGTCGTCGCTGTAGGTTGTTTGAGTAGAAAACTCAATTAACCTTTTTGATCTTGCAATCTCTGCGCTCAGTGTGCTCTGCTCTTGAATTTTTTCATTGGTTATGATGTTGACTTCTATTGCTTGCTCTCGGCCTAAATTTAGAGACTTTATGAGCAAGACGAATAGAGCGCTCCTGTAGCATCATTTTTCCTGATCATGGGCCCAAATATGGTAGTTCTCAATAATTCGGAATTCTGAAAATGAAGCAAAATGATTTTATTGGTTGGGCTTTCCAACACTCAACTAGTACACATCGTTTGGTAATACACACTCCTGTGATTTTTATTAGATACTTGGATTTTAGTTCTCTGTTTGTTTTGTCTATCTGTTTCATTCTCAATATTGTAGCCTCCTATCACCTTCACCTACTAGATTTCAGGGAACAACATCGTATAGAAGAGTGTAAGAAGTAGTTAGTTGTGATTGATTGATCTGCTTAACTTTGACATGATCTTATAATTCTCCTCGCGATGTCATTAGATCAAAGTTTGATTGTAGTCAGTTACTGCTTGATGATTTATCATTTGTTTCTGTTTTGTGACGCATATTCCTTATAGCGTACAACACGTTGTTTTGTATACAGAAAAAAATTAGTGCCTTTTTTGGTTATAATTCTGCAGAGCTTTTAGGTTCAAGCATAAGAGGCTCAACAGATTCCACCAAATTGTTCTGCTGTCACGTAAGTAGTCAATAAGCTAAAGAATTCCAATAATGCAATAAGGGTTTGTTGATATTGGGCCATTATGCATGTCTGGCCCTGTGGTGCTTCCTGATAAATTATATGGAGAATTCTCTATTTCTGAAAGTGCTAGACTCTCTCATGATCACTCACTCGTACTGGCTAATGGGCAAGTTTCGTATCCTTCTGTTGAGAACTGTGGGTTTAGAGTTGGAGAGCTTTTCCTACCCAATGGAGAATGTTATTCAGGAACACTTTTGGGTAACATGCCTGAGGGGTCTGGCAAGTATGTATGGTCTGATGGATGTGTCTATCAGGGTGAGTGGAGAAGAGGGATGAAACATGGTATTGGTAAGCTTTCATGGCCTTCTGGAGCAGTTTATGAAGGTGAATTTTCGGGTGGCTACATGAATGGTGCAGGAACCTACATAGGGCCTGATAATATAACTTATAAGGGTCGATGGAGGTTGAATCTAAAGCATGGTCTGGCATTTCAGTCTTATCCTACTGGAGATATCTTTGAGGGTTCTTGGATTCAAGGAGTGATAGAGGGGCCTGGAAAGTACACATGGGCAAATGGGAACATTTATATTGGAAATATGAAAGGTGGGAAAATGTCTGGGAAGGGAACCCTTACCTGGGTAAATGGAGATTCCTTCGAAGGAAGCTGGTTAGACGGATTGATGCATGGTTTTGGGGTGTATACCTGGGAAGATGGTGGTTGCTATGTTGGAACATGGACTCGTGGTTTGAAGGATGGAAAAGGAGCCTTATATCCAAAAGGTGGTAAGCTTCCTGCTGCACAAGAGCTTTACCTTAAGGCTTTGAGAAAGCAAGGGCTGCTACCAGATCTGAGGAAGCAGAATCACAGGTCTCACATTCACCATGCCTCACTAGTGGACATGGGAACCACAAAGATTCGCGAGGCGTCTTATGGATCAACTGATAAACTGCCTAAAGGAAGTCTGCTTAATTTAGATCGAGCTCGCAACAAACATGTAACCTTGGAAAGGAGATGGAGTCTTGAAGTAGCTATTGAGAAAGTAACTGGGGATGATATGTCACCAGGTGAGTCTGGTATGGAGTGTGATGAAAAGGAGGCTGAAGAAAATATCCCAATATTAGAACGAGAATACATGCAAGGGGTTTTGATCAGTGAGTTAGTTATAAACAACAATTTTTCCCCATTGTCCAGAAAAGCTAGGAGACGGCAGAAGAAATTTTCAAAGGACATTAAAAGACCTGGTGAAGCAATCATCAAAGGTCATAGGAGTTATGATTTGATGCTTAGTTTACAGCTTGGGATCAGGTAAAGTTTCTAACTATTCATCTGAAATTTAAAACAGGTGTGGTGTTTCTGAAACAGATTGAACTTCCAAATATGTTCTGTCACATGTAAAATAGGGCACTTAAATATGTGCAAGCATGGAATAAACGGTACATAAGTATGCAAAACTTACTTAGTAGTATTTATTTTGTAGATTTAATGTGCTTTACAAAAAAGTTGTTTAGTCACTTTGAGTGTGCTTTTGTTAACTGTTCATCTGGGAAAACATTCACTGCCGTTCAATGCTAAAAATGCACTTCTGCTTTTTTTTTTCCTACCTTGGCTAGCAAATGTAGGCCCATTAGTATCTGAAAATTTAACTGCTGCAAGAATGATTTGTTATGAAGCAAATATCATATCAGTAGTCTGTCTAGATTCTAAGTTGGAACCAGACAACGGCGCATGTGGTGCCACGGTCTGCCAAGTCATTTAGCAGTCTGATTGAAATTATAAGAGGAAAAAGGTGGAGCTCATGGGAAAGGTTGAATTCTATATATCATTCTGCCATCAACAGCCTCCTCTACCTCTACCAAAAAAAGACAAAGCAAAGGACGAAAATGCCCACTCAGTTCTACCTCTCAGTCTGGGAAAATCTTTTAGATTCAATTTGCTCCTACAGAGATGCCTGTAGTTATTTACTATTTTTAGTATTTCCCGGCACTTAGTAAGAACATGTGCAGAAGGTGTGTAAGGAAGAGAAATATTTGTCCTTTCCCCTTAAAATGCAGACAACACGGAGTCATGATAATTGAATAAATAAGAGTAAAAAATTTGAAGGGTAGGAGCATAATACATCAGAAATCAAGAAGAAGAGATTAGCACGGCAAGAAAGGAATAAAACAATGTGACAGGTTGATCAGGAAAAAAGGTACATTCATTGATTTTGCTGAGAGTTTGTCACCATGTAAGACCTTTTCAAAAAATTATTTCATTTAGTTTTCCTTCACAAATAATCATGTTATTTAATGGTAACTTTTTATTCTTCCTACCATGAAATACTCTAAAAGTCAGGTAAGTCTTCTTAGTTGATACCAGGAATAGGCTATGACAACAATTAACTTAATGCGCTTAACACTCTTGTGCTGAATATACACTTATTCCAATTGCTGGATAGGCAGATGCATCCATACACAATTTTGATGCCTCAACTTCAAAGCTATAGAAATTTGAGTGTTGGAGATATATACAAACAAACTTAGTCGCACATCTATTATTTCATCGACCAGATGTATCTGAATCTGCACTCGGTGCAATTTTATTCCTTCTCTAAAATGAGATCTTGCTCACAGATTTATTGTCTAATCTCTAACCTTAGAAAAGAGTTAATTCTTCTACTTTTGGTTGTCATTACTTCATGTAGTCATAAGGCAAAACTTTGACATTTTTCTGAGTGTCCTTAGGTACACAGTTGGAAAAATTACACCAATTCACAGACGAGAAGTTCGGGCATCTGATTTTGGGCGAAGAGCTAGTTTTTGGATGAATTTTCCTAAAGAAGGTTCACAACTGACGCCTCCTCACCATGCTGAAGACTTTAAATGGAAAGACTACTGTCCAATGGTCTTCAGGTGATTGATTTGTGAACAGACTTAATGATTTTACAAATTTATTTTTTGCTAATAATCATTTTAGAACATTTTTTTAATCATCAAGGGTGGCAAGTTGGACTGAGATCTTGTTCAGTCATTGGCCTGATCGCTTGACACTGAGCAGCTACCATATTAAGCTATGAAAACAGCAATTAAAGCAAATGGTTAAGTACTTAAACATTGAGATTCATTTGATTGTTCTGTCAAATAAATTACATAAATAGTCAATAGGTCACCTATCCTACTTTGTGGCATCTAACCAGTACATGTTAGAGGATACTAGTCACTTTTTGACTTATATCTTGAGTGATATAAGTATTTTGTTAACATAATGCCAAAGGAGAAAGAAAAAAACGTTGAATGGCTCAATGTTCACGATTTCCATGTTGAGTGGTCTTCTTTGGATAGTTGCAACGTTCAAAAGCAGCAATTTTTTTTATGAAAGTGAGAGGCAGCATTACCTTGGCTTTTAGTGATAATTTGGGACTCACCATACATGTGCATGTTCTGCATTCACTTTAATAAACTCAACGAAGTACAAAATTGTTTGGTGTAATAAGTATTTGTTGTGCTGTTTTCACATGTATATTACAAAGCAAATGCCTGAATGAAGGATAACATGTCAGTTTGTGCTTTCCTTCAATGTTGCTTTTTTGACTTGGCATTTCAGTTATAAAGTATACTTTAGGGTTGTTTAACTGTCAATTTGCTCCACGTCTCTATTCTTCTAGGGATCTGCGGGAGATGTTTAAGATTGATGCTGCTGATTATATGATGTCCATTTGTGGTAATGATGCACTGAGAGAGCTCTCTTCACCTGGAAAGAGTGGTAGTGTTTTCTTCCTTTCACAGGATGATCGTTTTATGATTAAAACACTCAGGAAGTCTGAAGTTCAGGTATTTACTTCTATGTAGTGCTCTTTGTGTAACATACAATTGCTATTGTTAAACTATGTAATGTAAAAAATCTGTTGAAGACTTCTACTGTCTATCAACTTTTGATTTGCATGACTTTGGCTTCTCATTTATCTCTACTTTTAAGAGAACTAAAAATATTACAACTATTTTCTCATTGTAAGTGTAAAATCACTTCGCTGATAGCTGAGATAAAGACAAAAAGTATATGTTGAGGGTTTTTTGGGCAATATATTTGATGTATGTGAATGTCTGACATCATAGCTGCCATTATCAGACAACTTGTGTGATTATGTTTAGCAAATTAAATTATTTTAGTCTTGGTTGCTATATAAGAGCTGTGGGTTAAATTTGATCATACTATCTTTGGATTCTTCTCTTCATCTTCCTCTTGTAATAACTATTTTTGCTTGGTCGAAGTGTTTTCATGAGTCAGACAGACGTACTTTGAAGCACCGCTAACTTTTATCTTTTGCAAGGATATGATTCTTGGTTATCAATGGATAGCTCCAAACTACACCATCATGTTTTTTTTTATCTGATCAAAAATTCTCAATCTGTAGGTTTTGTTGCAAATGCTTCCGAAGTATCATCATCATGTCCGCACATATGAAAACACACTCATAACAAAATTTTTTGGTTTACATAGGATCAAACCTTCAAGTGGACATAAGGTAATAAGACAGTAAGGTCTGGCTTTATAGTTCTATAGTCATGCTTATTAATTATGTCCATTTCACATTTTCTTAGAGTTCCATCATCATCTATTTTTTGAATGTTTGTTTGGTTTCCGTTCACAAGCTTCAGAAGTGTGTAGTCTGTTAATATATTTCAGGAAGTCATGGCCACAACATTTTCCCTTTTGCTGTTTCCCTTGTTCTTAGTATTCATGCTTAAATTATCTGTATAATTCAGGATTTTGTGATCCCTGTTTGATTTTGCAGTTCCGCTTTGTTGTAATGGGCAACATGTTCTGTACCGCATTAAGAATTCACCGGAGATTTGATTTAAAAGGTTCTTCTCTGGGACGTTCGTCAGACAAAATAGAGATAGATGAGAATACAACCCTTAAAGATTTGGATCTAAATTATTGCTTTTACTTGGAGCCATCTTGGCGAGAGGCTCTATTGAGGTAAGGCATTATATTTATAATGCTCATTTAGGACTCTATCCTGGCTTGTTTTATGCTCATGGTATTGTCATTTATTTGAGCTTCTGATTTAGTTGAAGTAGTTTAGTGGGGATTTTCATTTTCTATTTCGGTTACAAGTGGCATTGAAGATGTGCCTCCATGTCACTTTAATATGGTTGGTCAGCTGCAAGAGTGTTTCATCAAAAGTCTCTACTCCAAGTTCTTCAAACTCATAAATTTTGTGTATCTGCATTGCTTCTATAATGTTTTCCATCATATTTATTGGCAAAACGCTCTTGGTGTTCTCTCTTAAAAGTTAAATTTTATCATGCACAACTGAACTTATTTCGAAAATTAAATTTTCTTTAATTTTCTAGTGTGTTCTGGTATCCTTAATAGGTGCTTGTATTAAACACTGAATGATATGTAAATGTGATTAAAGATCCATATTCTGGTGCTTATGAATCTATAATAGCACTCTTGCTTATCGGTACTGTCCTCAATTTATAGATTTGTTCAATGCTAATTGATTTGTTTTTTTACTGTTGTAATGGGTAGAGTTGATAACTAATTACCTTCTTTTATTTTCTCATTTTAAGAAGGAAAGAAAATTTTAGATTATTGGGAAGAAGAATTTGTATTGTGCTGGAGGTAGCTCGGTGGGTATCAAATCAGTGGGTAGATGAGTTCCTTGTAGCTGTCAGATCAAGATCCAACGGCTACGAATGGAATTGGCCTACCCACCATCGGATCGGAATCCAATGACCCAAAAGATTGGCCTCATGCTCCTTATATGAGAACGATATATATATATATATATATATCAATATCAAACTAATATATAATTCAAATGTTCAAAAGTAAAAAAATATGCATATCTGCTGTTTCTGGAAGTTATTTTTCAGCAAAAAGTGAAATGATATTTTCATGAATGGATGGCACTGGAAGAGGGCTACTTGTTAGGTTGCCGCCTGAATATCACCTTTACTGAGATAAGGGTGCAGTTGAATGCTCTATATCTAAAATTGCATTCAATACATTACATGGAAAGATTGCTGGATTTTCATTTAATTGGATCAAGGCTGGAGACTCTGGCACCTTAAGGATGATAGGTGTTGTAAGTGATACTCTTTTGCCTCCCTGCCCCCTGGTGGAAAGGGGTGACCCTAGATGGTTTTCTCATCGTATAAGTACAAACATATATGTTTTGCCAATTGTAAGCAGCAAACAACAAATTTGAAGGTGTCTCAATGTTTCATTGACAAATTTATGGTAGCTTTGCTAGGTCACGGAGCATCCTGTGGGTTTTTCCTCGTTTAATATCTTATATATACTTGGCCAACATCTTATGTGCACTATTGTCTCCATTTTGCTTCAGCTTGAGTTAACATAGGTTATAAAGTCGTCTTGGTTGTCTTGCGTGATCCACGTATTTTGCAAATTCTTTTTGACATCATAGCTTGTAAATGCAGGCAAATTGAGACCGACAGTAAGTTTTTAGAATCACTGCTCATAATGGATTACAGCCTTCTTTTGGGTGTACATTATCGTGCCCCTCAATGTGTTAGATCCTTCACTGCAGATGGGTTGACAGTTCTGGCAAAAGGTGTGTATTGCTTTGTCCAAAACTTTCTTTTTCTTTTTCTTGTTTTTTTAGTTGGGGAAAGGAAATCTAAAACTTAAATGTGGTGCTGAGTTTAGACTTTATATAGTAAAACTACAAGCATACTGAAAAAGGATGAATCTTGGAGTAAAAATACCATGCGGATAAAGGTTTTGTTAATATAGAACGAAATGATATGAATCTTGGAGTTTCATATAGAACGAAATGTTTAAGGTTTGGTTGCAAAATAAAATGGGTTATGAATGTAAAACAGTAAATGATATACAAAGGCTTTTCTAAAGTCTAGAAGATGTTAATAATGTAGGGTTTATCATTTTCATGTTGAAGCAGCGAACTGGATTATTAAAAAAAATTTACTTCTCATTTGACATTTATTTTCTGTGTTTTCTTAAAAGTATTGGTAATTTAATCCGTCATCCAATTTTTCAACATATCGGAAAACTAGAAACTCAAGAAGACGAAATGTCATACCCTCAAGGCCTTGTATTGGTCCCTCGTGGAAGTGATGAAAACAGTGTTGTTGTGGGGCCCCATATCAGAGGGAGTCGATTACGAGCATCAGCAGCAGGTGATGAGGAGGTGGATCTCTTGCTTCCAGGGACTGCAAGGTAAAGCATATTATCCGCCCATCTTTGGCAACCTTATTTTCCCATCATATGTTTATGCATAGATTTTGGTAGCAGGCTTCAAATTCAGCTTGGTGTAAATATGCCTGCACGGGCAGAGCACCTCAACACTGGAGAGGAGACTCAATTGTTCCACCATGTGTACGACGTAGTTCTGTATCTGGGTATCATTGATATATTGCAGGAGTACAACATGACCAAGAAAATTGAGCATGCTTACAAGTCCCTCCAGTTTGATTCTTTCTCCATCTCAGCTGTCGATCCAATGCTCTACTCAAGACGCTTCTTACAATTTATTCAAAAGGTGTTTCCGGAGAATACTTAGATCTCCGAATAAAATATCGTGGGAAAGGAAGTGGAATCAACTTTGGCTAAGTGTTAGGTATTCAAGAAGGCTGTTATTTTTGGGGATGCCAATGTTGCTTTATTGCGCTTGTTTTGTACCACTTAACATTTTGGTCATAATAAATATATATAGGGACTTCGTTATTAAAAAAATTTAGAGGGACTTTCACGAGGTACAGTAAAAACTTGTGTCTATTAGTAAGCTGATTGCCTTCGAGGATCCCTCATTGTTAGCATCAAGTTGATTAGCTGGCCAAAAGTCATAATGTTTGCTGCAGCACACCATCCGTCCTATGTTTCAATTACGCTTGCGCGAGCTGGTATTTGTATGGAAGCTCTCTCTTTCCATGGTCCAATCAAGAACTTTTACAGTTATAAATTTGACTTAAAGAGGGAATATGTTGATTGTTTTGGTACCCTCCTCTTGTGTTAATAAAACCTTTTGATTTACCATAAAAAAAATGTTGTTTATGTCGAACCGCGCAGAAAATGTTGTTCATATTACAATGACTATAAGCTTCACCAACAGTTTTCTTCCGTAGAAATTGATTTCAACTTTCACAACGTCAACGTGAATTTTTGCAAATTGAAAGATGACCGGAAATTCGAATAGGATGAAGGTGGCATTAAGTAGGAAAGCTACAAGTAGAGAATATACGGGAACAGAATCCAAAAGCACATCTTCTTGAACCTCAAGTTTGGTTCCTCTTGCTTAGGCACATCCTCCAAGCTTGTGAAATCATGAATGAGGTTGTTAAGCTGAGATCAAAGAAGATTAGAAAGTGGCCTACCATGTCAAATTCTCCCGTCCATCCCATTCTTTCCTAACGTTATAGGAATAAATAATTGCATCTCTTGGAAGCCAATTTACCCATTTGCTCCACATGCCATGTTGAACAAAAGCCAGCAATCCTACTTGTCCATGCATGAAAAGTCCTAAAGCACGAAAGGGATGGATCGGACAGCCCAGCGGATTCGAATTCCGTTTCATTGGCTTATCATCTTTCTGACGATGGAAAAGCGCATCCGCTTCTACCCACCTTACAACATGCAAAGATTAGTCGATTAGTCATAGAGATCTAATGTGAAGTCACTATTGGAGGAGATCGAATGATGGAACTATTAGGCAAAACACAAGTTTTTTCATTTGCTTATCTTCGGATTCCAATTCATTTTAAATGTTTTCTTGTGGAAAATTAAGTATTTTACGTGTATAAAATTGCTTTTTCTATACGGTGCCATCGTATACAACAAACTAAAGAGTGAGGGTACATATGATGGCAAGAAGAAGATAAGACAGCAGGAAGGACAGGGGCGGTGGGGCGGCACTTGGTCCACTTCCGAATATCATCCCAAGGTATCCGTCCGCGCTGCCCGACCCCAGGCCCGTTGTGGTACTGGTCCCACCATTGTTGAATCCCGGATAGCTGATGCTCATGCTATTGTCCCTGCCAGCCATTAACATCTGCTTGGTCAGCTATCAAATCCTTTTCCAACTTCTCAGTGACACTTAATCACAAAGTCATGCTTCTAATAATAGATATGGTTGTTTGCAGGCGGGGTTAACTGGTCCCTGCCCGCTTCCCCTACGCAAGAGCCGGATTGCGATCCAACAGCTCATGATACACCGGACCCACATTATCTAATATGCAATGTTAGCTTTTGGCAGAGTAATAATATTGTCTAGAAAATTATCCAAAAGATAATATTGTCTAGAAACCGTCAACTAGTTCTCAATATGTGAAAAATTATAGTGATCTATACTGTTCTCATTTCAGCAACAGGAGCAGTGGTGATGATTAGTAGTAGTCTTAGAAGCAATAATGTAATGATCTATAAACAACCTATGTGCTGCATAATTTTCAAACTTGTGAGCTCTCAATTATCACCGACAACAGTGATGGGATCCGGACGCGGATAGAAGAATAATACTACTATGCAGGCAACGCCATATGAACAGCCAAAATCCGGAGTCTCCATCACTAACCAACTAAAACTAAAAAAAATTAAAAAGCACATAAGAAATAATATCAAACGCAACCCTTGCCGCCAGGATTATAAAATTTCATGTTAAAATCCACCCTGCACATGCAGGATGAAATGAAAACGGGATCAATTGGGGGACACTAGCAGTGTGTACTTATATTGAAAGCTAATTTTGGTGTTTCATAAAAATAAACTGGTCCGGGGGGGGGGGGGGGGGGGGGTGTCCTTTCAGTCACCCCGTAATAGTAGTTTTCTTTTTGGCTATACAGTATACACCCTCATGATCTTTGCTTTTTTAGCTAAAAACACCCTCTTCACGGTTGGATCCAGTCGGAAAAGGAAGCTGACAGACTCGAAATACGATGAATAAAGGAGCAAGACGAGGCTGCAGCCCTCTCTGCATGACGGCCATATACTTTCGGGCGCCGGTCCCCACTAAGACCCGAAGGCATGCAGAGCATAGTCTCATGCACCGAGGGGACCTGGCACATCTGCTGGACTGAACCCCCACACTAAATAAAGGAAGCTCAATAATAAAGTAAGAGTCTACGACACTTATACCGAGTACATATAATCCACTAAGTTGGAGAATACAGAGAGTCTCCATTGTCTCTGCACACAATTTGTTTAGTGCTCGAGGTATGGACATCATGGCCGACCGGACGAGGAACTTCGGCCTTAGGCTCCAATTGATCTATTAGAATAATCGAGGCACTTCGCTAACATACCTCTGACTGAGCAATTTAAGATGTGAAAAGGAGAGAACAACGATAGGTCCACTGTATGGAACCCTGTCTTCTTTTTTCTGTACGAATACAGAAGACAAAGGAACGGATTTTGGCCTACGAATACAGAAGACAGGAAATGACCAGACCATCTATGCCAAGCATAAAGTGGTAGAGAGCACAGCCATGGCCGCTGACTTGGCCCACTATTTTTTCTTAGGTAAAACAAGAGGGAATAATGAAAGCCCAGAAAGGAAGAAAAGGGAAAAGAAAGATTACCTGGTCCCGCCCATGACGCCGGCGTTCATGGTGAGCTGGTCCACCATGGCCGCCGACTTGGGCTCCACACTCGCCGCCTTGGCGAACTTGGCCTCCAGCCCCTCCCCTGACGGCACGAAGAAGGCCCCGTTCACCAGTATGTCCCCCTCCGTCCGCCAGTTCCACCCGTTCCACTCGCTCTCGCTCGTGTCCACTCTCTTCGTCACCTGCCCCACAACCATTGCCATTGTCGTAAAAACTGAAAAAGAAGAGGAAGAGGAGAGAAATCAAAGAGATGTACCTCCTTGGCGTTGGGGTTGGAGGGGGCGGTGTAGCGGTTGCCCTGGCTGTTGATGGTGGGGTTGGCGCTGCCGCCGATGGCGTACATCTCCCACTGCGTGAAGTCGTTGTTGACGACATGGATGTAGCCGCGGCGACAGCGGGGCATGCGCTGCACCAGCGCCTCCCCGAAGTGGTTGAAGGCGATGGTCACCTGCATGCCGGAGTCGGGGGTGTAAGCGTCGTTGTGGCCCAGCAGCATCACCTCGTCGTGGTGCGAGAAGTAGCTGTTGGAGATGGTGATGGCGGTGGAGCCCATTATGGCGTCGATCAGCCCGTCCCTGCAGTAGGACAGCGAGCAGTGGTCCACCCAGATGTTGGACGCACTGTAGAGGGAGATTCCGTCCCCGTCCGACTTCGACCGCCACCCCCAGTGACTCGGGCTCGACCGCACGTTGGCGTTGCCGGTCGGGATGCAGTGGTGGACGTGCACGTTGTGGATGATCACGTTGGAGACGTACTGGAGGGTGATGCAGGCGCCGCCGGCAATGTGGACGTTGGCCCCCCGCCCGTCGATCGTCTTAAAGCTGTTCACCAGCAGCTCCTGCTTGAGGCGGATGAGCATGTTCCCGGAGAAGATGATCCACAGCGGCTCCTCCTGGATGACGGCAAACCGCAGCGTCCCCGGGGTCGGGTTCACCGGGTCCCGGTCCGACGAGTCCGTCACCACATAGATCTGGCCCCCTTTCCCCCCTAGCGCATTCCGGCCGAATCCAATCCCGCAGTCCGCCAGCCGCTGTCGGTTGGACTGCCAATTGGGGTCGCACCTCCAGCAGTCGTCAATCGGGTTCCCCGTCAGGCACGACGACGACGAGTCCGCCTCATACGTGCTCAGCATCCGCCGCCGCCGCGAAATCGACTGGTTCAGTCTCCTACAAATCGAAAAACAACCAAAATTTTCAGAGAGAAAACAGAGCATACCAGAAGCCCCAATAGAACACTTGAACCACAAAAGATGAAACTTTTCTTTGAATTTCTACTTTGAGCTGGTTCGGGGAGGGCAATGTGGTTACCATTGGACTTCCTCGACGACTGATTCCGGGTCAGGGTGCTGGTGGGGGAGGCTCAAGTTTAGAGGAGCTCCGGCGAAGCTGGGAAATGTGCCGGAGAGCCAAACCAGGAGAATGCAGGTGATTGGGACCATCATGTTCGGGTGTTCTCTTCTCCTGCAATGGAAGCTCAGCTCGCCATTAGCTGAGGCAGAGTAGATGCTTTAGCAGGAGAAGAAATCACCAAAATGGGGCTGCTACCAGTGATAGAAGAATGTATTTTTCAGTATGCTGGCTACCTGGGAGGGAGAGAGAGAGAGAGAAGCATAACAAGTTGTGGACTTGGGGGGTTAGCTCTCGTCTCTCTCAGCTTCTTCTTCCCTCCCTGCGCTGCCTCCAAAGCCTACCTTCCTCCTCCTTTTACAGTCTGACAAGAGAAAAATAGAGTATTTTCATTACAAAACAAAATGAAATGATAGAAGGGGAGGACCTGAGCCTGAGGGACTCAATAAACTTTTATCCAGATTATAAAGCTTCCAAGTTCCATCTAATGATTCTAATCTAAGCGGCGTCGAATAGGGGGGCATTGTTTAATGCATAAAATTCGTTACTTGGCCGAGTCTGGTGGGCATGGGGTGTAATGTTGGGCGGACTATCCATTCCCCAATGCCCACTACTACGATTTTATAATTTGGCCTTTGTTTTTTCACTTTCTATCTCTTTCCTTGGCACACGGGCTGCAGTCTGCAGCTGCTTCGCATTACTGCTTTCTGCTGAAGTGGAGCGAGCGATCATGGAAAGTAATTAAGATAAAATATTGGTAATTAGACTTTTTAGCCGTCTTACATGAGGAGTGAAGGCATTCCCATCTTTTTACAGCGCCTCTTTAAAGCTTGGGGGGGGGGGCTCAAAGCCCCGGCAATGTTCAACTAGGGGAGTGATTTGGCCCACTGCCGGATCAGCAGATTCGCATTCACCTAAAGCGTGGGGGCCTTGCTCTAGCTTCTTTTTTTTTTTACATGAGAAGCGCCTTGCTTTGAACTTACTTTTGTTTTTTGGATAAAACCTTGCTTTAACTCTTAATTCTTAGAATAGTTGGTTTTTGTGAAAAGGCAAATCGTGAGTTCATGGATGCCTCCACGCTGAACTGGAAAGCGGATTTGTGAAAACTCGCACTTGTAGTTTCGAGGTGCATCGGGTTTCTAATACTTGAGACCAATCAGGAGGCTATTCTATCTGTCCTTTACACGTAGGAATTAAGGGGAGATTAGCTACCTTTTGCATGATTAAGCGGTAGCTGGTTCTACATGTATATTTTGAGTAGGTAGCTGGTTCTAATTTTTTGTAATTATAAAAAACAACCAAAAGCCCACCAATCATGGAGCTAATTCTCAAATTCAAATGAGAGTCATTTAACTTTACATTGTCTACCCACCATAATACGCACACAAATAGATATGGCAACTACAAAAATTCCCATTTGAACTTTTTACTCCTCTTGTTATCCATTCCTGAGATGTTAGCGAGATCTCTCTCTCTCTCAAATCTCTAGGAAGGAGAGATATTTGACCGTCATAGGTCCCGGGCGGAGTCTCAAAGGGCCCATGCTCTTCTATAATTAAAAAAAAACACGAAAAAAGGGCTTTTTACATATTACCTGGCGCCAACTATGATATTATCATATTACCTGGTTTTTCTCGTGACTTCTCATATCACCTGGAATCGGCACCTAGAATATCGAAAATGCCCTTCTCTTACGTTTTCTATGCATTTTATACCCAAAATGCTTCATTTTTTCCAAAATTAGCGATTTACAAGATCATCGAGTTGGAGAAGAAGACATTTCGACAAAGATCCATCCATAATCGAGGTTCAAACCATCACCGGCGCCATCCAACCCGAAAAAAAAATTCATGCCGAAAAACTGTAAAAACAGCGGGAAAGATGAAAAAAATATGTGATGAAGGGATTTTAATGTAAGAGCAGCGGGAAAGCCCTCCTAACTACAAAAATTAAGATCTACAAGTAAAGAAACACAAATAAAGATCACCTATTAGTGTTCGACCGCTCCTGGACATGAAATAAAAGGATAAAAATGGGCAAAATGTGAAATACTCGTCGGTGAGTGATAAGTTCAATGTATATATCTTTCTGTGATCCTAATGAAGTAGAAGAGGAGGAAAAATAAGGAAGAACGCAAAGAAATGGGCAAAAACGGATGAAAAATGAGCAACTTATGACATTTTGAAAATTGTCATTTATCGTGTTGTCGACGACACGACTTAATTCAAGTCGTGTATTATGTGACACGACTTAGATTTAAGTCGTGTTGCATATAACACGACTTGGATTCAAGTCATGTCATATAATACACGACTTGAATCAAGTCGTGTTGTCGACAACACTATAAATGGGCAATTTTCAAAATGTCATAACTTGCTCATTTTTTATCCGTTTTTGCCCATTTTTTTTCATTCTTCCTTATTTTTCCTTATCTTCCACCTCAATAAGATATAAGATGGAAAAGGAAGAAACAAAAAGAAAAAAAAGAAAGTGAAATGATAAAAATGGGCAAAAGCGTAAATACTCATCGGCGAGCGACAAGTTCAATTTATATATCTTTCTGTGATACTAATGAGGTGGAAGAGAAGGAAAAATAATGAAGAATGAAAAAAAAATGGGCAAAAACAGATAAAAAATGAGTAAATTATGACATTTTTAAAATTGCCAATTTATAGTGTTGTTGACCACACGATTTGAGCATTTATCGTGTTGCATATAACACGAGAAAATAACAATCTTCAAAATGTCATAACTTGCTCATTTTCATCTGTTTTTGCCCATTTTTATTTCGTTTTTTCTTATTTTTCCTCCTCTTCCACCTCATTAGTTTCACAGAAAGATATATAAATTGAACTTGTCGCTCGCCGACGAGTATTTTATGCTTTTGCCTATTTTTATCATTTCATTTTCTTCTTTCTTCTTATTTTTTCTTCTTTTTCCATCATATATCTTATTCAGGTGGAAGAGAAGGAAGAATGAAAAAAAATGGGCAAAAACGGATAAAAAACTGAGCAAGTTATGACATTTTTTAAAATTGCCCATTTATAGTGTTGTCGACCACACGATTTGAGCATTTATCGTGTTGCATATAACACGATAAAATTACAATCTTCAAAATATCATAACTCGCTCATTTTTCATCCGTTTTTGCCTATTTTTTTTGTTCTTCCTTATTTTTTCTCTTCTTCCACCTCATTAATATCACAGAAAGATATATAAATTTTTTTTCGCTTGTCGACGAGTATTTTACGCTTTTGCCCATTTTTATCATTTCACTTTCTTCTTTCTTCTTATTTTTTCTTCTTTTTCCATCTTATATCTTATTGAGGTGGAAGAGAAGGAAAAATAAGGAAGAACGAAAAAAAAAAGAGAAAAAATGGATAAAAAATGAGCAAGTTATGATATTTTAAAAATTGTCATTTATCGTGTTATCGACGACACGTCTTGACTCAAGTCGTGTATTATGTAACACGACTTGAATCCAAGTCGTGTCATCGACAACACTATAAATGGGCAATTTTCAAAATGTCATAACTTGCTTATTTTTTATCCGTTTTTGCCCATTTTTTTTCGTTCTTCCTTATTTTCTTTCTCTTCCACCTCAATAAGATATAAGATGGAAAAAGAAGAAAAAAAAAGAAAAAAAAAGTGAAATGATAAAAATGGGCGAAAGAGTAAATACTCGTCGGCGAGCGACAAGTTTAATTTATATATCTTTCTGTGATACTAATGAGGTGGAAGAGAAGGAAAAGCAATGAAAAATGAAAAAAAAAGGGCAAAAACGGATAAAAAATGAGTAAGTTATGACATTTTTAAAATTGCCAATTTATAGTGTTGTCGACCACACGATTTGAGCATTTATCGTGTTGCAGATAACACGATAAAATAACAATCTTCAAAATGTCATAACTTGCTCATTTTTCATCCGTTTTTGCCCATTTTTTTTCGTTCTTTCTTATTTTTTCTCCTCTTCCACCTTATTAGTTTCACAGAAAGATATATAAATTGAACTTGTCGCTCGCCGACGAGTATTTTATGCTTTTGCTTTTTTTATCATTTTACTTTCTTCTTTCTTCTTATTTTTTCTTCTTTTTCCATCGTATATCTTATTCAGGTGGAAGAGAAGGAAAAATAAGGAAGAATGAAAAAAAAAAGGGCAAAAACGGATAAAAAATGAGCAAGTTATGACATTTTAAAAATTGCCCATTTATAGTGTTGTCGACCACACGACTTGATTCAAGTCGTGTATTATGTGACATGACTTGAATCCAAGTCGTGTTATATGCAATACGACTTAAATCTAAGTCGTGTCACATAATACACGATTTGAATTAAGTCGTGTCGTCGACAACACGATAAATGACAATTTTCAAAATGTCATAACTTGCTTATTTTTCATCCGTTTTTGCCCATTTTTTTGCGTTCTTCCTTATTTTTCCTCCTCTTCTACTTAATTAGGATCACAGAAAGATATATACATTGAACTTATCACTCGCCGACGAGTATTTCACATTTTTGCCCATTTTTATCCTTTTATTTCATATCCAGGAGTGGTTGAACACTAATAGGTGATCTTTATTTGTGTTTCTTTACTTGTAGATCTTAATTTTTGTAGTTGTGAGGGCTTTCACGTTGCTCTTACATTAAAAATCCATTAATCACATATTTTTTTCATCTTTTCCACCGTTTTTACAGTTTTTCGGCATGAATTTTTTTTTTTCGGGTTGGACGGCGCCGGTGATGGTTTGAACCTCGATTATGGATCTTTGTCGAAATGTCTTCTTCTCCAACTCGATGATCTTGTAAATCGTTAATTTTGGGAAGAATGAAGCATTTTGGGTATAAAATGCATAGAAAATGTAAGAGAATGACATTTTCAGTACTCTAGGTGCCGATTCTAGGTGATATGAGAAGTCATGAAAAAAATCAAGTAATATGATAATATCATAGTTGGCACCAGGTAATATGTAAAAAGCCCACGAAAAAAATAAAGGGTCCATGCACACAAAAACTTGGATTTGTAGGGAACCTTTAAGCGGGATCCACGCGTTACGACTTGTGCATGGCCATGGAATCTTGCCAAGCGAGACTAGCTAGCTGTGAGGTTGGAAAGGCCGTGTTTTTAGATAAGCATGGAAGAGATTTTACCAGAAATAGCCATGGAATACACTGTATTTCTAGTGCTGACCTCTAAAATCTTGTATTCTTGCAAATGACCAAGATACTCTTTTTTTCTGCTAGAACTTGGGATTTTGCCTGCGCAGAGTGCATTCTAAAGCTCTTGAATAGCTTTGGAAAAATTTCGGAGAAAACAACTCCATTGTGTTCCGGTGACACTCTGATTTGCCAAACATTTCAATTTGGAAAAAATGAAGGTGCATATCTGTTTTATTACGTGTATATAGACTATATACTACATGAGCCAGTAATCCAACACCGGAATACTATATGGAAGTTTGATAATTCCAGATGCAATGAGGAAGAAGAAGAGCCACAGTGGTAGAATATATAAGCACGCTAATAGGAGGATTCTCTGCCCTGCAATGATAGAACAACAGAATACCGGTATTAGGCCAAGCTGGAACAGAAACAAAATTCTGTCAAGGGAGTACTACTTCTACCCGAACGAGATGCGTCCTCTGTGCGATTCAGAACCCTTTCTCCAGCTTTCCGGAGCTTCTTCTCAGCTAACCCTTCCGGCTACCTCACTGGGCTTGAGGAAAATAAATCAAAGAATTTTTCTCCCGCGCTGTTTGGACTTACACAAGTTCACAAATGCAAGGCAGGGCCAAGTGAATGAATGTTCGCTTAAAATTGAAGAAAAGTAGCAAGAATTAAACGGGCGATTTGAAGCTGAAGTTTGAAATGCATGGAGTATAATAGTATGGCTAGAGGTGACGGAATATCAAACGAGTGAAAAAGTAGAGGAACATGCCTTGTATCATGGTCTTTGAAGACACCGGCGCCGATGGCTCTTTCAACCTCAAGAACAGAGGGTTGTTTGGGTTTTGCTATTCTAGGGCCGACGTGATTGCGTCGGGGGCTGCGCCTAGGAGGGGGAAGAAATACAGAGGGTTCATCCGAGAGGGAGGAGACAGCGGTGGTGGAGCAGTGAAGCCACGGTTTTCCTCGGCCTATGACGCATTGAGCTTTCTCCCCTCATCCTTCCAAACTTAGCTACACAGAGCCCCCTGTTCGTGTGCTCTAAGCCAACTGTTCTCTATCCTTTTATATCCTCTCTTTAATGTATACTCCCTCTTTTCCATGTTAGTAGTCCGATTTGCTTTTTCGAATCTATTCCAAGAAAACAAATCGGTCTATTGAAATGGAACAGAAATTATTTTCATTAAAGAGAATGACGGGCCTTTCGTATCCAAACAAAAGAGGACTAGAGTGTTTTTCCTCTTGGGCCCAAGAAGAATCCATCATGGATGGATACAGAAAAAGGCCAACGGAGGTAAATGATCAGCAAGCTGAAGAATGGGCAACCAATGTTAGTTAAAATTTTACTGGGCTTTGCAACATGCAGTAGCAATCCCAAGAATCAGACTAGATCACTGAAGATCTTGCCATGAGACACATTCTCAGCCAAAGTTACAAATGGAGTTACTTTGTACAGTTTATCAATTTTTTCGCCATACTTTGTACAATTTACATTGCAGCTTGAGAACGACCACGGCCTGTTTTTGACGTTGCACAAAGTAAAGCTTACTACATGGCATCTTGGACACCGGTCACAAAAGTTACAATGTAAGAAGAATTGTGTCACGGCTTGTTTTTAAAATTATTATTAAACATAGTAATAACGAACAATCATAGAATTATTTCTCTATGATAAATCATTAGTTAAAATTTGTCCACTAAGTATTTAAGCCGTGATAACTGGGATTCAAAAATATAGATATAAAACTATATATAAATATAATATTATAGATATAAAGTCGATTAAACCAACGCAAATCCTCCATTGTTATGTAGAAATGACATTAAGTGAGACTGTCTATATGGGACAAATACTTAATCATTAAACATGAACTTGAGAAACAATAAAATATTTTACTTAAAAGATTAATAAAATAATAAAGTGAAAATCTATAATAGGCTACATAAAATATTAATGCAACTATTATTTTAAATATTGATGATTGTGTTACGATATCGTACTAAGTATTTTTATACTCAACATCCGCTCGTGATGAAAGTTCTTTAGTAGAAGACTGACTTCGCGTAGCACCTGATGGTAGACGATCGAGAGTGAAGACGACTTGACAGCTTCAAAGTAAGCACTAGTATTCTTTATTTTTTAGTGTATTTTGAGATGGATGACAGACTTGCACATGGAGGACTTGCGTTGGTTTAATCGACTTTGTATATATAATATTATATTTATATATAGTTTTGTATCTATATTTGTGAACCTCAGTTATCACAGTCTAAATGTTTAGTTGACATATTTTAACTAATGATTTATCGTATAGAGGAATAATCCTCTTTATTTTATGCTATTATTCTAATTTAATAATGGTTTTAAAAATATGGGGCGTGATAAATTGGAACGTTTCTATAGTGCTATTATAGTTTTTTCGGATTACAACTTACATCCATATTTGTAGGTTAAATGAGTAGAGTCACCAGATGATCCTCTTGCAAAGCCTATAACCAGACAGGAGAGCAGAAGCTCCAGTAGCAAAGAATGCAGCAAAAGACATACACACTAAAGCAATGGTGGCCTTCTTAATCCTACTCCACAACATTTGATCAATACCCGACACTGGTACTGAAGAGGAGGAAATGAGCAAGTGAGTAATGCTATTCCTCCCGCCTTTTGCTAATGAGGTCCGTAGCATTTTCATGAGGGGCACGTGAGGTGGTTATGAAAATAAAGCCGGAGAAGAAGCATTTTTCATAATCCCCTTAAAACCATGTTAATCGTAAGCAGTCCCAAGTCTCATTATCATCTGTAAGCATGTTACTTGAATTGAATCATAGACAAGAGGAAGCAAGATGGGGAATATCTTACCTGAACTCCGAAACCTGGCTGAAGCTTCCTTGGTTCCACTTCTTCCCCTTGTCCGGTACCGGTGCAACGAGTGCAAGTGCAGCCACGGCTGAGAAGATGAAGGCAAACGAGTGAAGAACAAGATTGAGGTGTTGAGGAGGGCAGCTTGGGAGCTCAAAGCCGTGGTGGAAGCATTGGAGAGGGCTAAGGGTGACGGGGTGGGAAAAGCCTGTTGAGATGCAGATGAGTAGAAAGGAGAGAGACACACCATCGCTACAAATTCGAACTGTAGAGTCTTCTTCGAATCCAAATATAGTTAGTGGATGTGATTAACGATTATGATTGGGAGAAAGCCATCTCAAAGAGATAATAAAAAAGGATTGGTGAAGCTGACGTAGAATCAGGGGCGGAGCAAGGAATTTCGATGAGGTGGGGCATAAAATTTCCTCAAAATTTGCAAAAAAAATGATGAAAATAAAATGTAACAAAATATACCATTTTAACTAAGATAAAATATGTATTAAAATATGACTATATATGTAGTTTTTTAATCAAGACATACTATGAAAATAAAATATCTATAATATTTTAAACATCAACAACGATTTGCTATTTTTTGGAAGTGTTAGATAACAACTTCATTTTCAAGCTCAGTAAACACAACTTTTTCAATTAGGTGTAACTAGACAATCATTTCAAGCTCATTAAACCCAACTTTTTCAATAAGTATAACTAGACAGTTCTAATATATGTTATTTTTTAAATATCATATAAATAAATCGTGGTAGCAAGGAAGGATCTGTTATTTTTTAAATATCATACAAATAAATCGTGGTAGCAAGGAGGGAACAGGTGCGATCGGTCGACAAATTATAGTAGCAAAGACGAAATTTAACAAAAAATTACAGTAGCAAAGATGAAGGAGGTGTGGCAATAGCAAGAACTAAGGTAAGAATTAAGAGGTTGTGTTTATAGCCTAGAGGCCCTAAATTTTTACTACTAGTTAAAGTACATTCTCTTCATTTTTTAATATTTTCCTTAAGATATTATGGTAAGCCAAACCGATCACTACTTCCTTTTTTTGTCTTCTTGCTTATTTAAAGTCCAAATTTACTTTACCAAAGTATCAAAAAAGTAGTGATAAAAGGACAACTTTTATAGGTCAACAAGAGAATAGGAAAAATTATGACCGAAGAGGGCAAATTAAAAGTAGTAATATACTTACAAAATTAATGTCACGCCCCGGAATCCCATACCTCGATCGGAGTGCGGAAGCCAATCAATGATATACACTTGGAGGTAGAGAATCTCGGGCGCGAGACCGAACAGTCGATTTCACCACCAATTACGATCATCTCAAAAGGATGTGTAATCGGTCATGCCCATAATCAGTGCAATACAAATACAAACATTAATGAATACTATGAAATGAAATTTACTTAATAATGATAATCCATTTAAGAAAGTCAAAATAAAATAAACCTATAAATCTATGGCACACAATTGCCATTAAATGTCATAAGCATCAAATAAGCAAAGCAAATAATAAAAAGCTCTAAATCTTCACGGCTCCTGCAACCACTTCACTACTGCAACTTCCTGATCTCAAATTCCATTTGCGCCTGCATCAGAGGATGCATAAGTATTTCATAGAAACACTCAGTAGGATGTAAAAACCCACTGAACTAAAACAACAGTATGAATAGGATAAGAATAACAAAGGTTTATGAATATGCCGCAACATCTGGACTAAACCAAGGATTTATACACCTGAAAGGTTAGTCGATAATAATTCCAACTTGCAAGTAGGGAAAACAACAATAAGGCTCCTACTACACATATGAGTAAGGAGAGAATGATAATCATTTCAAATGGCTCCAGACATCTAAGTGAAAGGAGTTTACAATTTCTGCTCGCTGAACCGATCACCCGCAAGTGACTATACCAGAACCACCCTAGGGGTCCTCTTTTTGGAACCCTGCCATGCGTTTAGGATGCTGGCCCCACCAGTGCTTACGGACACGATGGGCGGAGACTGAAGACCTTCCGTAATGTCAACAATCTAACGTACGTATGTTGCCTCCTTTCGGGCAGTATGGAACCGCAATCCCATAAATATTAGTGACCCCGCAAGATCAAGCAATGGCATAATTTGAGCATACTATGAATCCACTTCCGGAGAGAGTCCCGCAAGACCTCTAGTGGAGGAATCAATCAAATAATCGTGATGAATAATATTTCAAAGGAATAGAGGTAGTAACGCTCTAACAATATAAGGTATCAATCACCGGAATAGACTCTCATACGGAGTATAAATAGGAATGTCACACAAGAGAATAACACAATCCATACATACGTTCATGCTCAGCCCTAGATGGAAATTCTTATAGGTCTTATCGTAATATATAAATCAGAGACAAGGTATTAGTGAGTCCTAGATGATTTGGATTCCAAATGGAACCTCAAACCGACACAAACGCTTTATCTTCAAATACACAGTTACGGTTTTTTTTGACATAAGTATTACCCCATTTATCATATTAACCATAACCCAACCTTACTGTGATAATCATAAGAACATAGTCTAGTAATAGTTACTAACACGTCATACCATCTTCACATCATATTAAGTGGTTTTACTTAAGTACTTAGTATTTTCACTTAGTTTCTGCTCACTGTCTTATGTACAACAGTTCCCTTCCGGCGGCTCCCAGACTCTGTACAGTTAAGATTATCTTATGAAATTTTTACTGAGAGTACCCTTATGAGTCTAGTTTCTAACCCCACCCGTTTTATGTTTTTCTGATATTATATGAATTAGTTATGAATTATTTACTGCCGACTGTCAGCACAGAAACAGTTCTGGCCGAAAGTGAGACACATGATTAAACTTTGATTATCTTATTCCGTACCACTCATAGATGATAATATACTCATGATAGATGATAGTACTCCCCTCCTAGATCAATTACAGATCCTAGAATTAACTAGAGTTACCAAAAGATTCCCCTTTTATCATGTTTCTTCCCATACAACACATCCTTAGACCATAATGTCTTTCAATTAAGACAATTTAAGTAAGACAATCATTAAGGCATAAACTTATTCATTAGACATGATAATCAACGCAATAACAGAACTTCTATCTTCTGTAAAATTAATAAAGCATCCAACTTTGATGTGATTTACCATCTAGACATGAAGCATGAAGGCATATATGCATGTATCGCAATACTTATGGAAAACAAGACATAAATCATTAATCCCGCAAGATTCAAAGCAATACTCCAAGGAAATCAGTAAGAACACTCATCATATGATGTGAGAAAAGAATAAGAAGAGAGGGAAAAACCATCCTACTCTTTATCACCAAAAGACGTCGCCTTTCTACGCGATGTTCGTCTCCTCCGCTTCCTTCAAAGCTCCCGATCCAAGCTCTTGAGCAATTCCCACTAGAAGAGGTCTTCTAAGAGAGGGATGAACGTGGGAAGGAGAGGAGAAAAGCCTTTGGACGTTCTTGGGTTTAGTTTTCAAAAGCACAAGCCTAGTCTCTATGGGTTTATATAGAGTTTTAGAAGATCTTTGCCCAAACTAATTCTACCATATCTTGGACACTTTCCACCAATGGAAGAGTCCCTAAATCACCCTAGGAACGTGCAATACAAGTCTAGTTAGGATATGGCCTCTTTCCCAATCAAATCCGTCTCAAAATAAGTTAGGATTTCGCCAAACCGCAATTGGCGATCGATCGTCCAATACGGCGATCGATCGTCCTGCGCTGTTTACCAACCGCGCGATGGCGCCGATCGTAGCCGATCGATCGTGTTCCATATGCCGATCGATCGTTTTAGTGCGATCGATCGCATCTGCGGGTGTATTTATTCAATTTCCCTTATCTTTTTACCCCGAACTCCAAATCACACAAAATTGGTGGCGTTGAAAAGCTCTTCTCACCAACTTAAATTTGCACATGGCACAATACGATCAATTCAAACGTTAAGAGGGTTAAATTTCAGTTTTAAGATACTTACTAATTTTTCGGATGTTACAATTAATGGGAAGGTCATCGGGGCAATTGCCCCAGCTTGCCCCTGGCTCTGCTAGTGCGTAGAATGATAGTAGCGAAGTCTACTCTAAGCATAATTGACTCAATAATTAGATGCTAGCAAGCGTTTGGATACTGATAGGTGATAGGTTAAAAATTTATATCAACCTGAAAATAATCACGCTGATTTTTCCTGATTGGTGACAACCCATTTGGAACCTGAAATTAGTCAGGTGTCAGGGTGAAAATTTTCAGGCCTAATTTGTGAAAGGTGAAATATATTTGGAAACTGAAAATAAATCACGCTGATTTGTATTCGTCAGTTTTCGGGTATCGTGTAATCGATTACATGGTAGGAAGAGCTATCATGTAATCGATTACACGATAGTTTTTTAATGGGACAAACTTCAATGATGCGTTTCTTACTCATTTCTGATCCATTTTGGCCCTTTTTTTCATTATTCCTCATTTTTAGTGCTCTTTCTTATAATAATGATGTTGAGCCACAATATACTATTTATTGTGTATTTAATGGGATTTTTTAAAATAAAATATGAAGGTCATTAGGATATCATGATGATTAGAAATAGCATAAAAATAAGGAAGAACAAAAAAATGGCCGAAAATGGACTAAAATAAGGGAGATATGAACTGTTAAAGTTTGTCTTATTTTAATGGGGAATTACACGAGACTGTGAGCTATCGTGTAATCGATTACACGATAGATCACTGTATCGTGTAATCGATTACACGATAGTCTTTCATCATAGTGTAATCGATTACACAATAGCTCACTGTATCGTGTAATCGATTCAACGATAGCCAAGCTATCGTGTGATTAACGCATGATAGCCTATTGTGTAATCCAACGCACGATAGCCTAGTTATCGTGTGTTGGATTACATGATAGCTCAATTATCGTGTAATTGATTACATGATAAATTTTTTAAATAGACAAACTTTAACGGTGCATTTCTTACTCATTTCTGATCCGTTTTGACCTATTTTTTTTCATTCTTCCTCATTTTTAGTGCTCTTTCTTATAATGATGAAAAATGTCCAAAAACAGACTAAAATGAGGGAGATATGACCGGGAGGGGGGGGGGGGTGTCCCTCGACTTAACAGTGCGGCGGCGGAGGCGTAGGGGCAAACACCGGGGTGACCGGCTTTGGACAACCCAAGCAGTTACCCGGGAGGGGTGGGCACGGGCTCCCTCAGCTCAATTGGGCAGCGGCGGCAGCGAGGTGGGGGGCTCAACGAGCGGCAGCAGTGACGGGGGGTACAGACTCTCTCGGCTTAACAGGGCACCATCGGGGTGGGGGTACTCACCGAAGGGGGGGGGGGACAAACCTCTGGGAGAGAGTTGATTTTTTTTTTGTTGAAGAGGCGCGACGATAAATTCGGGGCTGAAATGTGAAAATTGTTATCTATCACCTTTCAATGCCACTTTTAAGCCTTTCAGCAACCAAACACCTTTCAGGCTTGAAAGGTGAAAAGGTGAAAATTTTCACCTATCACCGTCATCGACCACTTTTCACCCTTTCAGCTTCCAAACAACTTTTCACCCTGATAGGTGAAAATTTTCACCTATCAGGGTGAAAAGTTGTTTTTTTTCAGCTTCTAAATGCTAGGAGTAGGTATAGTTGTTATACTTTGGTTGAGGAAGGTCGCCGAGTATATTTCAGTAACACAACTTCGTCATGCCAATTATTTAATGCTTCTGTAACGCCACCTTCGCCCTTCACTGTCTCTTCAATAAATAATACTGCATTAGTCTATTGGAAATAGGTGTAAGATAACAAGTTTCCCAAAAGCTCGAGCAGTTAGGAAAGGGAATTTTTTATTTATTTATTAGATATTCTAACATCCCCCATTACATGCAAGCGTCTATAAAGTGCAGCACGTGGAACATAATTGGGATATAAACGTATCTAGTGAGACTAGAACCCAGGACCTTCCACAGCCTGGAGCTCTGATGCCATGTAAGATAACCATGTTTCTCAAAAGCTCGAGCTATTTGGGAAGGAAAATCTTTATTCATTTATTGTATATTCTAACAGTAGAACTAAGAAACATGGGAAGATGCAGTTGATAGGAACAAAGATATTTGTTAAGTTATTTATTGTTTGTTATCTAGCTGATCCATCCACTAGGGCAGTGTGTTTGGACTTCGGCAATGCTCATTTCCGATTTCATTTCGTTGTAGTTTCTTCCCCTCTTCTTGATTCTGACAAGCAAAAATAAAAGGTCAAAGTCTACCTGAGTTTTTTTTTTTTTTTTTTTATCTAGGGTGCGTTTGGAAAGTTGAAAAATCAAATATTTCAGCCCTGAAAGGTGAAAATTGTCACCTTTCAGGGTGAAAAGTGTTTGTTTCCTGAAAGGGTGAAAAATGGTCGGTGACAGTGATAGGTGAAAATTTTCACTCTTTCACCTTTCAGGCCTGAAAAGTGTTTGTTTGCTGAAAGGCTAAAAATCAGCCCTGAAAGGTGAAAGGTGACCATTTTTCACCTTTCACCCACCTTTCACCCTGAAAGGCTGATTCTCACCCGAGTGAGAATCAGGCTGACGAATTGATCCTCTCGTCTCTTCAACGAAAAAAACCAACTCTCGCTCAGAGATTCGTCCCCCCCGGTGAGTACCCCCACCTCGACGGTGCCCCGTTGAGCCAGGAGAATCTATGCCCCCTATCCCCGCCGCCGCTCGTTGAGCCCCCCCGTCGACGCCGTCGCCCCGTTGAGCCGAGAGAATCCGTGCCCACCCCTCCCGGGCAACTGCTCGGGTCGTCCAAAGATGATCACCCCGGAATTTGCCCCGACACCTCCGCTGCCGCACCGTTAAGCCGAGGGACCCCCCCCTCCCCGTCATATCTCCCTCATTTTTAGTCCGTTTTGGATATTTTTTCATCGTTATAAGAAAGAACACTAAAAATGAGGAAGAATGAAAAAAAAATGGGCCAAAACGGATTAGAAATGAGTAAGATATGCATCGGTGAAGTTTGCCCATTAAAAAAGTTATCGCGTAATCGATTACTCGATATGCAGTACTATAGTGTATCTAATTACTCGATATGCAGTACTATAGTACTATAGTGTATCAAATTACTCGATATGCAGTACTATAGTGTAACCAGTTACTCGATATGCAGTACTATAGTGTATCAAATTACTCGATATGCAGTACTATAGTGTATCAAATTACTCGATATGCAGTATAGTGTATCCAGTTACTCGATATGCAGTACTATAGTGTATCAAATTACTCGATATGCAGTACTATAGTGTAACCAGTTACTCGATATGCAGTACTATAGTGTAACCAGTTACTCGATATGCAGTACTATAGTGTATCAAATTACTCGATATGCTGACGAATATTCCTATCAGCGTGACTTATTTTCAGTTCCCAAACATATTTCACCTTTCATAAATTAGGCGTGAAAATTTTCACCATGACGCCGAATTATTTTCAGCTTCCAAACGAGTGTCACCAATCAGGAAAAAACACCCTTGATTATTTTCAAGCTGACATAAAAAAATTTTCACCTTTCACCTATCAGCTTCCAAACGCCCCCCTAGTTCTCGTCAATAAAGCCTAAAATCTAGCAGTATAACTGTATAATTGAGGTGTCTGTCGGCTGCTTACACAGCGCAACTGACCTCAGAACCTTGTTCATCATAACATAAACATTGTGCTTAGTTCCAGGAGCACGTCCACTTCGACATTGTCGCCTTTTTTACAAGGTTACTCCAGTGGAATGTGCTTTTCTGACACTTTTATCCAGTATAAAAAACCTCACATTTATCCAATATAAAAGAAAGGCCGCCTCTCCCAATAGATCTTCTTACCCAGGTCACATCCTGCCCCTCTGAATCCTCCGTGTGATCTCCAATCAATACAAACCCCCTTCCTCCTCTCCCTCTTCCCTCCCCACCAGTGACCAGACTACTACTATCCTCGCCATACATTAATATCCAAGCAACTCCCCCAGGGATGACCAATCAAACCACCGTCTCCCTTCTCATCTCCCTCCTCCTCTCCCTTGGTCTCTACTCTACCACATACCATCCTCCACCTTCCCCTGACAACACCACCCCACCCTCCACCAGCACCACCACTACTACGTACCTCCCATGCTGCATCCTACAAGGCTCCATGGCCAGCCTGCCCAGCCACCATTGGCGTAGCAGGAAGACGATGAAACTCCCTGTCTATGTCCACCATTACCAAAAAGCTCTTCATCTTCCTGTTCTACAAGCACTCGTGGCTCCTTTGGTTCTTCCTCTCCATCTGCCTCCTCACTTCCTACTACCTCTCCAGCACCACTACAATTGATCGGGCTGCTCTTGTCAAGCCGGCTATTTCCTAGTTCGTCTTGTTGGCTCGTACGACGGTTGGAATCTGATGAGCGGTTGAAAGATGTCGTTGGACGAGCTCATATTTTTTTTCTCAGAAGAGCAGTGCCCATGCAAACGTGCGCCACAGGAACATGGGGTCTCCTGCAACTTTAGTCGGTGGCCTACAAGAAACTCAATTTTATCTGAAGAGATCTTGATTCAAGGATTTGTTCACCTGGACTAAGCAGATGGGCCACAAGGACCACATATGATTCTGATGAATTTCGCATCCAAAGAGCTTCCATACGTCACGACAACCATAAGATGTAGATAAACCTCACTGGTCCTCACCTCACAGATTTGGTCAACAGCTTCCTTTGCATCCTAGCTTGGGCCCCGCTAGACAAGGAAGAGGCACACTTGCTGGAATTAGCAGAGCGACGAGCGAGACGATTATCTGCTTCTTTTTTACGGAAAAAAAATGTTTACCACGCCCGCACAGCAATGAGTGGCTGTGGAGCCACAACGTCAACAACAAGTGAACAAGTGAGTTCATGAGCAGGCGCTGCCGGTGCCATAAGCAAAACCTGTGGATATCTTTTGTCTTCCCGTTTCCTTGGCCTTCTCTTCAATCTAAAGTCCAAACTTACCACCCCTTCTTCAGTCTTGTCTGTCTCCTCCTTTTTCGACTTCTAAGCTGCGACCTGCGGGGCTCCACTCATTCTGATTCAGAACAGCTGTGCCACCTTAGTGAGTGCTACTAGTTCACTAGTTTCTCTCTGTTTTTTCCGCCATCTAATTTCTCTTTTTGGATACACTGAAACACATGTGTGATGCTTGTAATTGGTTGTTTTTTAAACTTATGTTTAAATTCTTCAACCATGATCTTGCTTGTTGTGAGCATAGCGCTCGCTGGTACTACAATCAGAGATTCAGTATACTTGCATATTTTAAAATTAATTAGATGGTTTGCATACTGAGATCATTGGATTGGTCGGTGTTGTTGAGAAGGGATTGCCTGATTTAGCGCCTGCAATTATGTGAATACATATTGGAGATGTGAATTGCCATGGTTGCAGATTCCTTCTCTAGTGCACAAGAACTTATCTTCATGAGACGGGACCAGGCATCTGGAGGATTGTTGCCTATGTTTAGTGCAATATGATAAGGAATCCTGTTTGTTGCTAATATCCTAATAGATTAGACTTTGAATATAATTCTTAGGTGATTCTTATTAAATCAATGGCTGCTGTGTTATAGCTCCATAATTGCAAGACTTGTTCCCCACTGGATACTGGAGTTTCTCTTGATGTACATATTTGCCAGCTCAAGTAAGAAAATGTGTGGCCAACTGATATAATATATGTCTTCTTTCTTTTCAGAAGAGTTGCAGATGGAAATTATGGAAACTGGGATATTTTCACGCCATTAGTTGTGTTTGTTGACTAGTTGTTTCCTAACTGGCTCAATGCTTTGAACCTGATGACAACCACAGTAGGCAATGTTACTGGCGGACCACGGACCACGGCATAATTTGTCTGAGTCATACGGAATTGTAAACTCTTTTTCTATGTCAGTCCAGCATGTAGGTTCATCCTCTCCAATCCACCGACTTGAGTTTGCAAAACAGACTAGTAGTGCACATATTCTCGGTAGAAAATTTAGCTTCTCCTGTGTCAGCTCTTGGCTCAAATGGAGAAATCCCCAAAGGCATGCTACCTCAAGAGAACGAGCCGCCTTTTGTATGTCATCTGGAATGCATGGAAACGAAACCACAGAACGTATTGGGTCCGCAGAAGATTGTCCAGATTTATCCAGGTCAGCTATCTCAGATCTAACGATTTGAGCTAAATCTTTGAAATGGGAATGTCGTATAGCTTGCTGGTAATTATTTTTTTGGTTTGGTTGATACCAATTGTTGGCCCTTTGCCCAAACGCTTAAGCTTTTAGGAGACTTGCTTCTACCACTTACAACTCATCACACATTGAAATTTAGGTGAAACAACACCTATCCAATGTTTGAGATGCTATAAAAATAAACCTTATGTCATGGGTGTTAATAAAGCTGTAGCCAGCCTGTAGTACTTCTGAATGGTCGATGATATGGCCTTGTATGTATTAAAACTTACTCCTTTTAATTAATTCTATGTATTATTTCCATTTTAATATCACGTATATCCTCTCGTTTGTCACAGATTTCAAACTGGAGGTGGAAAACCTGGAAAAGTGTTCAACTCTACATCGGTTGATGATGACCCGAATATTCCCAAAACTCACCGAAACTATTCTGGACAAGGCTTGGCAGAAGCTTGTAGATTTGTTCACAACGATGCAAAATTTGTGAATGAACGAGCTCGCAATGACATAGTCTTGCTTTCTCGGTAAAATTTTCTGCCATAGCTTATGTTTCCAATAATCCCATTTGCGCATACTTAGTTACATGTCATCAACAAAGAGTGACGTAAAATTTTCTTGCCTTCAATCCTAATCCCTGCAAATATCAAACAATTTGGAAATTTGTTTTTAAATATTGAACAACATATTATTAGATTCCATAGGTTTCTTGTTTTGAAATTATTAAAATATCCTATGACATAATCTCAGTGTGGAGGCTCTGCAGTCAAGGGGAGGGGGGGGGGGGGGGGGGGCGGGGGGGCAATGCACTTTTCCCGATTAAGTATTTGGCATTGGCATTCTCTGATTATAGTTTTAAGGTATAGAAGCGTGTAAACTATAACAGACTAAATGGTAAAGTTGTATTTAGTTATTGCTAGATATTTCTAGTAAACTTGCACCTCATCTCCCTATGTTTAATGTTTTCAGTGGCCTCACAAGGCTGAATAATCGTGCACGCGAAGATGTTGCAATCCTTGGCCTGAAGTTTCTTAAGCTTGATGGTGAGCTTTCACTTAAGTTTTATTGCAATTGCAATTTTAGCTTACTTCACTGAGTAGTCTTCATTCTTCAAATGCCTTTGACATGTATTTTGCGCTTATACTCTGAATACCTGTAGCTCGTGCAAGAGAAGACACTGAGAAGATTGACCATGGTGTGAAGAAACGAGCAGAGTGTCTACATCATATGGCCATGGTGTGCCTTCCTTTTCTTCGGATTGCTTAGTTTTGGTCAAATTTGAACTACTAATAGCTTTTATAGCCATCTGACATTCAGTATATGAGGAATGTTGATTAGTTAACAAATGATCCAGTGGGGGGGGGGGGAAGGTTTTAGATTTCCTTCTTTTTTGTATGTCACTGGAGAGGAAAGCATTCCAATTTTGCAGTTAAAGTGTGTAAATATTCTTTTCTTTTGGATAATTAGCATGTAAATATTCTTGGTAGTAATAATAGCTATCATGGTCTTCTAAAATGACCTTTGACACTTTGATGTAGATCTTGAAAGATAAAGCTGGATCTAAATTGAAGAGAGTTGCAGACCAACATTGGAGCGATGGTGCTTTAGAGGTTCTCATGTTATTTTTAACTTGTTATACTTTTGAGTTGGACTTGTGGGTTTCTATGTGGAGTTTTTGGCACAAAATAGGCTAGAGTGGAGGTGCAAGATCCATGTCACTCAAATTGTTGGGCTAGGGCACTTCCTGATTATTATTCTTATCATGTTAATTATTATTCATTGATTATTATTATGCTTTCCTATTTGTTGAATGGTTCATTAAATTTGCATAGTTTTGACATTTGGCCTTGGAAACATAGAAAATTTCTTGCCTCTATTTATCTGCTGCATTGTTTAGACATTTTTCTGCTATTAGTCCCTTTCCTCTGAGGGTCTTTCCAAGGTGCGCATCAACTTGGTGTCTGGCTATCTATATGGATACTTGATAACTTTTCATGCAACTAAATTAAAATTTAGATATCCCTGCTATTAGTCCCTTTCCTATGAGGGCCTTTCCAAGTTGTGCATCAACTTGGTGTCTGGCTATCTCTATGGATTGTTTACTTTTAATCCATTATTTTGTTGAGAATTGTTTGTAATGAAGATCTTTGTTACCTTTGTAGGCTGACTTGCGACGAGCTGACCTCTTGGTTAAAACACGTGCCATGAAAGATGCCTATATGGCTTTGGAGGTACATTTTCAAGTAGGATACATATTGGCAGCTTGTTTACTATGCAAACCCTACCTATCCTTTATTCTGCACCTTTCAAAAAGTAAATGCTCAAGTAAACATTTGCACACTTTTTTCATCTACAGTTAAAACTATGTGTTACATATAGAGTGAACTACACCAAGGGCCCTAGAAAGACAATTGATCAAAAGGCTCCGCGCTCCCTGGCTTATTCACTTTTCTTTTTTTCTTATAATAAAGAAGGATACTAATTCCTTTTCATGGTATCGCAGTTTGTAAAGAACATCCATGACATGATGGTGAGCAGAATGAACGAGCTGTAAGTTGCTCTTTGGCCATTTTGATCTTATTATTCATCATTAAGAAGTTATTTGCAGCTGACACAAATAGAACTGGATTTAGATCTCTGAATGACCCTGGATCACTATCTTTTGGTTCACCCTTGAGTCCATCTTTGGGTGATTAAATTTTGTTGAAATTACTAATTTGACCAGTAAGAGCAAACAAATTTTTTACTTGGATGTGCTCATTGTTTTTGCTGTGGGAGGTCATGGAAAATTAAGATCGATATCGAATTCTGAACCATATTGCTCTTATGCAGTCCGAGGAGGCGAGGGTTTTCATCTGTCAATGATGTAGGGCATATAATGCTTGAAAAGAATGGAAAAGCTCTTGATTTTCTAACTGGGGAAATTTCTGCTGATCGGATTACTGCTATACAGGTTATTGTCACTGTGGCCTATAATCCTAATTGTGGTCTGTTATTTTATAACACCTTCTTTGCTCATATTGGTGTTATTTAGTTTATGTGTCTGACATGCCTTTTCAATATGGGAATGTTCCTGGCAGGAAATTTATTGGAGTATGGCATCTGCTCTGTCTGAAGCTGATGGGATTGACTATACGGACCCGGAAGAGGTTTATTTATTTACTGCATTTTAAATGACGAGACTCATTGCTTTGGCTATGATTAGTAATGGAAATATGAATTTGCTTCTAGAGCAGCTAGAGTGGTTGGTAACAACTCTCATAGATCTCGATGCAATGGACGGAAAAATTAGTGCTTCCTTGCTGGCTGAGTGTTCCAATTCACCTGATGTTAGTACAAGGTGTTCTACTTTTCTTTTTCATTATTTACGAAATTTTCTTCTCTATCTGCATTTCTATTTTTTTAGAAAAACTACTCAATCAGTTGTTTTGCTTGCTTTTTCATGCTACAATATTATAAATATCCTGTTTTTGTAATTAATGACGCCATTTCTTGTTCATTTATGTATAGAAAAGCTCTAGCCAATGCCTTAGCAGCTGCCCCATCCATGTGGACTCTTGGTAATGCCGGCATGGGTGCATTACAGGTAATATATTTGACTGTATTGTTCAATGAAAATTTTATTCTTCCCTGCCGTCTGCTATGAGATACTAACTTTGTATGTTCTGCTGCAGCGGTTGGCGGAAGACAGCAACCCAGCTGTAGCTGCAGCAGCATCCAAAGCAATAACTGAACTTAAAAGGCAATGGGAAGTAGAAGAAGGGGATCGTTTGCGGTTTACAATGAATCCACTTAAAGCAGATGAGGACACACAGGATGATTGAATAACCAAGGAAGATAAAGATACTACATGAGCATATACTGGCTGATTGGGAGGTGAGAAAGCTGATGTCTTCCGGACTGTTAGTCGGATTTGTGAGTAGATATGTGATAAAGTGAAGCACATGAGAGTGAAATGTTGTTGCTTCTGGACAATAGTTGAGAAGGGATCGAACGAGGAGTCCAATGCATACAACGTTGTTGAAAGCAACTAGTGAAGGATGCATACGTGTGAGCTGTCCAAAGGATAGCAAAGCATTTGTCAGTATGGAGGCGCCAGTATGTAACAACTACAGAGTTACAGTCGCCCTTAATTGTAAGAGAGATGGGTGGCCACATAAAGAAGCAATGTTCCCAATTCATTTACTTCATATTTTCCGCTGCGTTCAGTTGAAAGCATTCAAGCCATGGAAATTGCTTTACTGGGCGTCCATATGTATTGATTTATGTTGTTGATTTACTGTCCTATTTGCGATCAAACGTTTTTGTTTTAGATGATGCTGGATTTGCCCTCCTTACCCTACTTAATCTTTCGTTACAAGTTCTCAATATATAGTATTTATCACTAGTTACTTGCTGGTGGTTTTTTTTTTTTAAATTTGTTCTAATGCCATCCGTTTTCTTAAACAAAAAGAAAGGTACATTTTACTCCATAATGAAACCGAAAGAAGAACATAGCTAAACTTACATTTATGAGCCAGTTGTAGTAACTACAGTGTTCAGCAAGATGTGAATTTGTGGTCACTGATAGCAATAACAATATGACCTCTTTCTAAACATATGATGTCATACTCTCAATCTTTATATGTACATTTGACATTTGTTCATCGAATAGTTAAAAAGAAATGAAATTGGGTACATACTTAAAGGGAGGGGGAAGAGGCTGGTATTATCAGCTAGGGTTATATTAGGAACGACAAACAAAACTAAGTACTTATAAGGTCTATTTCTTCATCAATGTTTAGCTTTAAGCATTTCATCAGAATAAAAATAATTTTATACCAACATATTTCTTACGACGGGTGGGCCTTGTTTGTGTTCGAGGGCATTGGCGGGGGGATATAGTGCTCTAAGAGGCCGGTCGCCGTGCAACATCTTTGGAGGCTGTAGCCTTTACACAAAACAGCTCCCTTTTGTCCTCTTGAGAAAGGGAAATGATATTTGTACACATCAGCTGTGTATGGAAAATATGTAGAGATCCGCTGTAGGGTTATCACTCCCCCTTGAGAAATGCTTCCAATTGTTGGGAATCTTGGATAGTGGCACTGATTCCCAACAATGGGCCGGATCTCGGGCCCAAAATTCAGACCGATCCTTGAGCTCAGAATCTACGGGCCCGCTTTCAGTCATGGATCAACCGGAAACGTAACTCGAGACATTGCGTGGGCCTGGGCTCCAGTGACGGGCCCATATGCGGCGGGGGCCGCCTCCGCTTCCCCCGCGGTCACTTTCCCGCCATTTCGCCTCCTCATTTTCCGTCTGCAAATCCCTCCATCGCGGAACTCTTCCAAATCTTTCAATGCTCTCGCCGTCCGCCCATTCCCCCGGACTTGCATTTCTCGCCGCTTGGTAGCCATGGACGACAACCACCCCGAGCTGAACAAGCTTCCCGAGCTCAAACTAGGTCTTTCCCCGATTGCTTCCTTCGCCTCGCCTTTCACTCTCTTTCTCTTCTGGTTTTGTTAAGTAATTAATGTTTGCTTTCTGTCTGTAGATGCGAAGCAAGCACAGGGTTTCATATCATTTTTCAAAACCCTCCCCGCGGTAATTTACTTTCTTGTTGGGTTTTTTTGGTCCTTGTTGCCATTGTTACTTGAAACGTGCTCGTGCTTCAATATAATGGTCCCGTTTTGCTCATTTTCTGACTAGAAAAACTGTTTATGTTGCAGGACTCTCGGGCTGTCCGCTTCTTCGATCGTCGAGTGAGGTTCCTTTGCTGCTATTATGGAGTTTTGAAGTGTTTCTTATATAATTTTTGGCAATGTGTGTGTGTATGTATAATCTTGTCTTCTGATTTGAATGTCAAAATTAGTTCTTTTGGGGCTTCTGTAAAGAAGGAAAATGGTCCATGCTGTTAACCAGACTGGAAATAGAAAGGAGCCACTCCTTTGGGGTGGGGTGCACCTATTGAGAGCAATGTTTCAAATATAGCCGCAGTGATCTATTCTCTAAGAATTCTCCAAACTAAGGGAAATATGTGGAATTGGTGCAGTTTTAGCAAGTGCTACTCTTGTTCGGCATGTTGCCTGTTGCCGCTTCTGGCATGCATATTTGCAATCCAGAACTTGATATAATTTAGTTGAAGAGCGTGCCCTTGTTCTGCATCTGATGTCGGGGATTATTTAGGTGTTACTATAGAGAGAAATCCTGAGTTTGTTGCAGCATTGGTATGTTTATTCTATTGCAACCCTGAAAGTTTATGCAGAAGCATTAAGGAAATAAATCTGTCTGGTTTGCCGCTGCATGCAGGGACAAGATATTTTTTCTAATAGATGCTCATTCACTCTTTAATGTCAGTCATACTAACCCAAGTTTGAAAGTTAAATTTGTTTATATTTGTTGGTTTATCTCAGTCCTTTTTTCGTCTTATAATAAATAGGATTTATATCTGCAAACAGTGTCTTTTTGGTGTTCAACAATTGTAGCTATTTTTTCCAAGACATTATTGTCCAATGCCTACTTCTGATCATCATGATTTTTCCTAGGACTATTATACTTCTCATGGTGAAAATGCAGTTTTCATTGCAAAGACATTCTACCACACAACTAGTTCTTTGTGACAGCTGCGTGGCGGCTCTGATAGTATTTCAAGTGTTAGCATTAGTAAAAACATGTTTGAAACAATTGCTCGTGATTTCCTTCTGGACAGAGCTGATCGTACTTTAGAATTGTATGAGGGGAGTGGTTCAAATTGGAGATTGTCAAAGATTGGGACCCCAGGCAATCTTGGAAGTTTTGAGGATATTTTATTTGCAAACAATGACATGCAAGATACTCCTGTTATGGTGGCAGTATACCTAGTTTACGTGAAAATGAATATACTATTGGGCTTGGATTTATAGATACAACCAAGAGAACCATTGGGCTCGCTGAATTTCTTGATGATAGTCAATTTACAAATGTAGAGTCAGCCTTTGTGGCCCTTGGTTGCAAGGAATGCTTACTACCAAAAGAGACTGAAAAATGCCCCGAATTGAGGGTTCTTTATGATGCCATTGGCAGATGTGGAGTCCTTTTGACAGAAAGAAAGAAATCTGAGTTTAAGACAGGAGACCTGGTGCAGGATCTCTCTCGACTCATAAAAGGATCCATTGAACCAGTTCGAGAATTGGTTTGTGATCATCCCCTTGCTTCTGGAGCTTTAGGTGCACTGGTTAGCTATGCAGAATTACTTGCTGATGAGAGTAACTATGGGAACTATACTATCAAGAAGTAAAGTCTTAAGAGCTGTATGCGGTTAGATGCTGCTGCCATGAGGGCTCTTAATGTTCTGGAAAGCAAAACTGATGCAAACAAGAATTTTAGCTTGTTTGGTCTCATGAATAGGACGTGCACAGCTGGCATGGGAAAGAGACTATTGAACAGGTGGCTGAAACAACCTCTACTGGACGTGAATGAGATTAATTGTAGGTTGGATTTGGTACAAGCATTTGTGGATGACACAGTTCTTCGACTTGACTTGAGGCAGCATTTGAAGAAAATTTCAGATATCGAGCGTCTGATGCATAATCTTGAGAAGAAGAGAGCTGGTCTACAGCACATTGTTAAACTTTATCAGGTTATAAGCATTATTAATCTCTCTTCGAGACTTTTGTTTTTCCTTTATATATATTGTTTGGTCTAGCCAGTATGATACGATGACTCTTATTTCATTTCCCCAGGAATACGTATAAAATTTTTGCAATTTGACAAATCCTTACCCTTCAAAGACATGAAAATTTTCCTACTTTTTTTAAAATATTTTACGACATATTGCAGCAAATATTTCTTCCTGTTAATTTATGATTTTTCTTATTGGTTTTTATTGTGTGGATAGTCAAGTGTCAGACTTCCTTATGTTAAGAATGCTCTGGAGAGATATGAAGGGCAATTTATGTCTCTAATCAAAGAAAGATATGTGGATCCTCTAGATTTTTGGACTGATGATGGCCACTTAAACAAATTTATTGGTCTTGTTGAAGCTTCTGTTGACCTGGATGAACTCGAAAATGGTGAATACATGATCTCATCTGCTTATGATCCAAACTTGTCTGCTTTAAAGAGTGAGAGGGATGTCGTGGAAAAACAAATTCACAGTTTGCACAAGCAAACGGCCATTGATCTTGACCTTCCTGTTGATAAGGCTTTGAAATTGGATAAGGGAACTCAGTATGGACATGTGTTTAGAATCACAAAGAAGGAAGAGCCAAAAGTTCGGAAAAAACTAAGCACTCATTATATTGTCCTTGAGACTCGCAAAGACGGGGTTAAGTTTACAAACACAAAGCTTAAGAAGTTAGGCGATCAATATCAAAAACTGCTTGATGAATATACAAGTTGTCAGAAGGAACTTGTTGCTCGCGTGGTCCACACTGCTGCTACTTTTAATGAGGTTTATTTGTTACTTGTCTTCTTGCATTTGTCATTTTTGTGCGTTATTTTCTATATTGGAAATGCCTTTATTAACTCTTGCTATGCAGGTTTTTGAGTCTTTAGCTGGCTTTCTTTCTGAAATGGATGTCCTTCTCAGTTTTGCTGATTTGGCTACTAGCTGTCCAGTACCATACATCAGACCGGAAATTACTCCCTCAGTAATATTTTCTACTTAAATTTGCTTTTTTTTGTGTGTTAATTTTGGTCTTCATGGATTTGCGGTTTCTTAAAGAATAGCTGGGTTGTTTTGGGTGCAAAGGACGTGGGAGACATAATCTTAGAAGCAAGCAGGCATCCGAGTGTGGAGGCGCAAGATGGTGTAAATTTCATACCCAACGACTGTACACTTGTGAGTATCCCAAACTGATGATTTGAGGGAAAATTTCTCACATTTATGTGAGTTGGGTATGATCTTTTTTGTTTGTCTTTCCAATATAAATAGGTGCGTGGAAAGAGTTGGTTCCAAATCATCACAGGTCCAAATATGGGTGGAAAGTCTACATTTATTCGACAGGTAAAATATACACACACACATATACGTTTGTATATATGTATTTATATAGGTTCTCATATTTTCAAGAGCAAATAGTAGATGTTACATACCAGGCTGAAGGTTTGCACTTTTTGTGATTTTTATCTGGGAACGAAGTGACAAATAATGAACAGTGACTAACAATATCACATGTTTTATTGGATTTAGTTGGTTACCTGTAGTCTGGTTCTGATTTTTCATTGAAACCTTTTTAAAAGGGGTACTTTAGACTAAAGATAGGTATTCTTTCCAGGTTGGAGTGAATGTGCTAATGGCACAGATTGGTTCTTTTGTTCCTTGTGATAGAGCTAGTATTAGCATCCGTGACTGCATATTTGCTCGTGTTGGTGCTGGAGATTGTCAGGTGAATATGAATCAGTTTATAGGAAATTAATCAATTTTTGCATTGCTCAGCAAAATAAAAATGGCGTGAAATAGGTTTGACTTGTTCTAGATTACCCATCCACAATATGAAATGTTTTTGTTTTTGTTGTCTTTCATTTTAGGTGCCATGTATTGTTAAATGCTTTGAATAGTAACTTGTCCAGCTCATCTTTGTTATCTCAGTTCTCATGGTTCTCAACATTTTTTATCCTCCTGACCTAGTTTCTTGTTGTATGTGAGATGTAGATTTATTAGAACTGTCATCTTGTAGTCATACATGTGAGTTATTATAGATAGGTTCCCTCATAGTACAGTTTACCCTGTTATACTTCTGTAAAAAGTTTTGAAACGAAAGTTGACCACTTTAATGTAAAAACAACTACATTCCAGATTTAAGGATTAAAAAGCTGTAGGAGTGACCCAACACTCTCTTAAAGGATCTAAATACATCTATGCATGCCTTTAGGCTCTTATTAAGCGTACTTGTTGTGTTTCTGCATCCAAGATTTGTTTGGGAAGAAAACCGAACTCAGTATATAGTCATTGCATCAGTTTACTTTTGGAAATACTCAAAACAAACTGGTGCCATATGAGTCAACATTTGTATAATGCAACCAAATCTTTTGGTTGAATTTTTAATCCTTGGGCGAGTATACTTTTGTAAATTCTCGGTCCAGTTGGTGCTGTACATTGATTCAATACTTGACCAATATTCCGGGTTAGAGATTGTTGACATGCATTGCTAATCTATTCAGCATCAGCTTAATCTCTTGGGGTTTATAGTAACCTGCATGGTATCACATCAGGAGGGACCAAGTAGTTTTGGGTCAAATTAACATTAAAATTAAGTTGATCGGGTAAAGTTTGTACAGAAGATAGATTTGAAGAAACTTGGAGGCTTGTCATAAGAACTAGGTCGCACCCTTGCGGGCTTGCAGCCTTATAATGCACATTCTAGTGGGACTTAGAATTTACTTGGTTTTCTTTACTATGTTGATGCTATTTGTCGTTATTTTATATCTTACTGGTAGGAGCATACTAATTACAATCAACTGGTAGGAGCATTTTAATTACAGTTAACTCGAGAACATTTGGATGTGGATTGTCAATTACTTAGTACTGTTGTCTTTTAATTAAAAATTTGCTTTTAATTTATTCTCTTTGTGTAGAACCCATTGTACTATAACTTCAAAAAAACTGTCATGCTAAGGTATTGCACAGTTTTTGTACGCTTTCCAACTTAATATCTTTCTGAAAGGCAGCTGCATTTTAACATGGTCTGCTGCTTATTTTATAGCAACGTGGAGTTTCTACTTTCATGCAAGAAATGCTTGAAACAGCATCAATCTTGAAAGGAGCTTCAGACAGGTCATTAATCATAATAGATGAGCTAGGCCGTGGTACATCAACTTATGATGGATTTGGTTAGTGCCTTTTCTTCCTTGCTTGTACTTGTAACTGATTTTTGTTAGCTTCTGTGGTCTGAATTTTAAGTTTAGTTAGCAGTTACTTACGGAGCACCGCGCGATTGTTGAGACTATAAAATAAGATTCAAAATAATGACAGCACCTGTCGTTGGATCTAATCTAACACATAAGTTTATGGTCTCATCAGTGCTTGGTGCTCTGTTGCGTCATTTCAGAATTCTTTGTTTGAACTTCATTGAACACGTGAGCGGAAAACTCGAGTTTTCTTTCATATGTTTCCTCAACATGTCGGAGAAAAACTTCTCTGCTCTAGGCAATAAGGTGGCAGAAGTGTCAAAAGTAATTGAAATAATTGCAAAACTAGCCACCTCGCTGCCCAGGAGGATTGTCCCTTGGGTCAGAATGTGGAGTCTTTGCTATTATTGACTAAATGATTTTAGTATTTTAGTTAAATCTTCAAGTCTATAATGTAACCTGTCTAAGTATGAAGCCCGCTGAACTGCATTTGTGAGTGGTAATAGCATTCAATTTAGAAATATTATGAGAATGTTGTGTCATCAATATGTCATTGTTAAGAATCTTTTTATGTATTCACGGTTGGTAAGTAACATGGAATGATTATTTCTAATACCTGAAAACAGGCTTTTTCTGAAATAAATTTGCTTCTTGATGAGAATAATTTACTATGTCAGCCTAGTGAATTTCAGTATAATTTAATTGCACTTCGTGTTATATTTTCTCTTTCCTGGTTTGGATCATATTCTGATGATACAGTTTCACTTGTGTAATCAGGTCTAGCCTGGGCTATTTGTGAGCACCTAGTCTCAGTTACTAGGGCACCAACTTTATTTGCAACCCACTTTCATGAATTAACTGCATTAGCAAATGGAGATATTTGTCAGGGGATGTCCACAGTTGGTGTAGCAAATTACCATGTGGGAGCTCATATTGATTCATCAAGCAGGAAGCTGACCATGCTTTACAAGGTCTGTTGGAAAAATTGAATTAGCTTCAGTGTGTCCTGCTTTGTTTCCATTTATAGAGGCTTGAACAGGCAATGAGATAAGTAAGTTCGTTTAGAGCTTAACAAGATGTTCTTTGACGCAAGCATTAAGTCAGGTTGTATAGTCATTTTTCCTCTGTCTGTATGTATTTAGGAACTTTATTAGGTAGGATTGTAAATATATGTTCAATATATCTTCTTTTATATAAATTATTATTTGGATATGATTCACATTGGGTTGTGATCAGTCAACATTGTCATTGCTATATGATACAATGGAAGTCAGTCTGAACTCGCCTTTAGGTATAGGAGATGATTCTAACATACTTTGACGAAGTTAGTTTTGGTGATTACGTTAAGGAGGCAACACTCCAAACATTTAGCTTTTTCTTGGTGGCGTTATTAAAGTTGCTTCATAACATTATGATTTATCTAGCGTGTAAGCAATGTTATTTTGGTGGTACAGATAGTTGCCACAGAATAATGTGGTCAGTTTTCTTGTGAATGCTATGTTGATGATATTTAACTTGGCAGGACATGAATAGTTTTTTAGTTGCAATTGAGGATAAGAAACACTTTTATTCTATGGTTTTGCTATGATCTTCTTATTGAGAACTTATTGGGACTGGGACTAAGACTTCGATTCTCATTTCTGCCTCATATAAGCTTCTTAGGGTGGCTCATTGTTTGGGTAACTATTAGATCTAACCTGTCAATGACAGTGCTCTTGGTCGTTGTTATGAAAGTATTTTTTGTCCCGATGCTCAAGGTGACATTTTCAATATAAGTGTTGCATGTTTTGCATTAAGTAGGATCACGAATGAACTTGTTAATCAAGTAGGTGATCTCGTAGGTTACAGCTTTAATCTCTTAAAGTGACAGGTGTCTTTTTGAAGGGTTCTAATTTTACTAACCTAAAAGTTCCAGTATCAAGAAAAATTCTTGTTCGTATTCTTTATATTTAAACCCATGAATATAACAAACCAATTCATTTTTTATGGATGAGGAAATTGCAGAAGTAACAATTTCGAATGGTATGTTCATACCATAAAGAACAAATTTTCTTGATACTGGAACTAGAATGATTAGGGAATAAGATGGAATATACAAAATTAGGTTACTGACAATGGTTCAGTGACTTACAATATTGATGAAGAGTTTCTTATGGGAAGTTTTGTCATCCCAGACCAACATGCACATAGGGGTGTTCACGGATGCAGACGGTCACGGACAACCGTTTGTCCGTGTCTGTCTGTAATCTGACAGTGTGTTGTCCAGTCCGTCCGTGTCCGTAACTGTCCGCTAGAATATGTGCCTGTGTCTGTCCGCTATTGTCCGTGCGGACAATGGACATCCGTGGACAATTTATGGACAATAGATCCAAAAAAAAGGCAAGATTAGCCTCGCCACAGCCAAGGCATGGCTGACTGGCCTTTCCCCCCTTTCCCCCTGCAACGGCCACTGAGGCGGAGACAAAAAAAAGGATTTTGGGGAGGAGGGGTGAGCCGTGGCCACGGCCTTGGCCTAGCCTGACCCGGCGGAGCACGAGCAGCCTTGCCACTACCAAGGCCTGGTCGCTTGGCCTTTCCCTGGGAATTACTGCCTCTCAGCTTCTGTTTATGGGCTTTCAGAGGAGAAGTACTACTGGATTCTGAGGAGTTTGGTCTTTGGGGGGTTGTAGGATCCCATCTCAACACTGTTTGTGAAGGTAGGGAGCCATGAGTCTGTGAAGGTAGGGAGCAATGAGTCAGGTGGGTCCATGGCGCCGATTGGGAGGTCTGGGAACCCACAATCAGGAGACTCCAAAGGAAGGCAGGAGAGGGTTTTGGTCATCCCAATAATGGTGTGCATGACGGTTCTTGTAGGTCTACTCTGCATGTTGTTGTATTACAGTATGAATAAGAGGAGGGCACAAGAGAAATTGGCTGGCAGCTTTCTTGCAGTTCCTAGGGCGAGAAAGCACCAGACAAGCGCATACATCGTCTTCAATATTTTACCTACATCAGGTGGGTTTGGAAGTGTGTACAAAGGAAGCCTTGTAGATGGCACACTAGTTGCAATGAAGCAACTAGAAAGGGTCTTACCTCATGGAGAGAAGGAATTCATTACAGAAGTTAACACCATCGGCTCAATGCATCACATGCAGTGAGAAAAAAAAGGATTTTGGAGAGGGGGTGAGCCATGGCAAGGGCCTGGCCCGGCCCGGCAAAGGCAGTGGCCAGGAGAAAACAAGAGAGAAGATGGCGAGGAGGTCACCTTCGGTGAGGTTGTAGGGGATGCCGCAGACGTAGACGTACGTAGGCGGAGATGCCGAGAGAGAGGCCTCCACGGAGTTGATCTTCTGGATGCGCTTCACCAATGTCAGCGGATTCATGGTGGAGGGGCTTCCTGCTCGGTGCTGCTCTGCCCTAGCAACATGGGAAGAAGGTTGAAGCAAAGGTCGTGGGCTCTTAATGGGTAAGTGTAATGGACACGGACGTCTGCGGACACGGACAACAGTCTGTCCGTGTCTATGGCACCCTATTATAACGGACAAATCGCTCTTGTCCGTGGTCCGGATGGACATAGACACGGACAGACTGACGGACACAAACGTCTGTGAACACCCTTGCATGCACACCCTCACTCCCTCCTGGGACCTGTACTTGAGCAAGCCCCCAAGCTCATCTTCTGCAACTTTTCCAAGCTCAATTTCCCGGGCCAATACCTCCCTGGAGTTGGCTCCCTAAGTACGCTCACCTTATCATATACAGACCATCCATATATATCAGATGGTGGGCTTCCGGTATTGACTGGCATATGCCTCTTGTAGTATTCCCCTCCCTCCAATGTAATTTTGGGGGGCAATTCCTCTTCCTTCCCATGTGCATCCTGTTACAACGTGACCGATCCTCCGTACCTCACCGGAAAGTAGGTGTTCTGCGCTCTGGAGATACCAGATTCTGATCAAATGGCATAAATTGCAGCCTTACTGTATTGTTGTATTGGGCTTCGGCAGGCTTTTGGATGACAGTGAATTGACCAAGTACCAATCCTTTATGACCTCACCGATGGCAATCTGCGCGGTGGGGATCTTGGCGGTTCCAATAAGTTGCGTGTCAAAGACGTTGTCCTTGACTTCAAAGGTGTTAGGAAAATTATACATTTTTTTTAGTTAGTTAAGAAACATAATTAAATATACATTCTCCACACTCATACGATGTAAGTGAGTCTTCTACACCTCCTTCATTTACGATGCATAAAGGGCCGTTTGGGGCATGATTAAAAGCAAAACATCTACAGTGGATGTTTTGCTACACTGTAGCATTCATATTTTTTCCATATCCAGCTGAAACACCTCAGGTCGTATTTCACGATGGACATAGAAAAAACATGAATGCTACAGTAGACATCCAAAATCCACTCTGGATATTTTGGCTTTTTCACGCCCCAAACGGCCCATAACAAATCAAGATTAACAAAGAAACATTTTATCTAACACTTAGAAGACATATATTTAACGTTGCTAAGGCAATGGCTATGTCATCAAGGTTTAGAGACAAAATTCACGACTATCAATTTTGGATACCTCTACTTAATAAAGATTGCAATAATATTCAAAGATAAAGAAGAAATCTCACCCTTAGGTGGAATACACAAAGAACAGAGATAAAAGAATTACCACACATCACATATGATTTATTTTCTCTTTTACGAGAGGAATGCCTTACACTTGAAAAACCCATAATTTCCTTCTCATTCTTCCAAAAAAAAATCTACCATTTTTTACCTCTAAAGCCCTTCAAAGTTGTAATTTTTTTTCTCATTTTCTTTATCAAAAGAACTCATTTTTAAGAAGACTCGACTTTTCATAAATAAGCCTCTCCTTGATTTAGCAAAATTATACTTAACTACAAAATGGGTCAAATAGTGGGCTTCAACCATGGGCCTCACATGAGAAGAGAAAACCCTAACAATTATCCCCTCCCTACAAATATAAAAGCTCTCCTATACTACACATGACAACCAACCTTACCCATACCAACTCAATCTATAAAGTTCTTGCTTCACATTACGAACAGTCTTGGTCATCATATCTGACAGAATTTTTGTTGTTATCGATCTTCCTCAACTCCAAGAGCTTCATCTCCAACACATCTCTTATCCAATTATATATCACATCAATATGTTTACTTTTAGAATGAAAACTTGAATTCTTTGTCAAATAGATGATACTTTGACTATCATAATGCACAACATAGTTGTTTTGGTTTAGACCCAGCTCCTCTATGAATCTCTTCATCCATAACATTTATTTCTAAGCTTTTGTTATTGCAATATGCTCAACCTCCATTGTAGACAATGCAACATACTTTTATAACATTGATTGTCATGGTATTCCCCCCCCTCCCCCACAAAAATGATTAAATATCTCAAAGTACTCTTCCTTTAGTCAACATTTTCGGTCATATCCGAATCCATAGATTTACCATCTCTAAAGCATAAACATACTTTAGATGAACTATTAAATACCGAAGAAGTCACTTTACCGCATTCTAATACTCCTTCCCCGGGTTTGAAGGATGTCTACTAACAACTCCAACGACATATGCAATATCTGGCCTTGTATACATAATTTCATACACCTAACTCCCTATCGCCGACGCATATGAGATCTTAATCATTTCTTCCTTGTTCCTTTTATTTGTAAGATTTTGCTTTTTGTGCAATTTGAAATGACTTTCAAGTGGGGTGTTAATGGGTTTTGTATTCTTTATATTAACTTTCCCAAGTATCTTTCAATATACTTTTCTTTTGATAGCCATAACTTCTTAGCCTTCCTATCATGCTTGATTGTCATCCTCAATATTTATTTTGCGGGCCCCAAGTCCATCATGGTAAAGGACTTGCTTAACTCATACTTCAGTCTAACAATCTTATTAGTATCATGCCTAATAATCAATGTATCATTAACATAAAGCAACGATATAATAAAATCACCACCACCAAACTTCTTAGTAAACACACAATAATCCGAAGTTGTCATCTTGTGCCCATGACCCATCATGAAAGAATCAATCTTCTTATAATATTGTCTTAGAGCTTGCTTTAACCCATACAAACTCTTCTTTAGCTTACATACCATTTGTTCCTTACCTTTAACTTTAAAACCCTTTGATTGCTCCATTTAATTTTTTTCTCCAAACCACCATGAAAGAATGTAGTTTTAACATGAAGTTGCTCAACCTCAAGGTCCATGCAAGTGGCTAGACCCAACACAACTCGAATGGATGACATCTTCACCACAAGTGAGAATATCTTAGCAAAATCAACACATTTCATTTGCCCAAAGCCCTTCACAACCAATGCTGTCATGTACCTTGGATATGAACTACTCTCATCAACCTTTAATAGATATACCCACTTGTTTCTCAAAGCTCTCATGCCTTTGGAAACTCTCATAACTCATATGTATAGTTCTCATACAAGGACTTCATCTCTTCTTGCATTGCTTTATTCTATAAATCTTTATTTTCATGTGCTTGGGCTTCCACAAAACTTTCTCATTCGCCATACTCGGTGAGTGTAACATATGTAGATGAATGGTACTTTTTAGATGATTTTATTTCTCTATCTGATCTTCTCAATGAGTTTGTCTATTCTTGATGTGAAGACTCCCCTCTCCCTTTTCCACATCACCTTGAATAGAGTCATCATCCTCATCTAAGTAACTTTTATTATAAAAAAATCATCAACGTTGAAATCCACATCATCATGCTCTACCACATTCTTTACATGATCATCATCACTATATGTACATTCATCACTTTTACTATGTTCTTCACCTTAAACACCTTGTGAAACTTGTGGAACATGGAACCTACCATAGACTTCATGCACAACTTGCGTTGGTGCCTCATCTTTGCCAAAGTCTTCAATTGTTTGATCTTCTATGAAGACCACATCTCTACTTCTAATGAGTTTTTTTTTCTTTAAGTCCCATAACTTATAACTAAACTCATCACCACCAAATCCCAAGAAGATACACTCAATAGTCTAGTTATCTAACTGTGTTCTTTGCTCCTTTGGGACATGCATAAATACCTTGCAACCAAATACCTTCAAGTGTCAGTAGGAGGAATCTCTACCACTCTATACTTTCTCCGATACCTCATAGTCCAACACATGAAGGAAATCGATTAATCAAGTAATAAACGACGCTCATAGCTTCACTTCAATAACTCTTTTGAAGTTTTGTCAAAAGACATCATACTTCGAATTTTCTCCACTATTGCTTGATTCATCCTCACTGCCACACCATTGTGTTGAGGGGTATAAGGCATCATTTTTTCTTGTTTTATACCATGCTTGCTACATAATCATTGAACTTTCTTAAAGTGTACTCTACCCCATTGTCGGTGCGAATAAATTTAAGAAGTTAATAATCCGTGTACTTTACCCCATTGTCGGTACTCATCCAATTGCTCCCATTCAAGCTAATAATCTATGTATTGTGATTCTCCATCTTAGTAAACTTAACGATAACTTCCAACCTTAACTCCGATACCATTTGTTGAAAAAACTACATTTTTTCCTCTTTTGAATTAGCCAAGAAATGAATACATACTTTTCTGCACCTACAATAATGTAAGTGAGTCTTCTACACCTCTTAATTTACCCCCAAAAAAGTCTTCTACACCACTTTGATGTAGGATGCACAAGTTACCACACACAAAAAATAAGATTAATAAATAAATATTTCATTGAATACTTGGGAGATATAAGTTGAACGTAGTTTACTGCCAAGGCAACGCCTACGTCTACAAGGTCTAGAGATTAAATATATTATTATCAACTTTGGATACACTATACTTAGTAGTTATTATAATAATATTTAAGGGTGAAGACTTCGTTACAAGTTATAGAGAAATCCTTAGGTGGAATATACCAAGAATAGAGATGGAAGGATCATCACAAATTACTATGATTTATCTTTTCTTTCACGAGAGGAATGCCTTATACTTCAAATTTTTTTCATTTCTTTATGCTTCTTCCTCTAAGAAATCTCATTTTATTTAATTTCAAAGCCCCTTCAAAGTTGTAGTTTTTTTTTTCTCATTCTCTTTCTTTAAAAGAACCCACTTTTAAGAATACTTAAATTTAAAAAAATAGGCAATTTCCTTACTTCAACAAAATTGTAGTTCACCCTAAAATGGGTAAAGTAGTGGGCTTCTCTAGGTGAGAGGGAAAACCAACCACCGTGAGCCTCACACGAGGGAAAAACCCAATAGGTGGCATGGTTAAGGGTGCTCACGAGCCGAGCCAGCTCGTGAGTTTTTTTGGCTCGGCTCGACTCGGCTCGATTTTCAGCTCGACTCGAGTCCAACTCGACTCGAGCTCGACTCGAGCTCGATTTCTTCGAGCTCGAGCTCGAGCCAACCTACAGCTCGACTCGGCTCGACTCGAAAAAGCTCGACTCGAATTAGCTCGAAGCTCGACTCGAAAATCAGCTCGAGCTCGACTCGACTTTCTTTTCTAAAGAAGGCCCATATGCTTAACTCATTTTGGTTTCCCTTTAATTAAATTAAAGGACTACCATTTCTTTCCTTTTTATAGAGCATGTATAGCCTTAGATTCATACTGTTAGACGATATGAAACTCTCATATTAATTCATGACCCCTATCGCCCACTGCTGCTGCCCCCATAGCCCGCCATCGTTGCCGCCCCCCGCCTCCTACCTTTAGCCACCGCCCCTTGCCGCCCACCACTGCCATTGCCCACCACCCCCTCCGTCGTCACCTCCCACTGTCGCCCATTGCCTCTCCATCGCCGCCTACCAACACCGTCGCTTGCCGAATGCCGACACTGCCCCCGGCTGACACCGCTCCCCGCCCACCACCCATCGCCACCGTTGTCGCCCACCACCTATCGCCCCTTACCGCCACCACTGCCGCCCACCACTCATTGCCCCTTGCCGACCGACACCGTCACCGCTGCTGCCCACCACCTATCGCCCCCCCGCCGCCCCCACTGTGGTGGGTGATAGCAGCGGGGGTGGCGGTCGGCAAAGGGCAATGGGTGGTGGGCGGCAATGGGCGATGGGTGGTGGCGGGGGGGGCGGTGTTAGCGGGGGGTAGTGTCGGCAAACGGCGATAGGAAGGCAATGGGCGACAGTGGGAGGTGACGACGGAGGGGGTGGTGGGGAGCGACGGCAACGAGGGTGTTGGGTTGTGGTGGGGGTTGTGGTGGGCGGCGAGGGGCGACAGCGGCGGGGAGCGACGACAGCGGGGGTGTTGGGCGGTGGACCGGTGGTGGGAGGCGATGGGTGATAAGCTATGGTGGGGTGAAGTCCACCTCAAATATGTATGATGGGTGGGCCTTATTATGCACCCAAGGGGATTGGCGGCGGGATGCAGTGCTCTAAGGGATTAGTTTTCTTGCCCCTTCTAGTTGGGTTCTAAGGACTTCGACACCCTTCGTTATAAAAAAAAATTATCAGTGAAGCCCACTTCAAATATATAATAAATATTTTTTTATACATAAAGAGTATAAAAATATTTGTAGGTCAACTGGTTAAAGCCTTGAGAATGCTCCTTTGTGTTTGGGTTCGAATCCCACCAAAACCAAAATATGAGTTTTTGCATTGAGCCGGCTCGAGCTCGAGCCGAGCTCGAATTATGGATCGAGCTCAGCTCGCGAGCCCGAGCTCGAGTTGTCAAGCTTTACAACGAGCCGAGCTCGAGTTGATAAATCTTGGGCTCGACTCGAGCCGAGTCGAGCTCGAGCCCAGTTTCTAAACCTCGAGCTCGAGTCGAGCTGAGCCAAAACTCGACTCGACTCGGCTCGTGAGCAGGCAAGGGGGATAACGAAGTGCTCGTTCCACTATGGCTCCTGAGTGTTGCGAATCACGGCGGTGCAAGCCATGGTGGCGCCAGCGAGGATGACCTTGGCGTAGGGGTCACTGGTGATGTTCTTCTGGTGGTTCTCTTGGTGGCGGTCTGCGATGGAATGGGGAGCCTGTTTTGGTGTTTGGGGGGGGGGGTGGTGGGGTGCGAGGCATGCACGGCAGGCGGCACTGGATGACGGGAGCAGTTAGCGACCATGTCCATGTTCGGGACGGAGCGGCATTGATAGATCCAAAGGTCAAGGTCTCCATGGAGTAAAACCTCTCCCATTGAAGAAGAAGAATGGAAGGTGGGAGTGAAATGAAAGGAAGAAGGGGGGAGGATGTTTATAAAGGAAATGGTTCTTAGCCCTTGGGGGGATTGCTTGGATGGGAAGGACGAGCCATGGAAATGAAAGGAGGAGAGATCAGATTCTTGGCCAGTTTTTGGAAGGAATATTCAAAAGGTAGTTGAGGCTAAGAGAAGGCAAGAGCTAGCGTGCCTCACAGCGGGGGTGGCGGGAAGAATCAAGAATCAATGCGTTGCTCTATTCTTCTTAGCAAAAAAAAAATGAGGTCCAAAGAAACAGGATCCTGAACAGAGTAGATCCTCTTTGGAAGTTTTTGGTTTGCTTGAGAAATAGTGATTAGTAACAAACTTAGTTTATTGAGTTGTAAAGAGGATCAAACCTGTTCTTACGAATGCAATTCCTTGCCAGCGCTTTGTGAGTTACTCGTTTGGCTGAGTTCTCGCAAACGCGGTGTAAGCTGAACACAGTAAGTTTGATTTAAGGTTGATTTGGGGTTAGAATACTAAAATTAATTGTCATTCATTAAGCTAAAAAATCTACCAAGTAAACTTGCAATAATTTCCTCACTACAAACACCAAAAGTTGGAAGAAAATATTCATATAATGATAACATGTATAAATATGTTTGTGAACAATGACCTCAATCTAGTATGATATTCTAAAAGTTGAACATTATTGGAATTGGAATATAAAATGAAAAGAAAGTCTGTACGAAATTGATGATGTACATCTTAGGAATCTCATAAAACAACAAATTGCACTTGGTAGACAAATTATCTGACATTTGCAAGCATGGCTCTATAAGCATAAGAACTTCTCTCCGCAGTCCCCTCTTTCCCATCTTCAAATTCAAGCTTTCACCGCTGAGCTGACTTAAGCATGCACACTAAGTGCGCGAGATAGACAGCACTGAAGTTCGGTGTTACCTCCTTACGAGCATAAAAGAGTGTCATGCCATCTATAAAGGAAAGCAGTGCTGTTACCTTTGCATCTCATACTTTTTTATATACATTGTATTCGGTGTCCCAGGCAAATCCTCCAAACCTAGTGTCCCATGGAAGTCCTCCGAACTTAAGCCTGAGCTGATTTAGGCCTTCTTTACATGAGTCAACAGATTGATACCGAGTAGAGGGTTCATATCCTCCAAACTTAAGCCAGAACATATGCATTACCAGAAGAAACCTTTTGGATCAGCATTGGAGGGGGAGATCTGATCATCATACTTTGAATGAAGGCTACCATCGGTAGAAGGGTTGTGCAACATTATTCAGAACATGCCTCATGACTCCCATCTCTTTCATCACTTAGTTCTTCATTTCTCTTTCATCACTTAATCTTACTGAAGAACTTATGGAGTTCATTCTTAGTTGTAAAAATGATCAAAGTGTAATCTTTGTATAGATATTAGTCATGTGAAGATTAAAGAGAAATATATCTCAGTACTATTTAGAACAGAGAATAAAAGGGCACATACTGATGCAAGGCCAGCACACATGATACTGAGTCCAGGGAAGTGGAAAGGAGCTTGTTCTGACAAAAATAGGGCTGGAGGTGAAGACATTAAAGTGTATTAGCTAGTTTATTATCCAGAATGATACTCAGAAAGACTACGTGTCTATAATGGTATCTGTGAGAGGAGTAAAGGCTAAAGGAGATATGATGGTTGCAAATGAACTTATCCCTAAAAGGCACCCTTGAGCCTTGAGTAAGCATAAAGCAAGAATTCTGGTTAATGCAAAAAAAGATGATATATATATACTTCCAAGCAGGAGAATTATACTATGAGTTGCAGTCATCATTTCAAGAGTTGTTGTCTTTCTTTATTGCATATAAATGGAACAAACTGCACACAGTATGAAATAGTTTGTGATCTGATTTTTCTGGAGTGAACGTGAGCTGTTGTAATCACATGCACAGGATTGTTAAGATGTTAATGTACGCAATATATGCATCTGCACACTTGGTATGATTGTACTAGTGCCTATAACCATGGGTTCACAAATATCACATCCGTCCTCTAAACGTTCATTTACAAATATTCTTTTGTTTCTCAGGTCAAAGCTGGGGCATGTGATCAAAGTTTTGGAATTCATGTGGCGGAATTTGCAAATTTCCCTGAAGCTGTCGTGGCCCTTGCTAGAGAAAAGGCTGCAGAGTTAGAGGATTTTTCTTCAGCTACAATTTCAGATGATGTAACACAAGAGGTGATTTGAACTTCAATTATGAAATGGGAAAAGTTTAAATGAGACACGTTGCATGAGCCGAGTCAACTGAGCTGTCAGATCTTGATCTGACGGCACTAGGGGTGGATGGTGATTCACACTTACCTACCCCTGATTTGACTCTTGCCGTCAGATCAAAATCTAACGGCTCAAGATGATTTGGCTAATGCAGTTTGCGTGAGCCATGTCTCATGTAAACTGGACTCTTATCAAATTGTCATGCAAAAACCTGCTTAGTGGTTTCAAATTTTGTATTAGAAAAAAAATAGAGTTTTCTCTCCTCTTCCCATAGTTTTGGCCTTGAGAGAGCAAAGTCAGCCATGTAATGCTGGACCCGTCTTCTTTCAAACGCAGTTGATCCTATACTGGGCGGAGGGAGTATTACTGTTATTACGTTAGCTTAACTTGCAAAAATTTGGTCGGCAATTAAGAAAAGGGGAATTTATATAATAAATCGTAAAAAAAAATTATGAAAATGACACACTGTAGTAAATATTTGCAAAATAGGGTATCTGACAAGCCACTCAGGTGCCCGCGTGGCGCGGGCGCTTGCATGGCGTTTTTTTTAAAACTAAACCAAAAGGCCTCTCGGTTAAAAGAGAAAGGTGTCGGTTCGGCGTCAGTTGAACCGACACCTTAACAGAACCGAACCGACGTCTTTTACTGCCTTATGATTTTCTGTCCCATTTTAAATAGGCAGTCACTTCAACGATACATATCTCTCTCATTTCTAACCCATTTTCACTCATTTTTTTCCATTCTTCTTTATTTTTATTGCTCTTTCTAGTCATTATGATATCACAAAGATGTTGAGCCATCACATACCATTTATCGTAGTTTTTATAATATTTTTTTTGATAAATAGCATGCGATGGATCAACATCTTTGCGATATCATTATGACCAGAAAGACCACTAAAAATAAGGAAGAATGAAAAAAAATGGAAAAAAATGGATAAAGAATGAGAGAGATATGCATCATTGAAATTTGTCCCACTAAAACATACTAACATCATAGGGCTCTGTTAAGTGCGTCGGTGCTTTCTCTTTTAACCGAGAGGACCGATGCCTCTTGGTTTGGTTTTTTTTAAAAAAAGCCACGTAAGCGCCCGCGCCACGTGGGAGCCTGCGTGGCTTGTCAGATACCCTATTTTGTAAATATTTACTACTAGTGTGTCATTTTCATAATTTTTTTTTAATAATTTATTATGTTATTTTCCCTTAAGAAAACTATTAAGTGCATATCGGAAGTTTTGGATGGTTTACAGGTAGGAGATAAACGTAAGAGGGTGTATGATCCAGATGATACAGCAAAGGTATTGCCAGAGCCCGCCTCTTTTTGCAAGAATTTTCAGCTCTTCCATTAGATCATATGGACTTCAAGAACGCTTTGGAGATAGTGAGTAAAATGAGGTGTGATTTAGAGAGAGATGCGGCAGACTGCCCTTGGTTGCAGCAGTTCTTTTAACTTGTCGATTCAGTTTGATTCTTTAAATTTTGGATTAGGGCTAGCAGTGTATATTTGCTGAAGCGTTGCTGCCAAACACCATTGTCAAGCAACTTATATCGCCAAGAGGTGACAAGTAACATCCTAAACATCACGTTCGGCACATTCTTTTTGCTAGATAAATTGTGCTGTATACATTATGATGCTGCTAGCCAGTCCGTTGTGTTACTTTTTTGGAAAGGTGTACATAAATGTGTATTATTGGCTTAACCAAATGTGTGTTATTGGTTTAAGTATTATATCTTTTTTGCAAGCAAAATTCTGGTTTAGTGTTGCAATCACTCATGCTTAATTCAGGCTAAATCAGAGTTACAGATCTTTAATTGTATTGTTGCCATCACTACGAAGCCTTCGAAGGATATAAAAAAATTAAAAGAAAAGTTAGTAATAAATGAAAAAAGAACCTGAGGTTCTTCTAAAATTAAAAAATAACGATAACAAAATAATAACAGTAATAATGTTGATGAATAGTAGTAAAAAAAATAACAATAATGATTAATAATAATATTCCATATTCTAAAATACTGTGTATATTTGAGAAAATTTTCATTTTTATTAGACCATAAAGTTCACAAGGAAGTCACGTGATTTCTTCCCCCTGATATCCCGTGTATGTTCGTTCATGAACCAAGTTCAAGTCAATCCTTCCACATCTTTTCAAATTTTGGAAAGAGAAAGTCACATGATATGATTTGGTAAAATGTACACAATATTTAAGAACATTGAATATTTACAAATGCATAGTATTTGGGAACGGAGGGAGTAGCAGTTATAATAAGGAACGATTTTACTTTTCTTAAATAACAAAATTTAATAGCTTTTGGGCAAGTATTGACAAACATTCCTAAATTTTGTACTCTCCTGTCCCACATTAAATTTCTTATTTGATTGTTCAAAATGAACTAGTTTTAGATACTAATTATTTTTTAATCATAGTTTAAAAATGGGAAAATAACATAATAAATTATCAAAAAAAATTATGAAAATAACACATTGTAGTAAATATTTGCAAAATAGGGTATCTGACAAGCCACGTAGGTGCCCGCGTGGCGCGGGCGTTTGCATGGCTTTTTTTTTTTAAAACCAAACCAAAATGCGTAGGTTGAACCGCCTTAACAGAACAGAGGCGTCGGTTCTTTTACTGCCTTATGATTTTTCGTCCCATTTTAAATAGGCAGTCACTTCAACGATATATATCTCTCTCATTTCTAACCCATTTTCACTCATTTTTTTTCATTCTTCCTTATTTTTAATGCTCCTTCTAGTCATTATGATATCACAAAGATGTTGAGCCATCACATGCCATTTATCGTAGTTTTTGTAGTATTTTTTTCGATAAAAAGCATGCGATGGATCAACATCTTTACGATATCATTATGAGCAGAAAGACCACTAAAAATAAGGAAGAATGAAAAAAAATGGGCAAAAATGGATGAAGAATGAGAGAGATATGCATCATTGAAATTTGTCCCACTAAAACAAATCTGTCCTATTTTAAAGGGGTGATAACTTCAATGATGCATATCTCTCTCATTCTTCATCCATTTTTGCCCATTTTTTTTCATTCTTCCTATGCATCATTGAAATTTGTCCCACTAAAACAAATCTGTCCTATTTTAAAGGGGTGATAACTTCAATGATGCATATCTCTCTCATTCTTTATCCATTTTTGCCTATTTTTTTATTCTTCCTTATTTTTAGTGGTCTTTCTGATCATAATGATATCACAAAGATGTTGATCCATCGCATGATATTTATCAAAAAAAATATTAAAAAAACTACGATAAATGGTATGTGATGGCTCAACATCTTTGTAATTTTATAATGACTAGAAAGAGCACTAAAAATAAGGAAGAATGAAATAAAATGAGTGAAAATGGGTTAGAAATGAGAGAGATATGTATCGTTGAAGTGACCGCCTATTTAAAATGGGACGAAAAATCATAAGGCAGTAAAAGGCATCAATTCAACTGACGCCAGGGGCGGACGCAGGATTTTCAGGGACGGGGGTCAGGCTATTTTGAGATAGGGGTCAGGTAAGGGAATTAAGTCTATTTATTAAAAAATATATAAAATATATATATAATCTATAGGAAAATTGTAGAAACCTATGGGGTCATCTGACCCCCATAGGTCACACGTAGGTCAGTCCCTGACCGACAACTCTGTCAAGGCGTCGGTCCAACTGACGCCTTTCTCTTTTAACCGAGAGGTGTCGATTGAACCGACGCCTTTTGGTTTGGTTAAAAAAAAAAGCCACGCAAGCGCCCGCGCCACGCGGGTGCCTGCGTGGCTTGTCAGATACCCTATTTTGCAAATATTTGCTACAGTGTGTCATTTTCATAATTTTTTTATAATTTATTATATAAATTCCCCTTTAAAAGTTCCATTTTGAAAACTTTCATTTGGAAAAATGTGGGACGAATATATAGGACCTTAAAATTCGGGAGCTTTTTAAGTATGGCTTTAAACTTTTCAAGTGTCCTGCAAGTTGTATAAGTATTATTATATTGTCTAGCAAAAAAAGGACCATTATGTTGGCGTTGACTCTACTACGTTCATAGATCTCTACGAATAGAGAGGGACATGAATAGCAATATTTGTGGTCCTTGACCGGGGTTACAGTGACCACAACCTTGAGTGGTGGACGAGCAACACACTGCAATGATTCAGATGCACTCACTCGAAGACGAATAGTGGTACAACATCTTCGATCAATAGTTGTATCTCAACCAACCCACTTCACTATGATGCCGACACAGGTATGATGGATCTCAGTTTCTTCAACAAGTAATTATATCTTCCACATCATCCATTTTTCTTTTTTTTTTTCCTCCTGATGTTTTCTTTCTCAGATGAATGGGGCGGCGCAAATAAATGTGATAAAAGCTTCTGAAATAATAGGATAATGATTTATCCTATGAAGCCGATTTAATTCGTTAATCCACTGGATCTCTTATCTGTGAAGGAAGAAGCTTTTAACTGCTGAAGATAGATAAATCATTATTAGGAGATTGAACAGCATTATTGAGCACTATCGAGGAACAATGTGGTAGTGATAAGTTAATGATGTGCTGCAAACCAAACTAGTACTTATAAATCAAGTTTAAACAAATTCGTCGGGCCCAACATAATTGGCGTCTTGTCAGATGTGAAGACATCAAAAAGTATACAATGAACAAGTTCTCACATAAAATCACAAAGCAAACCAAGTGACCATTCCAAGCCAAGTGACACCTTGAACAATCACAAGTCCCTTCACCCTTAAGTCAACCACAAACCACCATCAACTTATTTGAACAATCTTTCTCATCTTTCCTTGTCCAATTTTATAGGAGTGCACATCTTCCATCTACTATTCGTCTCTTTCTATTAATTTATTCATGTATACTTTGTTACTCTCACTATGTCACCTGCCTTCCTAGCTACTCATGTGAGTATAGTTTAGCATCAAGTTATCTATGTATTGACTTAGCGAAGAAAAATGAAATCTCTATGGATTGAACTCTGTCAACGGGGAAAGGAGAAAAAGGAAAACAATGAAGTACTCAATAATTAGCCATAAACAATGAACTGTAAAGCACCAAAACAATATATAAGATCTCTTGAGCTATGCTTAAAAGAATTTTCAAAATTACAGCTAACATACTCTTCCGAAATTTGAAGTCACGTAAATGTTTTAATATAAAAAAAATCATGTAATGTTTTGTTTCAGACGGATAATAATCGCACTTTCAAAATTTACTATACTAACAAATGATAAACATCACATTCATAAACTAAATAGGATGCTACTCACACCAATCTCTCCCATACATGTCAATGGTGCAATGGATTCGGCCCAGTTGGAACACGTCTCTTCTCCACGCCGTAGCGCGGGTCAATCTCGTGGGGGTCTGGTTCCACAATCACGCCTTCAGAGTGATGATGATGATGATGTCTTTGCCGGTGTCTCTGTTGAGATATATGCTTACCTGAACCAGTGTCAGCCTTTAACCTCAAAGCTTTCCTGTTGCCAATCTGATGACCAGGATGGTCTTCATGATGCTGATAGAAGTGCTGAACGTGAATGGAACTTATAGTACTCCTAGCCTTCATGTAAATACAGCCACGAATCACAAACAAGATGACAGAGATCCACAACACAATTCCCAGAATTTTCAATATCTTGACAGTGGTAGAAACCATCAGAGAGAGCAATTGGAAGCATGAGGGACGGAGCATAGGGTAGATCAGCAATGTTTCAGCTTTCTGCCACAGCTTGCATTGAAGGGTTATTATGGTGAGCCGTGAGCATATCTGGGACTTGTAGTATTATGCTTGATCGGTTGTCGAGTGCGCTCTCTGCCATTGATGCTCTGAAGGGAGCACAACGTGTAGTGCTGTCTACCTTTTCTCTCCATAAAATTTCTTTGACTTCAAGGAAAAGGGTCCTCACTTAATCGTCAAACCCGCAGCTTCTTGATACGTGGTGCAATTATGGTCTTGTTGAAATATACTATCTTAGATTACTCCCATTTGGCCTAGTTTTGTCTAAATCACATTTCTACATGCATCCACAATTCCACATGAGTGCAAGCATGTCCTTTTTTTTAATAACTAGGGGTGTCCGAGTCAGCACCCGACTAGAAGGGCAGGGCAACTAACCTCTTAGAGCATCATATCCTGCCGCCAAACCTCTAGGGTGATACAAGACCCACCCATACGCACAGGATAAATTTGGATATAATCATTGGTGGGTGGCCAACAGACTGGGAGTTTGAACTCGGGACCTCGGCTTTAGAAAGCGGTGCCCTAGCCATAACGTTCACTACAACAAATAAGGGCCTTTGTGATAAATTCTTTTGCAACAAAACCATTTTTGTTGCAATAGATAACACCATTAGCGATGAATTTTAGAACTGTCGCAAATAGCTTAGGCATTTGCGACGATATGACAAGTAGTTGCAAAAACTGGTACTATTGGCGACCACTGACCAATTTGGTTGCAAAAAATAATGCTTTTTTGCGACGAATGAGACATTTAGTTGCAAAAGTGATTTCTATTTGCAATAACCACTATATTTGTCACAAATAATAAATAATTTCTATCACAAATGGTTATATTTGTCTCAAAAACAATACATTTTACTTTTTATAAATAAAAGTATTATTTTTTATATAATTATAAATAAAAATACTTAAAAATTGCGACGACATGGTAATTAGTAGCAAAAAATACGTACTATTGCGACCCATGGCCAATTTGGTTGCAAAAAACAATGCATAGTTGCGACGAACAATCAATTAGTCACAAAAGTGGATGTTATTTGCGACAATTTATACATTTGTCGTAAATAATAAATAGTTTTTGCGACAAATTGTTATATTTGTCGCAAATGTAATATATTTTACTTTCCATAAATAAAAGTATTATTTTTTATATAATCATAAATAAAATATTTGAAAATAAATTTTCCCATTCTCATTATTCGCAACAAATATTTTTGGTAAAAGATTATCCTCTTATATTTTTTTATATAATGGGATAAAGTGATATTAAAATAATTACAGAAAACGGCTAAGTACATCTAAACAAGGTGTTTTTTAGTGAGAATATTTATATTTGAAAAAATCTCAATGAACTTTATATTTTAAACTCAATAAAGTACCTAAAAAATTGATTATTAAATTTTAAAAATATATTTAAATAATTTATTATAAATTTTATGTAATTAAATAGATTTTATTATCAACTATAAGTTGTGTTGGTACCTTAATTATATAACATCAATGATAGAAAGTCGCAGAAGAGGAACCTGGCGTGATGGTTGTGGTGTATGTTTGTAGCATTAATGTAATTTTATTTGAGAGGGGTTCACATCATGGAATGTCGTATCGGATATCGGTAAAATATCGGTCGGCTTAAGAGACGAAATATCGGAGATATTGTGTAAAAAAATATCGGTCGTCAAAAACTAGTTTTTACCATATATTTTCACAATCTAACATCTAAAATGAGTTATACTAATTTAAACAAAGAATAGATTTCAAAATATGCATATTAGGATAGAAAACAAACATGAAAGTTTTTTTTTTCCCAAAAAAAAAAAAAAAAAATTTGAAAATTTTTTTTTTTTTCAAAAAAGGCCGATATATCGGTCCGAAACCGATATATCGGCGATATTTGGAAAAAACCTGAAATCCGATACTTAATGGTATCGGCGTATCGGTTTGTGTCCGATACCGATATATCGGCGATATATCGCCGATATATCGGCGATCTGACATTCCATGGTTCACATTGTAGCACGATGAAGTTGGATAGTGTTGTGGTCAATTATGAACGATCTCCGTTCATGGGACTAAGTTAATTGCATGACATTAAATGCAAAGAATGTTTTCCATGCATGATATCTTATTAGTACAAGTGTGCAATCATTGTAAGAGAGGGAGGAAGGGGCGAGATGAAGAAGATTGACAATGACATGCAGTACACATGTGAGTATAGTATATTGGATATACGAACATGGTGGTGTTGCATATTTTTGAACTTCTATGCTTAGTTTATATTCGTACGAATGCAAGAACATTTACAATTATATGTTAGATATTAAAAGTATGTGTATGATACATGCTTTTACATTAGTAACATGCTAGTCACATAACATTAATTACATCATTTAACTTATATTTTTAATCCACCACGTATGTACTAAATGCACCATCAAATAAGATTGTCCCTTCTTTGACATTAAACATGCATGAGAATGCATACAAATCTACAAAATGCACAAATTTTGCACAAAATATGGTTAGGAAACATTTGTCAATCATAATAGAAAAGTCATTTTCTAAAACGAACAAATGTACCAAATGAAAAAGAAAGCTACATGCCACTAGCGCATATGTGCATGTGGCCCGTAGCACAGGTAGAGCGCTTGATGCCTATTACACAAGTAGCGGGGCATACCCATGCACATGAGCCGCGGGACATACTTAGCTTGATTCCAATAAAAAAATCTTATACCCGTTTATATAAGCCCAACTCAAGCTTGTTGGCGACTTGACGTGAGTGTGGGCGCTCTGGACCGTCGAATTCCGATCAAGCTTCGCCCGTTATTAGAGCGGGCAGGCTGGGGTAAAACACGATCTGGTCACTCGAGCGCCGTCGGAGTTTAATATGACGGTTTATATGTGGCCCGGCCGATTGAACGGCTGAACCGCTGACTCGAACCATAGTGGTTCAACTGGGCCATATATAAAGAAAAAAAACCTAATCCTAAACCCACTTCCCCCTCGATCAACCCTCACCAAACGAGAGAGAGGAGAGGCACCGTCCTCTGCCCTCTCGGCCTCCGCCGCATCCCTCCCGCTTCATTTTTCCCCTCAGGAAGCCATTGCCGGACGCAGCTTCATCCTTCGTCCTCCACGCGGCTCACCTTCGCCTCCGGCCTCCCTGCTCATGGTGCCTGGCCTTCCCCTCCGGCCTCCTCATCTACTAGGGCCACCTTCATTCTCGGCCTCCCTTCACCTCCGCCAGCGAGCGTGGGTCCGCCACTGCCTCCCATAGCCTCTTCTCCTCATTTGCAACCATTGGTCGCTTCTCTCACATGAAAAATATTAGTTTGACACCCCAACACCATACACATAGAGCTTGAATTTCCCCCTGTTTTTGTGAAGTTCAATTTTTATTTTGGTTTTTCTCCGGTTGTTTCTTAAATCGTTTACGTGCGGGGAGATCAGCACATGCCAATTCTCAGTGTGCCGTTCCATGGTGCAATGCACACCACATGTTTGTTAAAATGCCATTAAGTAGAAAATGCTTTGTTTTTCTATACATTTCTTTCCATTTACAGGATAAATTTGGGGATCAACATAAGTTTTTCCTTCTCATCAATCTAGGAGATGATAAACATGTGGCAGTAGTGGTTCCCAATATATCCTTAGAGCCATGGTCAACTGGTAAACATGCATAAGCTTGCATAAGCTTTGTTTCAAAAAAAAAATTGCGAAGGTTTTTTGCAATTTATATACTATTTGTAGAGGGAAAGATGCCCTTTGTTATATCAGTAGTATGGAGTTAATCACACTTTTGAGATATACAAATGCTTTAATAGTTTCAATATGGGTTGTGCCAACTAGAGAAGCAAAAAATACTTTCACTGCACCAGCATTTTCCTTTATACTTTCACCGTGTTTTAAGTGTAATGTGTGGCCTCTGTTCTGTCCTTCATTGAGAAGGCTGTCAGACACTTTTGGGAAAATGGCCCAGCTCCTAATTTGCAAGGTTGAACTTTGGTTATGGCAAGCATAGTTTACTTTCCAGTCAACTTCATCTTCTTATCAAAATTTATTTTGTTCTCTCATTAGGGACTTGTGATCATGTGCCTGATGAAAATAATGAACCTAAAAAGGGGAAGGAGCACCAAAATACTGGATCAAAAGGTGTCTTTTGAGTCTTATTTTCGTTTGCTTATTTTCCCTTCTAATGGCTTGCTTGTGAGGGAGCTGTATTATGGCTTTATTGAAAACTAACAATGGCAAGATAATAGAACTAAGAATAGCAGCGGAGTCTCTTGTGGTAGATTATCATATGTTTTTTCGAGGAAGAAAGATTTGAGCTGTAAGGTGTTTCGAACTATTCTTTCGAGGAAGAAAAGGTATAAGTTTTAACTTATGATCTTCTACCTAATCTGATTTTTTTGTGGACTATTCTTTTATGGCTACAAATATTATATACTCAATCTTAAGTGAAAGTTCAAAAGATAAAAATCAGTAGAGTGATTTAACAATCACAGAAAGAGGAGGGATATTAACTGTGCAATCGTATGTTTATATTCAAAACTATAACTTGGTTCATTATGCTTACAATATAATTTCCCTGACTCTACCAAATGATTGAGACAATTAGCAGGTTTAGATGTCTGTTGCCAGTAGGCATACTTATGATGTTCCATGTTTGTTTAATGTGAATGTGAATAGAAGTCAGAGGTTCCAGATAAACGAGGGTAACCTAACTGCTGATGCACAAATTTACAAAACATAGCTCTACTGCGTTCAGTTTCCTCCTGCACTAGTTGCAGAGGTCAGCAAGCATGTATGGCTACTTTCAGGTTTTGACTCTAACTAGTCTTTAATTACCATCAAGCTGTAATTTTTATTGGTTTCTATGTTTTAAAAAAGTGACCATGTTTGTTTTCTCCCATGGTTATGCTGACTATGGATACCTTGATAATATACCAAAGTGACCATGTTTGACTCTCAGATATGCATGTAAGGTATATCTGATGATATATACCTGATAATGATGGCTTAAATAGAGAGTTATGTTTTTATTTGTTAGATACATGAATAGAGGTTTATGCTGACTATATTCACAAGGTTGGAAATGGCTTAATGATTTGTGGCTTATTTGTGTTGATATCTTAACTAATGATGTTTTGTAATTAAATGTTTTGAATATTGGCTTTTGTGCTAATTATGGCTTTTTAAATAATTTATAGCCCTTATAAAATAGGGCATCTATTACAGGGGTGGAGGGTTTTTTTTTATTATGAAATAGTTTTTGCGACGAACTAATGTCGTCGCAAAAGATGTAAGACATTTTAAAAAAGGAGAACTCCCTTTTGCGATGAAAACGTCTTACATGTAGTGTGTCGACATTAGTTCGTCACAAACATAGTTTTCCACTTTTTTTAATAAATGTCATCACAAATGTTATTTTTAATTATTTTTTTCCTATTTCCAAGGAATTTTAGCGACAAGATCCCTTCTTTTAGCGACTAAACGCATCTCGTCATAAATATTTTTTGTGCCGGCGTATTTGTGACATAATGTGCGACTAGCTATTTTTTGTCGCAAATTATATTTTGTGACGAAATTAGAGGTTTTGGCGGCGTCGCAAAAGCCATAATTTGTTGTTGTGGTTGGTTAGCACGTCCTTCCTTCTTGCCTCAGCATCTGTTGGGACATGTGACAAAGGGCTTCACATGGACAGCATTAAGGATAAACCTAAAGAAGAGTTTAGTTGTGAAGATCTTGGGCAGCAGACTGGTATCTACTATTACGTTATTCTGTGTCGAACTGGTTGATCGGATATATAAGGAATCTAGAAAATGAATTATTGCAAACCATATTTTCTGTTCTTAAAGAACAAAAGAAGAAAAAAGTGTCTTTCACTCTATTAAGCATAACACATCTAGTGGCGGATCCTGGAATTTCAATGAGGGTGGTCAAGATATTACCAATTATACACCTGTTCACTTGTACTAAATACAGTTTTCTTCAAATATTGTAATACTCCTTTCCTACCAGCTTGTGCTTTTGGAAAACTTAGTTATCTAACAGGTAACCCCATTCTAAAACTTCATTGTTTTTATTGAAATATTTAACTCACTTTCTTTTAAGGAGCTTTTACATAAAAGTCAACAAAAAAATGACATCGGATATCAATTTGTTTTGAAGTACACTACCGAAAAACATGATTAACAGATATCATATGACCTCGTTAAATCAACAAAAACTACCAATGAGATAGAAAAGCAAAACTACCAAAGAAAAATAATTTATAACACATGAAAGGAAATTTTTGGAACAATTGTACAAAAAGATATATGAGTGAAGAAGATTAATTTTTTTTCTCCCTATGTGCCTCTCCTTGTGTTAAATAACTAAGTATCTTTTACCTCAATTTGGTGTACATTTGTTTCGCCATAGTTGTTTATATATGGTCTTAAAACATGATATGCCTGTATTATCATGCTCTCCAATCGATTTTTACATACTCCCCCCCACCCCCCACCCCCCAATCTTTAAATAACAATTATTTAGTCTTAGAAAGGAAACCATACACACTTTAATATTTGAAGGCCCATGACAACTTAACATACCAAAACTTTACTAAAACATACTAAATTTACATGATTATAATTAAATGATACCAAAAGTCAATATCATTGATTATAAATTGATTTGTGTTTTGCTTTGCAACTATTAACAAAGTTGATCTTCTTAAGTAATTGCTCAAAAATTAATGCTAGAACATACTACAGCGGAAAAAAAGACAAACCTCTTGCTTCCATCTTCACCCCTGGGCTTCATCCTTTCCGTCTTTTTTTCCTCCTTCAGGGTTAATTTCCTCCAGTCCCACATGCTCAATAACCTGATAGGAAAGTATGACATACAATCAAAGCTCAAAACCATATCTATCTAATCCCCAATTTAGGGCGTAACAATGAAAAAGAAATGCCGGGGTTATCAAAAGAAAATTTTTTATTAATCAAAGTTCCCATTTTTATCAACACAAGCCATCCACTAGCCCCTAAATCCATTGACCCATCGCCAAAAATACATAAAACAAAGAAAAGATAATAGGAGGAGGAAGAAGAAGAAGAAGAAGAAGAAGAAGAAGAAATTTGTACCGTTGAGCTCGTCGAGGCAGTGTTGGACGCTGTCGAAGGGGTGCATCGGCCGCTGTTGTAGACGAGTAGAACCCAGATCGTGCGATAGTACGCAGAAGTGACAACACGGAAGCGTTCATGGCCGGCAATGGAACAGAGGGAGTATATCGAGACTAAGAAGAGGGTGGTTGGTGACTGGTGGGTAATGGAAAAAATAGAAACCAATGGGCACCCACCAGACAGTAAAATTATTTGTTATGGGTTTATAAATGGAAGGTGCATGAAAAAGTTGGATGGGCTCGTATTTTTTTCTCAGAAGAGTGGTGCCCATGCAAATGACAGGCGGGCGCCCCAGCAACATGGGGGTGCCTGCAACTTTAGTGGGTGGGCGGCCAATAATAATACTCACGATGATTTTTAGGCTCAATCAAACAATTGAAAATCGGATTAGGAAAATAATAATGAAGAATGGAGACTAGACGCTAAAAAATGTATTCTAGATTTTCTTATTAATATGCAACGTTGTAGTGAGGTACTTCCATAAGCAAAGTTGAACCCTGTGGTAACATTGATAAACAATCTCATTTATCACAGATCGGTTGAAGGGATATAGATGAAGGGTTACCGAGCCGCAACGGAAGCAAATGAATTATCCGTTTAGTGTTGAATTCTTCTAAGATCTGTCTTGATTTTGAATTCCTTGCACTCACAAATAACAACAACGAATCAGTACAAGATTATGGGCAATATATACGAACTAAAATTTATTTCATGCACAATCAAATTAAATGCAAGAACGTGTACTACTAACCTGCGGCCTTTGTGCTAAAGATTATACCGTTCTTTGTAGAGAAATAAGAGTATGTCCGAGATCACCTCTTGAACCATTTGTGTGAGGATCAATGATTTGTTATTCTCCACGAGATAGCAATATCACCTTCGACTTCTCCCAATATATTGCTTGATTGAATCACCAAGATTAATCCGAATAGCAAGTGATGGAGAGAAGGAACGCATAAAGTAAGAGAGAGAGAGAAAAAAAAACGTCTCAGACGTGAGAGAGAAAATAAGTGCATGCCAAAGCCAGTGTCCTAAGTATTGGTCACGTCCCCCTTTTTTATCTCTCTCCCTTGGCGGTTACCAATTGGGGAGTTATGGATATCTTAATATCATGTAAGCTTCTCCATTAATTGGAGTTATGAATATCTTAATATCTTGTAACCTCCTCCATTAATTGGAGTTATGGATATCTTAATATCCTGTAACCTCTTCTATTAATTGAAGTTATGAATATCTTAATATCCTGTAACCTCCTCCATTAATTGCTTTCTTGATGGTTATTCATAACCACCCATAACTCAATCCCTTCAATTCTCGTAATGATCCAGTAGTATTAGGTGTCTTTTCCAATTAGGTGTGGACTCACCTGGGCCCACGGAAGCCTAGTCACTCCTCATGTCCACACACCACATGAGATGACTGACTCCTCAAACAAGATAATAAATATGGGACGTACCCATATCACTATATTACCCATATCACTATCTTACATCCCCCACTATGGGTTCTGTGCTCATATTTATGACTTAACAGTGACTCGTTGCACTAGTCCTGTCGTAATCTAAAACTATGAACATGTTTTACAAATAGATCTATTGTCAAGGCCTTCGTTAATGGATCAGCCAACATCTCAACCGTAGGAAGATGACTCACCATCAACTTTTCCCGTTGTAGCATGTCAAATATATAAAAGTAATGCACCTCAATGTGCTTAGCTCTGGAACTGATCTCCTCATTACGGAGTGTCAACACAGTTGCCAAATTATCACAATAAATTTGGACAAGAGCATCAGTCCACTGTTCTAGCTGCAACCCAGCTAGAAACTCTTTAATGCACACTGCCTCGAAAGCTGCAAAATTGCATGCAACAAACTCAGCTTCCCATCGTGGACTTAGTAACGCATTTTTGCTTCTTACTAGCCCATGCTACGGCGCCGCCACTAAGCATAAACATATAACCGGCAGTGAATTTCCTGTCATCCTTACACCCGGCATAGTCCGTATCACTATAGCCTTCCAATGACAGGTTCTCGGCCTGATATGTGAGTTTCATATCCTTGGTTCCCAACAAGTATCTAAACACCCGCTTAATAGCCTGCTAGTGTTGCATACCTGGGTTAGCTTGATATCGACTCACAAGGCTTACTACGAATGCCAAGTCAGGTCGAGTGCAGTTCATGACATACATCAAGCTGTCAATAGCCTGCGCATATGGCACAAATTGCATCTTCAAACATTCCTCATCTGATGCAGGTGCCATTCTCTCAGACAAAACTGTCCCTTTATAGATGGGCGAATCTATGGTCTTCTAACCAATCACGCCAAAATGTTTCAATACACTCTCTATGTATGATTTTTGAGATATACGTAGCCTCCTCGTTTTTCTATCTCTCTCAATCTTTATCCCGAGGATGTAAGATGCTTCACCCATATCTTTCATTTTAAATTGGGTCTTGAGCCATTCTTTAAGACTGAGAATCATACTAGTATCATTCTCCATCAATAATATGCCATCTACATATAGTGACAATATCATAAATCTACTCCCATCTCTAAAGGAGTATACACAATGGTCATAATCATTGGCAACAAAGCCATATTCACTTATCACCTTGTGAAAAGTGAAATATCATCGTCTTGGCGATTGTTTCAGTTGATACAATGATTTAATAAGTTTGCACACTTTAGTTTCCTCCCCGGAAACAACAAACCCTTCGGGTTGTTCCATGTAAATCTCCTCTTCTAAATCACCATTTAGGAAGGCAGTCTTTACATCTATCTGGTGCAACTCTAAATCTAAGTATGACACAATTGCCAACAAACACCGGATTGAGATGAACCTAGACACAGGAAAATACGTTTCCTTAAAGTCTATGCCCTCTATTTGTGTGAAACCTTTCGCCATAAGTCTAGCTTTGTACTTCTCTATTGATCCATCAGTTTTGAGCTTCTTCTTGAAGATCCACTTACACCCAATGGGTTTCCGTTCATCTAGTAAGTCAACAATCTCCCAGACTTTGTTCTTCAAGATCGAATCCATTTCCTCTTGAACAGCCTTCCGCCATTCCTTGGAATTTGGACTACTCATAGCCTGCTCAAACGTGACCGGATCATTAAGTACAGGTTCATCTACTGAAATCTCATCTTCACCAAGCATCGCATAGTAATCCTTCAACAACACTGAAGGTCTACGTTCTCTAGATGCTCGTGACTCTACATCCTTATTAGATGTATTACTTATCACTTGTTCATTACTAGTGACAGTAACCTTCTCTTTTTCAATTTCAAAGAGTTCTACTCTCTGACTAGGAGTTTTAAGGTCTATATCTTCCTCAAGAAAATAAACATCTATAGACTTTATAACCCCCACTGTCCCATAATCATGGTGTACAACAAATCGATACCCTTTCGAATGATCACAATAACTTATAAAATTTATGGTCTTAAGATCTAACTTAGTTCTTAGTTGATCAGGCACCCTCACATGGGCCTTTGACCCCCACACTCTCAAGTTCGAAAAGTTTGGATGTCTTTCCGTCCACAACTCATATGGGGTCAATTTGATCGACTTAGAAGGTATTCGATTTAGTACATAAACAGTGGTTTCTAGTGCTTCACCCCAAAATTGCGTTCCTAGTTCAGAGTGGTTTAACGTAGACCTTACCATGTCCAACAATATCCTATTACGTTTTTTCGCGACTCCATTCTGTTGAGGGGTATATGGCAATATCATATTACGTCTTTAACGTTGCACTATTCTATGGTTTGTACAATAGTCCTTGAACAAACCAAATGTGTACTTACCACCTCTGTCAGTTCTCAGAACTTTAATCTTCCGTCCTAATTGGTTCTCAACCTCAGCCTTAAATTCCTTGAATTTTTCTAAAGCATCGGACTTTCTCGATAACAAGTACACATAACCATATCTCGAATAATCATCTATGAATGTAATAAAATACGCCATGCCACTTTTGAGTCTTGACGTTTATAGGTCCACAAATATCTGAGTGAATGACCTCTAAAAGGTCAATTGCTCGTTGCCCTTTGGGAAATGGTAGCCTAGTTGTTTTACCAGATAAGGGTAGCCTAGTTATTTTACCAGATAAATAATCTTCACACATGCGCAAATCATCACCTATTCTAGGTAGTAACCCACTATTCGACATTCGGTGTAATTTTGTCGCATTAACATGATACAAGCGTAAATGCCACAATAAAGCATTATCAACAAAATAAGCAACATACTCAGAAATCAACCATTTCATTAATATTAGCAAAGTCATTGGAAACATCAAGTTTGAATAAACCATCCACAAATGAAGCTGTAAATAAAATATTATTTTTCTGTCCCATAGTTCCCTTGCCACCTTGAACCTGACTTCAAATCCCTTTTGAGTCAATAGAGGGATTGAAATCAGATTCCTGCAAATAGTAGGTGCAAACAAGACAATGTCCTGAGTATTGGTCACGTCCCCCTTTTTTATCTCTCTCCCTCGGCGGTTACTAATTGGGGAGTTATGGATATCTTAATATCCTATAACCTCCTCCATTAATTGGAGTTATAGATATCTTAATATCCTGTAACCTCCTCCATTAATTGGAGTTATGGATATCTTAATATCCTGTAACCTCTTCCATTAATTAGAGTTATGGATATCTTAATATCCTATAACCTCCTCTATTAATTGCTCTTTTGATGGTTATTCATAACCACCCATAACTCAATCCCTTCAATTATCGTAATGATCTAGTAGCATTAGGTGTCTTTTTCAAGTAGGTGTGGACCCACCTGGGCCCACGGAAGCCTAGTCACTCTTCATGTCCACACACCACATGAGAGGACTGACTCCTCTCAAATAAAATAATAAATATAGGACGAACCCATATCACTATCTTACAATAAAAAGAGTTGGATTCTTTTGGTAAGAAATTCAATATTTGAATGAGAACAAACATAATGTACTATTTACAATGAACAACAGCTTCTACAATGAGCAACAGTTTTACTGACAATACTTTGGTATACTTGGTTGCATGTTCATTTTGTACGTGCAATTTTACTAGTTACATAAAGAATGTGAAAACAAAGTACTTATTAAGGGTGAAAATTTGATACTTGTAACAAGCTTACCATGTTTTTTTTGTTTTTTTTATTTGGATGTCACACAATTTTCTACTCTTTATGCTACATCACCTTGACATTAGCACAGAAGATCTAAAATCAAATATGGATCAGGGTTCACCTTGTTTTGTTTGTTTACCCAAATTCTTGGGCAAGTTAACTCCTCTCATGAAGCCAGATTCGAGATTCAGTTTGTGAACGTTCCCAAATCCGGTCCTTCCAGCAGTCTCGGAATTTTCCAGAAACTCAACCAAAAAAAGGCCTAACAAGCCCTTGATTTCATTGAAGTTTTAACCCGACCTTATAATTAACTTCCAACCTTCTATATGTTTTTTGGTAACACGACCTTCTAAATTCTAATTGAAGGCTTTTTAAATAAGTGAAAGAGGTTTAAATGAAAAATACTAATCAAAACAAAGTCCGTATGAACCCTATCACCCGGAAATCTTAGACAATAATCTTTTTATTGCAGCTTTCAATTGGTTATGTATTTTAACCGTGTAGTTATAGCACTCTCTGAAGATGCAATTTCCAGTTTCACCATATCTCCTGAGCACCCTCTCTTCCTTGTGCCTAGGGATTAAAGGTGTGCACTACAACAAATCAGGGCTTTTGCGACGTCCATATTCGTCGCCAAAAGCCCCAATTTCGTCGCAAAATAGTATTTGCGACGAAAAATAGCGCATATCCGGCACAAAAGCATTTGCGACGAGATAAGTTTAGTCGCAAAAAATAATAATCGCGACGGAATATTTCGTCGTTAAAAGATAACTCTGGTGCCAATGCTCCTTGGAAACATTTGCGACGAAATTTATTTTTAAAATTTGGCCACCTATGTTTGCGACGAACTAGTGTCGTCGTAAACATAGTTTTTCCACATTTTTGTTAACCGTCTTTTGCGACGACATTAGTTCGTCGCAAAAACTATTAATAAAAAAATCCTCAGCCTTATAATAGATGCTCCATAATAGCAATGCTAATCGTTTTTTTCAATGCTAATAGTTTTTTTCTCATGGAGCATCTATTGCAGGACGGAGGGAGTACAACTTTCACAAGGGCCAATGGGTAAAGACTTAGATCCGAAACAAAAGCATTTCAACTGAACTTCACTATTTTCCAATCATAACAAAAATATATATAGAAAAATGTAAGATCACCTCAAACAAATGCCTCACAACCTAGCATTTTCCTTTTCTTTACCTTTTTGTTTGAAATGTATGAAGTAGATCACAATTAGTCATTGTCTTAGGTAAAAACAGAGCTAGTATGAGAAAAATTACTGTGAATAAAACCTGGAAAAAGCTTTTACCTGTGGATTATCAATTTTGTCAAACTCACGGTCATCAGGAAGTATTCCTCAGATATATGCCATCCAAGAGTAGCACTCTCTAAATCAGCATCTAACAGAGTGTCCCAAAAGTATTTCATCCCCCATCTCCTTCATAGAGAGTGGGCACATCAGATGGGCAGTGTGATACATCACCTGATAAGTATAGAGAGTGGAAAGTCTTTAAGTGGAATTGTATATATCAGTAAAGCCAGTTGAAACCCCAATTTTTCTAGAGATGGTATAAGAATCATTGTTATGTGCATAATTTCTCGCAGAAAGGATGAACAAGCAGCAAATAATTTTCAATTTGGAGGAAACTACCAGTTTATATTTGAAAGAATAACAATGAAATGATCAAATTATGCATCTGTTGAGCTTCCCCTCAAGTCACTCACATGCTCTAATGGTGTCTGCCAATGGCACAAGAGCAGTGAACATGCCTCAGAAAAAATTGAGCTTGAAAAGTGAGATATGAATCAATTTTGCAACAACCTTCATCATATTTCAGACAAAAGATTAATCAACTGTAAAGAAAATTTAAACACAACAGACAGAGCACCAGAGGTCATGATGAACAAGAAAATAAAAAAACAATAAACTTATAACGTGCTTGAGTTTTCGAAAAAGAGAACGGTAAACAAAAATCAAAACTTGAAATTATCCTTTTGGGTAGAAGGAGCGGTGCTGCAGGATCGTAAGGCATGCTAATATACTTATTCCAGAATTCGACGAAGGTAGAGAATGGTTGGCCCAGATCTGCATTAAATGAACGTACGAGTATACCTTGAGCTGTCAAAAGCTCTTTCGCTCTGTGATCTCTCACAAGAGATATGGGATCTGCAAGTCGAAAGAATTATGGTAATTAATTTCTAGTTTGTATGAATGGCAGGGGACATTATATAAATAAAGCTCATTCATCAGCTTGTGGCTTGCGTTTGAGTTACTACTAATCATTTTAGATAACTTAACTTTGTGCCCCTTCCTTGAAAATGAAAATACCCAATATGCAACCTGTCTAAACACTATAACAGACTATCAAAAGAAGACAATGTTGGTGCAATGTGCCATAACCTATATGAGAATGAAGAATGGATTAAGTGTTTGGATGTTGGTGCATGATCAATTATTCATCAGCACAAAAGAGCCGTAGTAAAGTAGTAAATTTTGGACAGTTACATGGTACTGTCGCGACCAGGTCAAAATCCATGCGAGATGCATGAAGCTACCTCCGTCCTACATTCAACACTAAAATGGCATTGTCAAAAATTTTGATGCCAAACAGTCAAATAATAGTGTACCACCCATTGATCGGATCACAACGAACAGTTCAGAATACGCGAAGCCGATTGCCACGGAGCAGAACACAAACTAAAAAAGCAAAAAATAAGAATTTTACCAGTCAATAGGGTAGAGAAGGAATAGTTTGACTGACGGCAAACCAATTCAAATTCGTGTAGGAAACTCTTCCATTCTGGCTGTCTTCCAAATCAGTTGTTTGCCCTTCAAATTGCTTCAAATCCCGTCCAACTTGTAGCAAAAATTCCAACTTTAAACCGCTCAAAACAGGGCCGAAGCACCGCACCCAAAAATTGAAACTTTCTAAATCAAAGCCAAATTCACCCCTTCTGTCATCTTCAATCGAACTGAAATTTCACGTCTTACCGTTCTAAAATAGCTTCGAAGCTCGTCTTTACCGATTCGATTTTCCAAACACGTCTTTCCAAATTAGGACCCTTCCAAATCGCGACGCGGTGGATCTGTTCTTCTATTCTTCCTCACCATGGCCGCCAGAACCTTCGCATCCGCATTAGACTCGCCGTCGATCTGGTCGCACCGCCGTAACCAGACCCCTGGCTGCCGTCGACCTCGCCTTCTCTGTCTGTCGTTCGAGCAGAGCTCTTTCTGGATGGAACACCCGACAGCTCGAGCAGAAGCTCGGACCTCTGTTTTATTTTTATTTTTTTCTCACTGAACGTTCATATTCTTTTTTTTTTCCAATTGCTAATTGACAAGTTAAAACCCGTTGTATGATCTTCATCCGCCAGATCGAATCTGAACGCTCTGTACGTTAAAATCAAAACCTATAATTGTTTAAGTGTACATCAATGGTTTAGAACTTTTCTACACTTGATCTCAGCTCTTGGGTCGCTTTGGCACTTTAAAACCCGCCTCATATCTTTACTTTGGTCATTCCGCAGCCGGAGCACTTGAACCTACATAAATAAAATATATCCCACATTAGATGCACCAAATAATTTATAAAATTACATAACACATTTAATTAGAATGATAAATTAATACAGATACACTTGCAGGAAGAGAAATAAACTGATTTGCATATTGGAATGACATATTAATACATATACATATTGGAAGTAAATTTTCGGCGATATGTGATTCCTTCCAACTCTTTTCCGACCATCTGAAACCTCCTCATCTATTCATCTATGGAACAACCATCTTGCCACTAGCCCCAAATTGACCCAAACCGAATCACTAACCAGAGGATTTGGAGAAACAATGGAGGACGGGATTTGGGGGCAACAAGGGTTGCGGCAAAATTAAAAGATGGAAAAAGTTAATATGCATCTGGTCTTTACACGCATCAGAATGAGATAGAACAATATAAGCAGTTAGATTATACTCCGACAATACTCGAGTGACCAGGTCGTGTTTTACCCCTACTTGCCCCTTTTAATAACGGGCGAAGCTTGATCGGAATCCGACGGTCCAGTGTGCCCACACTCACGCCAAAAAGCGTGAGCTGGGCTCATATGTTGGAGTCAAGCTAAGTATGTGTCGTGGCTCATGTGCATGGGTATGGCCCGATACTTGTGTGATAGACATCAAGTGCTTTACCTGTGCCACGGGCCACATGCACCTAGGCGTTAGTGGTATGCAACTTTCTTTTTCATTCAATACATCTGTTGGTTTTAGAGAAGGAATTTTCTATCATGATTGGCAAATATTTCCTAACCGTATTTGGCACAAAATTTGTGCATTTCGTACATAGTCGAATATGAACTAAGCATAGAAGTCCACCTTCTTCCTCCTCTTTACCATGCTATAATGTGAACCCCTTTCAAACAATATTTACATTAATCCTTCAAACATACCCACAATTATCACAGTGCGTTCCTCTTCTGTAACTTTCTATCATTGATGTTATGTAATTAACGTACTAATACAATTGATAGTTGATAATAAATCTATTTAATGGCATAAAAATATATAATAAATTATGTAAGTATATTTTTTAAATTTAATAATCAATATTTTAGGTATTTTTTAGTTTAAATACAAAATTTATTAAGATTTTTTTTCAAAATAATATTTTCACTATAAAACACCTTGTTGAGATGTACTTAGCTATTTTTTATAATTATTTTAATATAACTTCTTTCTATTTTATAAAAAAAATATAAGAAGATAATCTTTTGCCAAAAATGTCTATTTATTGCAAATAATGAGAATGGGAAAATTTATATATTTTAAATATTTTTATTTATGATTATATAAAAAATAATACTTTTATTTATAAAAAGTAAAATATATTGTTTGCAAAAATTATTTATTATTTGCGACAAATATTTTGATTGTCGCAAATGGAAATAACTTTTGCGATTAAATGTCTTATTCGTTGCAAGTACGCATTATTTTTGCCACCAAATTGACTATTGGTCGCAAATAGTACTTATGTTTGCGACTGCTTGCACTGTCGTCGCAAAATGCTAATCTATTTGCGACAATTATTAAATTCGTCGCCAATGGGTATCTATTGGGACAAAAATAGTTTTGTTGCAAAAAAATCTGTCGCAAAAGCCCTGATTTTTTGTTGTGGTATCAAGTGATGAAGTGGGTGGGATGAGTGAGAAAAAAGCCATAGAATTATGTTGTGATGATGTAGGACTACGGGGTGATGTCATTAAGCGGCGGGGTGGAGAAATAGCTGCCCCTTTCCATATCATACAGAGGCTTCACTTCATTCGTCGAAGAAAAAAACAACTACACGAGTGGGATCATGTGTACTTGAAAGTCTTTATTGACGATGATGCGAAGACCGCCAGAGCACCTCTTGTCCAGCTGACGTGGTTGCCATCGTTGGTGATGTTGATCATGATCGGTTTGTGGCCGGTATTGGCATCTTTTAGGATTTGCCAACCCCGGTTTTGAAAGCTCGTGCGTGCTCGCAATCTCTTCTTCTTGGCTGGTCAATTGCCCATGAGGTTTTGGATTTTCAACTGTAGGATGCTGCTTTACGTCCTGATCAGAAGAGGCCACAAGTCTTATTTGGTGGTCGTCAATAGTGCCCGATCTAGTCATTCATCGCATGCATGTACTCCCTTCGCTGGATCTGGTCCGCATTTCTGTATTATCTGGATCAGAAGGTACAATTTTAGCACGTGGTCTTGATCATGAAAATTCATGATCGTTGAGACTTGTAAATTCATGTCGACAAGCGAGATAACACCATCTACTACACTCTAAAGAAGTTTGCAACTAGAAGCTTATCCCTTAAATTCACATCCATTGTCTTTGTATATAAAAAAACACACATGGTCTAATACCAGTTGCTAATTCTTTATTCTCCGCGCAGCTTCGAATGCCCAGTGGTATCACATGGTTCGGCTGTCTTTATAATTTATTTACTTCGAGGCTTTCTGCGTGGCTTCCCCTGGTTATTATAAAAAATTCTGCAATAATTAAGTGGTTGCGTGCCTTCAACTTCAGCAATTATCACTTAACATCATGGTTTTCAAAAGAGGACCGGCTGAAGAACCGGTTTCGCATAGGACGGTTCACCACGGTCAATTAAGCCGGTTAGCTTTCTTTCGAACCGGCCGGTTGACCCGTTAAACCGTTGAACCGGACCAGTCCAGTCCGAACTCTGATTGGTTCACGATATTTTTTTTTGCAAAAAAAATTGCTTACAGTAAGATTAAGTCACTAATCAACTGGACTATACAGGTTTTGACGTTAATAACATATAAAATATATATTTATCACACATATAAGGTGTGCTTCACTCCTAACATCAAATACCAGGTCAGTCCGGTTCGACCCGCGGTTTGACTGCCATCCAATCGGACCAGCCATCACTCTGGGTCCATGACCGGTCTAATTTTGAAAATCTTGATGCTTAGCATCTTCAGTTGTGTTAACACATGGCTAGTTTGAAGTTTCCTCATAAGATCTGGCTACTTAATTTTTTATGCATCTACATTATTAAATTGAGCATACGTTCGTATGGTATAATTATCATATATACTCTCTTCGTTCTATTAAAGTTGTCTGTATCTCATAGAAGTGCGTTTCTTTTTGTCTCTCCTTAACACGTCCTAAATAAAAAAACAGGTTCCAATCTCTGGAGCTATTATTATCTCTGAGTTTAATCTCAATATTTTTTTTATAAAAAAACCACAAATGGGGTGCGGGGTTCGGCGGACCCCTACCGGTTTATTAATAGAAGGCCAAATACAAGGCGGGACGAAGAGCCTAAACCTCTTCAAAACAAAAGAAAACTTTAAAACTATTTCCATCGAATGTTCCACACGCTAGACTTGTCCAGAGTAGAGATTCCTTTGAGTCGGCATAAACCTGGAGGGATGCCTATATAGACTTTAGACATCGTCATTCTACAAGACATATTAACAAGATAATCCACCATATTGTTAGCTTCTCGATTAGATATGAGAAATGGAAATATTAAAACCGCACATAAGATGTTTAATTTCCTGAATATAGTGGCGTACCATCCGCGAAATAGGCACCATTTCAAGCACCATAGACACATTCAGATTCAACGACTAAAGGAGATGGCATATCTTATTTCTTCCCGTAGGACGAGCTTCTGCCAGCATATTCGAAACCAGCCATAATCGTCGAATTTCATAGTTGAATTAAACAAATTAATTATTGTGATAGTTTCTAACTTTGGAACTGAAAGCAACACTTACTGCCACTAATATCTTCTAAGGTGAGAGAATCAAGTGAATTACATGAGAGGCTCGTGAAGCTTCTCTCGAGACAAATGAGACAATTTTAGTACGGGTTATCTGATAAAAATGTTTAGAGAATCAGACAACTAACGTGGGACAGAAAAAGTATTAGGTTTTTTATATAAGAAAAAGAATCAGTTCTTGGTTACCTGTGAGTCCCACAATTGTTAGAGAATGGACAGTCAATGATATTATTTTAATGTAAGAGAACGTGCGTGTATTTAATTATCTTTATCCATTCTCGCTTATCTTCTCAGATCAGACGACTATAGGATTCTATAAAACCAGATCTCTCTCCGTGCAAATGTTGAAAATTCAACTGAAAACTATCCTTAGCTGCAATGTCACCAATGGTTGGACCTCTGGCAACTCTCATTCTGGCCATCTTGGCCATGACCGGCCAGGTTTCCTGCTCTCCGCCTGGCTCAATTGTCACCTGCAAGTCCAAGAACAACACCAACTGCACCGTCACCAACGGCTATGGTGCCTTCCCTGACCGCAGCATTTGTAAGGTGGCCGCCGTGGCCTACCCGTCGAACGAGACTGAGCTGATCGCCGCTGTCTCCAATGGGGCCAGCAAGAAACAGAAAATGAAGACAGTCACAATATACTCCCATAGCATCCCCAAGCTCTCCTGCCCCGGAGGGCCTAGTGGAGCCGGGCTTGTCATCAGCACCATGCGGCTAAACCGCACGGTCAGCGTCGATGTGGCGCGGAGACGGATGACGGTGGAGGCCGGCATTCCGTTGAGGGCCCTCATCGACTCCGCCGCTCAATATGACCTCGCTGTGCCGTACTCGCCATACTGGCAGGGCATGACACTGGGTGGGCTGATAGGGACGGGGTCCCATGGCAGCTCGCTCTTTGGCAAGGGCAGCGCAGTGCATGAGTATGTGGTGGGGTTGAGGCTCATCGTTCCGACGTCGGTGCCGGTGGGGGGATACTATGCCAAGGTGGTGGACCTAGGAGAGGATGATCCTGATCTCTTGGCAGCAAAGGTTTCCTTGGGTGTTCTTGGGGTCATCTCCCAGGTACGTTTCTTTTTTGGTACTTGATCAACGACTAATATTGACGTAGAAGTGTAGTTGCTTCACCTAAGTGCAATATTAAAGTTCCACGAATAACAGAACTTAATGAACTAGAATAGACAATGATTAACAGCTGTATTACAATCCTTTCTTAACCAACTTCTCTTGATTAAGTTTCCCAATAGAGATCTAACAGGCTGTATTTATTCTCGTTTTTTTTCTTGTTTAGCCCCTCATAGGTTTCTCCATATAGTCAACCATCATATTCTCCAACAATATTGTTTAGTTAAGAGAATAGTCGGCGGCCAATGTAATGGCTGATTTGTTACCATTGGTTTATGAAATTACTCAAAACCGCTAACTTCCCATCTATACTAGTCAAATTAATTGTTAATAATGTATGGATGGGAATGACTCACCGGAAGAACTTGAACAAATTTATATAGTTTCTCATCTAATTATGTTGATTATTGTTGGTTGGTGGAGTGGAGCCAATCAGCTAGCTCATGTTACATGGACTAAAAATCAAGTTGTCCAAACGCAAATATTAATAGAATTCCGTTTATACGAGCCCGGGCCCTCGCGGTGAACTGAGACGATCTGGGCCATAGGATACAGGGGTAGGCAAGCTTATTTTACTTTTTTCCATAGTAGAAGAGTGAATAATGTAACCAAAGAAAGACGGTTCATAAACTTTTTGAAAAACTGATGGCGACTGGTTACCAAAAAAAAAGGCTGAAAGTAAGTAGTGGGGAATGAGTCATATGGCATAAATACATAGATATCATTATTTTTCTCCTTCGGGGGCCTCATTCTAAAAAAAAAAAGATACTCCCTCCGTCCAGAGTAATTATCACCATAAGGGTTTTCAAAATGAACTAGATCAGTTCATTTTGAAAAAACCTTATGGTGATAATAATTCAGGACGGAATTTCTCCAAATCCACATCCGCGCAACAGAAATGAAGAAAGTTGAATTTTGTATGAAAGCTCGAAGCCTCGAACCCCATTTAGCTCATGGATTGAGCATAATAAGAAGCTATTAAGAGTACAAGTTAACAACCAACCATCCTCAATCCTGAGCGAACCATAATAAGTATGGAAAATAAAATAATCTGCTGGTTGTCTCCTATGAATTTAGCTGTTGACCAGCTTGCAACAGTCTCTGAACCCAAGGGATTTGTTGCAATCCGTGTGGGGCCTGAGGGCCCACTTTGGTCCAGTTGTGTAGGTCCTTCAGTTGAGAGTCTTTTCTTCTTAATATTTTGGACAATCATATTACAACACCTCTCAGCCATACATTTTAATTGGAAAATGCAACAACGTCGTTAGAGAAAGATCTACCGGAAACTGAATATTATCAGCCAACCGGCACCCAAGTAACTATAGATAAAGTTGAAGTATACAGAGTTCTCTATATGTAAATCATTAAAACACACTTGCCAGACAATTTTCACAAAAGTAATTAACATAGGGAGGCCCCTGAATTATTACTGAGATACCCGCGGCTTGTGTTTTTGTGCGCAGGTGACTCTTCAACTTGAGCCCATGTTCAAGCGTTCCATCACCAACAGAGTCGTGTCAGACGTTGGTTTTGAGTATACCATTGCAACATTTGGTTCGACCACACAGCATGGAGACCTAACTTGGTACCCTTCTCAAGCCAGGGTGGTTTATAGAGACGATGTAAGAGTTCCCATGACCACTCCCGGCAAAGGGGAGAACGATTTCACTGGATTCCGTTCTCAACTCTCTCTTGTCATTGCATCTTCACGTGCATTAGGTTCCTCTCTCTCTCTCAATGACTCTTTTTTTCAAACAAATGACAATTATATTTAGTCGTTATGCATTGAAATTTTCAGAAGAGGCGTTTGAGGCAACCAGAAATTCAGACGGAAAGTGCTTGCAGTCCAAAGTTCAAGTTACAACACTACTGGAGACAGGTTCCGGACTCAAGAACAAAGATGGGAGTCTTCTGGAATTTACTGGCTATCCGGTTATTGGAAACCAGAGCAAGATGCAATCCTCAGGTTTCTCACACTCAACCCAACCTTCCCATATAACATATTCAACATACTCCCTCTTACTCATATTAATTGTCTAGATTAATGGCCAAACTAAACTGTTTTTTAGCTCATTTTAGATTTCTAATCCACACAATTAATGCGGAACAGAGAAAATCAATCAACTCTCAACTTGATTATCCATTTTGTTTTAATTTCTTTTATAAGCTCTTAATTAACTAACATGACTCTTTAATCAGGATCATGCCTCAGAGGCAGCAACGATGCACTTCTAACTGCATGCGGGTGGGACCCCCGTATTGACGGATTGTTCTTCCACCAAACCACGGTGAGCATAGCCTTGGCCAATGTCACAGACTTCTTCGTGGACGTGAAGAAACTGAGGGACATGAACCCCAAAGCCCTCTGCGGAACTGAATTATACAGTGGCTTTCTCATGAGATTCGTTCGGAACTCCACTGCCTACTTGGGGAAGACAGAAGACTCACTCGACGTCGATGTCACCTACTACAGATCACATGACGCTAATGAACCCAGGTTGAACGAAGATGTGTTGGAAGAGATAGAACAGATGGCGCTGTTCAAGTATCAGGGTCTGCCCCACTGGGGAAAGAACAGGAACATCGGCTTCCTGGGTCTGAAAGACAAGCTTGGGGCGAAGATGGACAAGTTTGTGGAAGTCATGAAGAAGTTTGATCCGGAGGGGCTGTTCTCTTCTGAGTGGACGGATGCATTGCTGGGGCTGAATGGGTCGAGCTTGGTAACAGAGAAGGCGGGTTGTGCGCTTGAAGGGCTTTGCATTTGTTCCCTGGACAAGCATTGTGCTCCGGACAAGGGATACTTCTGTCGTCCCGGCGTCGTCTATACAGGCGCTCGAGTCTGTCGCAAGGCCAACGATTCTTAGGACTTAGGAGTGATAGGGTTGTGTTCTTTGAATTATATATTAATGCATTTTTTTACGATTGCTTGAATAATAAATTAATCTCCCACTTATTTAATAACCTGATCAATAACATGAAAGTTAGGTATGTAAGCTCCATATTTAACTGGAAAGAAACTTATGCCAAAAGCAATAGTCTTACTACATTAGATTAGAAAAACGCAATCTCGGTATTTATACAGAACACAGATATTGTCACCCTGACAATATCTCATTAACTACCGGGTTTTTTTTTTATCATGCACACCCCAAAGAAATCTCACATTTACTCGCCTAACACCCCAACTTACAGGAAGTACGCGCATCACTCTCGCTCTTCTCCTGGTTTCCATTGGCAGCCACCGGGAATATCCAACGCGTGTCCCTCTCACCCTTCTCCAGTTTTTTTATTGAAAGTCGTCGCTAATATCCAACGCCTTCCTGCTTTGAGTAAAAAAACCAGTATCTAGAAGTAAGAAGATTCAACCTTTACTTCTTTAAAGGAAGGCCTTTTATATTACTTTTTTACTGCTAAAATAAACCATGGAAATGGAAGGAGCTGATGGCACTTTCTACCATAAAATTATCGTATTGACGAACAAGTAGAGTAGCACAGAAGAGAAGAGAGTGGATAGGGGAGTAATTGTGCAGGGAAAAGTTGAGTAAGAAAATGCAAAAAAATTTAGGGTGGGAGAGTATAGTGAGAGATTTTGCTTCGGTGTCATGAGTAATGGGTGTTACAGAGATATTGTTGTGGTGGCAATATCGGCATTCATACGTATATTTGGATCATGATGGTTCGATACGACTACTCAATATTTATATAAATTGGAGAGCTCCTGACTACTTTGGCCCCAAGATTATGAACATTCCACACAATACTCCTGGGCTACTGTCCGGCAGAGTGCTTCAAGTAATTAGGTTTCTTTTAGCTACAAATTTGACGTCTCTTCGGAGACATCCAATATTTGCTACAAATTTGACTGGTTAGTTATGGAACTATGGTCTTATAAGATAATAAGAGATACTTAGGGTGTGTTTGGGAGGCCGCTTTTCGGTTCCAAAAGCCATTTTATAGCCGTTTTAGCATAAAATCATGTTTAGGAGGCAAATTTTGTATAAATGTGATTTTATTATAAAAAAAATAAATTTTTCTTAGAACTTGGTCATAAAGCCACTTTTTAGAAAATCTCCTAAAGAAGATATTTTATTAAAAAACGGCTTTAGTTTGGAGAATAATGTGGAAATGACTATATTTGTCCTCCCTCTGGATTGAGGAATTTCATTCTTTCTTTCTCCGATGAAGGATAAAATCGTTACATGAGACATTTATTTTTTATCTAAAATCAGCCTCATCCAAACATGCTTTAAGGGTTGGCTTTTGACAAAACTGCTTTAAGGTGGGCGTTACCACGCCGGTCGCACTTTTGCTTTGCTATAACAAGAGCGATTTTATCCAAAAGCCACTTTTTACAAAAGCAACAACACTTCTAACCTCCTACGGCATTTTGTTTAACGTGATCATGACTACAGGTGTCGCCTTGCTCAACAGGGTAGGAATCAATATAAACACCAAAGCAAATGTTAGAAATTTCAGTACTCTGATAATTGCAAAGTCTCCAACCTTCTCCCTCCAAATTGTTTTTGAAGGGATCTGCTTATTCATTATTATTCTTTTTTTATGCAGTTATTCATTACTCCCTCCGTTCCAAAATACTATCTACATTTGAGAAAATTCTCATTTTTATTGAACCATGAAAACCACAAATAAATCACATGACTCCTTCTCCCTGATATCCAGTCCAAACTCGTATGCTCATTCATGAACAAAGTTCTAGTCCACCTTCTAAGTCTCCTCCAATTTGGGAAAGAGAAAGTCACATGATTTAGCAAAATATACATAATATTTTAAAATAATAATATTTTTAAATGTACATAGTATTTTGGAATGGAGGGAGTATTATTTAGCTCCCTTCTTGAAAAAGAATCTCTTTCAGCGTCTTCCTGGCTTTTTGGAATGTCTTATCTACCTCTCTCCTCTTTTGTTTTCTAGGGACCCACAAACCCCAGACGAGGCAACCCCAAGACTTGTTGTACTTGGCCGTTCTCTTGTCTTCTTTTCCTTCATTACACGTTTTATGGTCCACCTCTTCGGTTTTCTCAACCTGCAAAACGTTCATGATAAGCAATTTCTCATGTTCGGCATGCTTCTAATAACTTGTTATACCATAATGTAACACTAATGTGTACCCTCAAAAAAGTCACTAATGACTAAAGAAAGTGCCACTTGCTGCATGGCACGTAAAACAGTGAAATATATGCATTTTACATCAAGGTTTTAAAAATGGAACAGGTCATTGATCCAGAATTCTTGCGGAGCAGGTCCAACTGGGGGTCAATCCGGGTTGATCCGTTACTGACGTCATCAATACAAAAAAAATGGATGATATGATATAAAAATTTTATATAGTCTAATGTTCTATGTAGCAATTTAATGAATAAAATAATCACACTACAAAAGACAAAATTCTTAAATAAAAAATTGAATATATTTTTGAGACAAAAAGAAAAAATATGCGGTAAGAAATTCTACTGATGTCAAAAGAAAATGAAATGATGTTGAAAAGAAAGTGAAAATGAATAAATTATGTTAAAAAAAACTCAAACCCGGCCCAATATGGGTTTGGGCCATGGTTTTAAACATTAGACTGGCCTGGCTGGTTCGACCTCGAAAACCAATAGGGTCGGTCTGATTTTTAAAACCATCTTGTACATCAAAGTAAAATAAAGGCTAATTCAATGGTTATACGAACTTACCACTTCATCTCTTGATATGCGCTTCTCAATATTGTAGCTGGGAGAAGGAGATCCTCCCCATTTGAAGCTTCTGAGTGCGCCCTCTTTGACGGAAGGCTTTGTATCAAGGCCACTACTGTTGTTGCTACTAAAATCAGCCCCTAGATGACTGCTCTGGGTGCCCACATTCCTCATTGGAAGCCTCTGTCTCCTCACCCTCCAACCATCAATCTCTGGAGTCAAATAATTGTAGAGAGAGAACAACATTAGATTTCTCAAATTAAGTTCATGGGGTCAGGAGGGACACAAACAACGTGCACACCACACCATATGCAGATCCTTTGTTAAAGACAAGGCCTAATCATCACAAATGTTATTATGCCTGGATAAAGGATAAAAGAGGAGAAGAAGGGGTCTTGGACCTGGAGGAGGTTCTGGCCCTTCACATATCAAGCTGGGCCTCATCTGACTAAAGCGTGCGTATGAGAATATAAGAGGGCCAGACCGAGTCATTCTGGCTCCAGTAGGGAGAGCCCTTTCACTTAATGCCTTGGAAGACAAACACTCCAATGGGAATTGTCCCGAGTATGGATTGCAAATGTACTTCTCAGCCTCACTCCATTTGGAATTCAAGGCATTCCCGTCTACGCCATTTATGTACGACATGCAGTCCCATCCATTCACAGATTTTACCGGCAAAGCTACCCAATCAAACACAAACATCATGGGTTTTTTATGTTATAAACGCCTCTCATAAAACTCAATATCATTCATTGATCCAATATACTTACCTTTCAGAGCAACCGTGAAGGAGTATGTAGAAGGGTCGATTTGGTCTGGAAGTTATATGCTGAAACTCGATTAGAAACAATATATTCTAACAAGTAATAGCTAGTTTGCTGTGAAGACTATAACGAAGTGGTTTACCTCTCGATATGTAACCAGGAGAGGAAGCTGTGCTGCAGATGTTTGTTGTGTGTCTAAAAGACCTTGTTTCTTCTCTAAAGCTTTTCAAATTAGAAGCTGAGAATCTCCGTGAGCTTCTGGTCTCCCTAGTAACGTAAGCTTTCAAGAACCCATGATCTCCAGCACCATAATCTGATTCTTCTCTTCGCATGGAACTAACTGTGGGAACCTCCATGTTAGATGAAGTCTGGCCGGAAGAACGTAATATAGCAAGAATGAGGTGACGAAATTTGAAACGAGTGTTGAGTTTAAATTTGCTCCCCTGGCAATAATTCAACTTGAGGGAGCATATGGTCCCTCCATGTTAGATGAAGTCCACCCGGGGCCATGTCAATATCATATGGTCCCACTGATCAATGATGGATATCCCCTGCAGTGCAAACAGTTGGCAGATGAAGTCATGTATGGGTAATTATGTTGGTTGTGATAGGGAAGTGCAGCAATATCAAGCTTCATTTAATCAGTAAAGAATACCTTGTCCTTTGTTTGATTGCTGTTGCCAAGATGGTATTCAATGAGTTTTTAGCTAGAAGATGCTCTTGCTCTTGATAAATTTGCACATCTCGTATAAAAAAGAGATGATGAATTTTTTTTCTGTTTGCATGACATAATATACAGATAGCATACATCTCTATCAACATATATAGATCTGTTCTGCATAATACTAAGGTGTTTTTGGATCCAAACCTCGCTAAACTTAGAATTTGCATCCGAATAGTGGCTAAGGATCAACAATGGAGTTAAATTTTCTGCACCTCCATCTGGGATGATCATGGATGGACCAAGAGACCCACAAGCTAGGTTACATTTTCCTTGAATGTAAGACAAAGTGAAAAGATGAATGATGGGGAAAAACTCTCGTTATGTGGTCCCCTTAGTACAACAAAACCAGGTCATATTAGCTATCTGATCATGACATGCAAAAGAGGACAAAGCAAAACTTAGTAATAAAACCACATAGGACCAAACTTGATTCCATCGTACATTTAGCCCATCAAACGACCTGCAAGTGGAATGTGAGCACATGCATGCTAGACCTCAAAACCAGGCACCTTTGTGGCCGTAGGCAGCTTAAATGTTCACCTTTTCATAAGTGGTGGTGGTGCTATCTATGTTATGCTTTCTTTAGAAACATCGTATGCAATAATGCAATGTACCACACATGGGAAGGTAGCACATTGGAATGTAAGTCAGCGCTCTCGGGTACACCCGCCATGTGACGATCGATGCCATTGTAACAAAAAAAATCTAGTAGGATTTCCCATAATCCACAAGTTCGTCTGCATTGCAAAATGAGTGAATTTTGCATAATACTCAAGTTCATCTGCATTGCAAAATGAGTGAATTTTATTAAACTTTAAGCCCATACAAAAAACAGGTTTTTTTGTTCGTATTTTTTGCCTTGAGGGAGTGGAGCAAACACAGCCATGTAATGGTGGACCTATGTTTTTTGACATCCAGACGAGCTTCATTGGACAAGGAAGTATGTTTAACAAACGAGATGCAAAGAGTGAAAACTAGGTTATTTAAAATCTAAAACGAGAAATGCTACACCCGGTGGTTTACTAGAAAAAGTTTTACAGTTTTAATTTTCCTATCTCCAGTTGAACAACTAAACCTGCGAATCGAGAATGAAAGCTAGCTTCACCACAAGCGTCAACTTAGCGTTTGTTGAGATAGCTTTGTTATACTCATGTTAACTTAAAAATCATTTTTAGAACAATCTATTGTTTAATTGTCAACATAATTTTTATCCAAATATCAGAGTTCACATGTCTCTGGGTATGCTAAAAAAAAGGTAATGATATTATTACTCCACTTTTCTACTCCATTTTTCTACTCTGATTATGTGGCACCAAACCACAACATGGACCATATGGTGAGGAGTGGGTGGAGTGGGTTCATGAAATTATCAAAAAGTAAACACACTAATTACAATTTCAGTGCTAATAGCTTGTAGTAAACTAATAGACTGGCATCTGGCAGTTGGGCTACTTCAGATGGGCCGCTCCACATAATGGGCCGTAGGCGGTCCTTTTTTTCAGCAACAGGCCGTGCTGTCCTACATCACTGTTTTTAACAGATCCATCTGAAAAAATATTGATGTTTATTGGATGGTGGAAACCCAACTAATAGGAATGGGAGGAAGGAGAATTTTAAAACCTACTTAAACCCCAACTATTGGTCATTGCATGATTTCTTGTTTAAGCAGTAGTTGTGTGCTCGTAGCTTTGTTTGTGACCTACTAATTGTTTGCTAAAAATATATATGTGACCAACTTGTTTCAGCCTTTCAGGTATTTGGGCTACGATTTTTATATTAGTTAAAAATCCGATGACATTATGTTTTTTTTTTTTGGGGCGGGGGGTCACCTATAGCTTTTGTTGAGGCTAATTTTTTGTTTAGCAGGCAATTTTAATGTCATACAATGGATGTATGACAACCACAGCCAAGGTAGTCGCTCCTGCCATTATTAAGAGAAGAAAGGTTGGTAATTACCCCAAAAAAAGAGAAGAAAAGTTGGTATCAATTAGATATGCTCTTAGGTGTGTGTTTTTCTTCAAATAATCAAGCCCAATCGAGGATTGTATTCATAATGCAAAAGCATCTACTAATTAACCTAGTCCATGTGTGCTTAGATGAGTTCAGTAATATGATGTTTTATATTTTATTACCCAGAAATATCCTCAATTATTCTTGCCGATATTGAGGAATGTTGCTTAATTGAATTAAGATTTTGGTGAACATGACGATCTGGTTTACAATCAATGTTCTATTTTAAGCTCTTTTTGAAGTGTGGAACATACACCCGGTCCAAAGAGACATGATACTAATTAATATGAACTGAAATACAATTCTCCATACTGTACGCATGGTTTTTTGGACGGAAGGAGTAAGTTCCCGTGAGCAATTGAGAACCTTCTTATTCATGAGGATGGACGGCTCATGGCTCAAACCCACGAGGTTTTTGAGAAAGAAAGACGGTGCTGCCTGGTAGATGGCTCATGGACCACACGGTCCAAAAGACTCCAAACTGACCAAACTCCTCTCTGAACATTCGCTCCAAACTCCAGTCACCCCGGTCCTCCTCCTAAGCAGCTCCAAATTCCAAAACGACTCTTTGCCTGTTCATACCCATTGATCCGTGCACCTCCATCATTTTATAAGAAGACCAGCAGTAGCTTACTCCCACCATTCTGCGCTACTTGCCTTTTAAACAGCACTTCCTCCCATAATCTTATTCTCATCTAGATCTACCTCCTCCGGTCGTTGACTGAGCCCAGCTACTTACCCATCCAAGCTCACCATCTTCCTCATCTTAGTCTTGATCGACTTGTCCTTCCACCTACTACCACCCATGGCTTCGCTTTCAGCTCTCAGGTTTTCCACTCCCTGCATCAAGATCGCCAACACTTCCAGTGCCTTCCATTCCCATCTCCACTCTTTCGCTCCCCCGAAGACTCATCCCTTTCCCAACAACGCCACCCTCAGATCCTCATGGACCCCGCTGACCCATCTCGCTCCCCTGCCCAAGAAGCTCATCGGAACCCTCTCCACTTTGGCTTCCTCCCTCAAGGCATCCACCTCTTCCCCACCGGCCTCCCAAGTCCAGACTCTCCATGTCTACGAGATTAACGAGCGGGATCGCGGCAGCCCCGCCTACCTCCGCCTCAGCCAGCAATCCGTCAACTCTCTCGGCGATCTCGTCCCCTTCAGCAATAAGGCATGCCGATCTTTCTCTTTACGTTTTTCCGTTCATTCCTTCCACTTAGTTAGCCACGCTTGCTTATCTTAAGCGATTTCTTGCTGCAGGTATACCACGGGAACCTTGAGAAGCGGCTGGGGATCACGTCGGGCCTCTGCATCCTGATCCAGCACGTGCCGGAGAAGAAGGGTGATCGCTACGAGGCCATGTACAGCTTCTACTTCGGAGACTACGGCCACATCTCCGTACAGGGGGCTTACCTGACTTACGAAGACACTTACCTTGCTGTGACTGGCGGGTCCGGCATCTTCGAAGGGGTCTACGGACAGGTGAAGCTGCAGCAGATCGTCTTCCCCTTCAAGCTCTTCTACACCTTCTACCTCAAGGGGATCGGAGAGCTGCCGGCGGAGCTGCTCGGCGAGCCAGTACCTCCGAGCCCCGTTGTGGAGCCCACTCCTGCGGCCAGGACCACGGAGCCTGATGCGACCATCAAGAACTTCACCAAATAGTCCCTTGTCCAAGAACTAATCTGGAAGTTCATGTCATTTGATGTTGGCATTTTTTTTTGCAGCAATATGTCCTTGTTGGTATGAACTTAAGTGTTCGAATATTTTTTGGGTTGTATCTTGTTTGACCCAAAGGTGATAAAGGATCTTTCACAATAAGAGAGACATAGAATTAGAAGTTACGCATGACATATGGGCACTTCAGTCGCTCATGCAAACGCAGGAGAGAATTCTCTTATAGGATTCAACCAGCTAAACTGAGGGTGGAATTGCAAAATGTGATTCAAAGCTTTTAACGTAAAATGGCAATAATTGATATTCCCACTCTTACAAGTTACAGGGGGACCTTCAGAATCCTAATTTGGATGAATGACACTGGCATAAAGTCCGAAGGATGTCATGCCAAAATGATGATTTTCTTTCGTGAACAGCACATTGACAATTTGGCATGTGATTAAACACATTGTTATAGTGTGAATAAATATGATAGTCACATGAATTACAATTGGCTCACACATATACATCCAAATATAAGTTATATATTTTCATAAAAAAAAGTATGTTATATATCAGCACTTAGTTAAAATCTCTGCTCCTGTTTTTGTAATTAACAATGTATGCTCAAATTGCGCAGACAGGCTGCCATCGGCTGTAAGAGTTGTCCAATTGTCATCCCACGTAACACACTCGATGCTTCCCATTGTAAGGATAGGTTCTGCACAAATGGAGTAATTGCGACAAGCATATTGGTAAATAGGTAAAATTAGAATTTTGTTACTATTTACAGTAATCCATTCGTTAAAACATACCACCAGACAAGGAATTAAAGAGTGGCGATGAACATTTAATTTGATCAGAAGCTTCCACAACACAACAAGAGAAAAAACATATAAACATTCAAATGTGGAAAAAAAGAGTTTCAGAGACTCTAAAAATCTGCCTACTTTTTTTGGCTGACCAACAAAATACATCTCAACCGTCCTATAAATTTGTGAGGAATATTAATCAGCTGCAGAATAACTGCATACAAGTAGAACCTTGCGCAAGGGTTCAACTTAGCAAACACCAACTTTTTTTGCTAAGATAGCAAACACCATTACATAGACTAAAATATCAGACATAGGTTAGATATTCATGCACATTTTAGACATCCTGAAACACCCACATCAGAACTTTCATGATGCCTGCCCAAAGGCTTCTCCATTACCATCATACTTTCTAAGATTTGTTCATTTAGCACAAAATAAAACAAAATTCTGCAGAAATTTGAAGGTAACAATTTTTCCTTTCATTTGAAAAAGGTCGTGGGGAATACTACTTGGGGCTGAAACCGGTCTGGGCCAGAGCTCGGCCCTACTCTAGGCAGGATTCAAAAAGTCTGGTCCTAACCCGACCATAAGTGGGCTAGGCATGGGCTGCGGGCCTTTTTTATTCTTTTGGAAAATCTATTTTTCAACAGAATAGTCTATGACCTTTGAGTAGGGTCCCACTTAGTTGACCCCATAAGGCCCAAGATCATAGCCAAGCCTTTCGTTAGAATCTTTCACCACCAAATGTGATGATTTGCAAGCTTAGAATGTTTCAAATAACCTTAATATACACCGCATCCTCCTTTTCCCTATTGGAATAACATTTTCTATACTTGGGGCTGGGCAAAATGGGCTTTTTGCATCTCAAACCTAGCCCGTCCCTACTTAAGGTGGGCCGGAAAATATGAGGGCCTAACCCGCAGTTTTGTGGGCTGAGTAGTGCCGAACCTTAAAAGCTTCACTCCTACAACTACTACCAAGGGACCTCCACTTCAGAGACAACTTGGCCCTGTAGAGTCACCAAGTCAAAGCTCCGCAGGACAAAGGTAACATTTTGAGTCAAGCTCATTTTCAGGCATTCACTAATACGCATAGGCAAACATTGTCACACTGGATATAAGATGCATATCAGCAGGCTACAAATATGATAACTTACCAATGGTGAACGTCTGACCTTCAACCATTTGGCCCGGTTTATCATTACCTGCAAAAAATAGCATTATGTACAAGTGAAGAAAATTGATGAAGATGCTAGCATATTTATCCATCACTAGTTAGCACGCTTATCTCTTTCTTCTAAGGAAAGGGCTCCACAAGTACTTGGTCGAACACCAGAAAATGTGCATTTAAGGATATAAAACTGAGCCAAGTGTGCATCTGCCAGAAGTGTGGAACAATAATGCCCTTAATGCTCAAATTTTGTTACTTGATTCCATCATACCACTAAACTAAACTAGAGTCGATAGAACCCAACGATTTTCAGAAAATGGCAATTAGTAGACTTTCGGTTCATGAAATTCATAGAAGATCTACATCAAGTGTTTGCATCTAAACAAAAATTGGTTTCTTCAGGGAAATAACGGCATTTTTGTCCTTGCATTTTTTACAATTGCATAGTAAGGGATTTGACCAATCTAGAGCTTAAGAGTCTAGAGATCCTTGAGAAGCAATGGCAAGAACTTATAGTTTTAATTAAAGAGAGCAATATCAACAGGGCACAGGACTTTATGCTAGAATTAAGGTGGAAATATGGGTAAATAAAAATTCTCACTCTAAGGCCACTTACGGTAGTGCAATATGATTGGCTCAGCATGAAAGATTTTGCCAACACCATGGCCAACAAACCGATCAACAACCCCATATCCATTCTTCTCCGCATGCTCACTGAGATAACAATGAAATATAGAGTGTGATAAAGTTTCCAAAATCACTAACCTTAATACATGCCATGACTCTGTCTGCCCATGACATAAATGAAGTATATGAGTTTGGTACAAATAATATTAAACAAACTCAATTCAAAACTAACCAAACTCATCAAGGGAACCTTATTTATTATGACTATAAAGTAGAAGATCAAGCAATTAATCACAAATTACCAAGTACAAACATATTGTGGAAAGTTTATTCTCTAATAATGTTGAAACCTTCCTTCTGAGAAATATTTGTGGAAAAATATTTGGAGCATTCCAGTATAAAAGTATGACATAGATGGTTGAATACCTTATCTCATGTCCAATTTTGTTGAAGCTAGCACCATCTTTGCAAACAGACATTGCTCTTTCTAAGCATTCCTCAGTTACCTACTAAACATAGAAAATACAACAATATATAGAGAAGAATCAAGTTAATATATTGGCATCATCCAACGAAACAAACTATAATTCATAAAAATGTAACTTGCGGCTTTCCAGAAAACCAAGGAGAAGATTTTCATGAAAATTGTGACTCAAAGCTGACAAAGAAAAGTTTCATAAGACACACCCTCACAAGCCTCTTTGCTTCTGCAGTCACATTCCCACATAAAAAAGTCTTTGACGTGTCACCATGGTAACCCTGATATAGCATATGGTAGAAATTATAGCTGAATCATATAAGCTTATTGACATGTTACAAGTAGAACTATGAATTTGAGCTCTTACATTCAGATATACAGTCACATCAATGTTAATAATATCCCCATCCTGTAGAAACATAGTCGCTTATGAGTATTAAGATAACAAGTTGTGTGTAACATCATCACATTGCCTTGGACATTATACACTCGTAAATAAGAGTATTTTTCACATTCAGAATATCTTAATATGACATTATATCCTCATCTCAAGAAGGCTCCTATCGTTACAGATCCCTAGCTAAACATTGATCCATTGCCATAAACATAAACCAGAGTTTTCACCTTTGAAAAAATTTGACTATTATTATTGTCTATAAATAAGCAAGCCTGACAATTATTGGAAACTTGCACTATAATATCATGCAAATATAAGCTCCAAAATAGTAACACGTTACAAGCTGGTATAATACTAAAATATACTAGCAATGTAATACAAAACCTGCAGTTTTCGGGAATCAGGAATTCCATGACACATACACTCATTGACTGATGTGCATACACTCTTTGGAAACCCACCATAGCCAAGAGGTGAAGGATAGGCACCAGCATCAATGATCATCTCGTGTACTTTTTTGTCAATGAAATTTGTTGTTACAGATGGCTGATAAGAGCATTACAAGCAGATAATATTAGAAGAAGTGAGTCTTTTATTTTTTTCATTTGAAGATTTTGAAATAACTTCTTCCTTTAATTATTAATTTCCACTCTCACCCTAACCAAAGTTCCTGCATAGGCCAGCACCCGTGCAGCAAGCTCTCCAGCAGCCCTCATGTGACTGACACCCTCAGAGTCATGTACTTGAGGCTCAGGAGAAATTTCAGGCAACAGATTTGATCCCACATACGGAGGCTTAAGAATATGATTAGGAACCGCAAGACGGCCTGAAACCTTCCCACGCCTCAACAGTTGCTTCTCTCTTGTATTTTCCATGCCTTGAAGTTTACTCTCTCTACAAGTGAAAGAAGGAAATAATAATGTCATGGACCACATGATCACATTTTGATGAACATCAATGTTCTTTTTGTTGTGAAAGTAGTTTAAATTTGCAAGGTCACTTTGAGCCAGGCCCTTGAAGCCTACTAGCTTATAAATGAAATACAAATAACAGCTTAGTCTAGTTACAATTATACAATGTATAGATAAACAAAAGGGTCTTACAGATTAGCTATATGGAAAAGCAGGGCGGTAGTGGGCAATGGTATTAGGTAACTTTTCCTTGAGTTATGAGGCACTGACAAATCCTTCTGTGACACTTAATTAGCAAAAAGTAAAAAAACTAACTATAGACAAGATTGTCGTTAGTATCTCATATGTCAACATCCAAAGCACATTCCTTATCTTATCAATTTGGAATCAGAAAATTTGTCCCCGACTGTTGCAATTCCCACTCTCTCTTCTCATACTTTAACAGAATTATTATTTTCTATAGCTGTCAAACAGAAATATTTCTTTAAAAGAATTTTCCTATTCACTTTATAAACGACTATATTCCTCTGTAGAGGTTCACTCTCTGCCTTCTTTGATCCACCTCTCATGAAACACAAGTTAAAACGTTTATTTCCAGTCGTAAACCAACATACCGTAACAGTGCAAGGTATGTTTTTATCCTGACTGAATGTAAGCTTAACAACATAATTAGATTTTTTTAGTTTTGTTTGAGCCTGGACACTGGATGACCCTAACCACATCAACAACTTAACACAAAATATCTTATGACACGAAAAGGAAAAGCGATTACATGCCGTAACAAATCAAAATTATCGTAATTAGATTAGTACTCACTGAAGGTCGTCAAGATAGAAAGAAAGAAACCATTACTCTGATTGCAAACATCCTCAAGTACTATCAATACTCAATAGAAAGAGAACAATGTATAAATAAACAAAAAGGCGTGTTTGCCTACCTTCTGATTCTCATAGCCTCCTCTAAACCTGATAGCCTCTTTGAAACAATCGCCGTGCACCTTTGGCCACGCCATTTTCCTAAAATCATCAGCACGTAAGAAAGGTAAAGCAGACGCTTTTAGAATGGAAATCCTAAGAGAAGGAGCAGAATAGAATAAAAACGATATTTGAAAGAAGCAGACCCGCGAAATGGGAGGGGAGGAGGAAGTTGAGTGAAGAACAAGAATCGGTTCCCGTTAAAAAGGATGAGTGAAATATGCCGGAAGAAGAGGGGGTTAGCGCGAGCTCCATCGCAGAATAACTGGCTTGTTTGAACTGGAAGTTGGAAGTTGGAACCGCGACACAGAAGAGAGGGGAGTCGTCAAGCGCTCAGACTGATAGATTGCAACTGAGGTCTGAGAGTCGATAATGCGAGGCCCAGCGGGCCAAAGTTCATGTAGCTAGCCGGCTTCCATCATTTGCATCATGGTCAGCTGAGCCAGCTCGGGGAGTGAGCACCTTATAAGTGCTGAAGTGCATGAGGGAGCTGATCCAGTTCCAATTTGGCTTGATCGGTTTTTTTCTCTACTAATGGCTTCATTAGGCTTGAACACTAGAGCACATCCCATTAAGTGTGACAGTAATTTGGAAATGTTAGACCTTTGGACCTATGTCATCTCTTAAGATCTTTGGGGCTTGGCAGACTTTTGGATAAAAAGTTGCTTGCTCCCTTTTGTATGCATTTTAGATTGGAAAAATGTATGAACTGGGAGCCTAGCAGCATATGGCTGCCCAGGCTTTAGGTGTGGCCCACAGGTATGATCGGTTCTAATGTGTGGGTCCAACCACTAAAGCTTGGGCAGGCGGCTGTCCAGGCCATCGATGTATAGCATAACTCTTTTAGATATGTCATGTGTTCTATTTTATTAGAAGGGAAACGACTGAACAGAACATGAATAGAAGACATCTCAATGTGGTGTGTTTAATTTTTAGACTGTCGTTGTATGTGTTTTAATTATGTTATGCCTCTGTTTAGAATGAGAAAACAAGCAAACAAGTAATCTTGACACTCGCTTTGGAGAAGATTGCATAAACATGTCTCTAGCAACCATGGTCTCGTGTACAAAGCTCAAATTTCGTTCTTCCAGCCCCAGAGTGGACACTCACTTTTGAGCCCACTTCAGTTTTGGATTGGGTACAGCCCAGGGTTTAGCCAGCCCAACCCGTTATACTGCATGGATATCCACCGTCTGTGTGGGGTGTGGGTTGGCTAAACCGCAGGGTGGTGAACACCTCATCCTTTTGGATTCCTGTCGATGTAAATTCTCAACCTACAACCACCAAGGTGTTAGGCGAAATGGTCAGGAACATGCCTCGGAAAGAAAGCGGAGGTCTTTGAATCCCCACTCTTTTAGCTACCAACCCAAGTACAAGGGGATGGTGCTTTAAGAGGTCGGTTGCACTAATCCTCCTCGTTGGGTCTAGGACTAGGATTTGTATTCTTTTCTTTTTTGGCTACTGCTACATTGGACTCCTCTTGCTTTTGTTTTTTGTTTTTGCTACAAAAGGCGCCTCTTGTTAACAAAAGAAAAATCTCAACATAAATCAATAGTAATGTAAGAAAACCATGTACACTCGAATTATTGGTCCCCTTAGTAGTAGTCACCAGACTGATTCAACGCGTCCATGCAACCCCACCATAAATAGCACTTGAAAATTCCTGGGGCACGCGCTTTGAAGTAAACACTGGACCAAGCTGCACTGGAAGCTAACCCATCACTGCCGAAATCTTGCATCTCTGATTTGGGCCAATTTGAAGCCACCCATACTCCATTCAGTTCTGTCAAAGAAACTAGATCTAGTCCGATCGGCGCTACAGATCTAGTCCGATCTACTTTAGAAATTTGCCATGCACATCGGTCCCACTGACCATCCAAGTCACCTCAAGATTCGGGGAGAACAGAGGCAACACAGTTTCTTCGAACCTTCCATTAATCAGCCACATTCTTATATCTTACCATTGACAACTCCAAGCTACCAATTAGTGTACTAATGTTTATTTGCGGCAGAAGAAAGAGAGACGTAACAAGTAGACCACAAATATTGTCCTGGCTTGCTGGAGTCCTCGCGTTGAAAACCCAACCCCAAAGATCGGCTATTGATCTTACTTTGCTCTCTTTATAACTTTTGTTGTGAGATTGAAGGAAAAAAGTTTTTGGTTGTCGACGACTTGCAGCAACCACGCCGTGAAATTTACTGTCCATGCACACATGATCTCAGTGACATCGATTCAGAAGACTCATGGGTTGGGTCAATGCAATATGAGTTTCCTTCTAGAAGGCAATACATGGTGTCCATTATTCCACAGGGACTGGTGGAGGAGATATCTCCCAAGTGATAGAAGAAGCTGATGAACTACATTAGTGTTACATCCAGAATGACTTTGAAAAGAAGTAAGCCACAAAATTTCATTAAGATAAAATGTTGATTGCTCGGGAGTATGAGATGCGAACAACTGACATGGAGACAAAGAACAGCTCCTGAGGTGAAATAAATATCATGGTTAATAAATGACTTCTTGAATGAGAGATGAAAATCCTAAGCATTGTCGGTCCACAGATTCGTTGGCCGGATAACACGAGGGGAAGCATTGAAGATTCAACAGATGTAGTAGCCCTTCTGTCAGCACTCGAAAAGTAATGAGCCGACATCGAATCACTCTTTAAATATGAGAAATATGTAGAACATGTAATCTTATCATTTTGGTAAGTGAGTAGACATTTTTCTTCAGGAAAAATGACACCTGTTTTGTTCTGCAGCAGGAAGTTTTGATAAGGAAAGGAGGCACCCTGACTCCCTGAGTCATACGCAACTGTCCTTTTTTTAATCATAACGTTGCATTTTCTTTTTCTTTTTTTGATAAACTATAACGATGCATTTTCAATAAGGTTTACTCTAGTAGTCATATCACATCTCATAAATTGTACACAAAAAATAAGAGTTGTAGCCGAAAAACATGTCATAAAGGTCATCTCTTGTGTTTTTTTTGACAATAATATCATAGAGGTCATTTTCTACGACTAGACAATTTGAAAATCAATAGTTAATATGTGTGGTACTGGGCAGCCTCCTACCGGCGCCAATGATCAATATTGTGCGGACCCAAAATACCCCACTACTAAGGAAAGAGCCATGGGCTCGAGTCCCAGACCGAGCATTTCAGAAATGGGTATTTAGGCCATGGGACCTACTACTAGTTAGATGTGAGTGTGGTGTCACTGCCCATAGGCGGCGTTGTTGGCAAAAAAAAAAAACACCCCACGCACACATGTAGGGCTGTGCCTGTCGCATGTAAACGTGGTTCTAGGCAAAATTACAATTTGATTATTGTATCCGAAGAAATCATATTGGCAAGAGATAGACTTGGTACTGCACATACAGTGGCCATTTGATTATGAAATAGGAGAAAATCAGCATAAAAACTTGCATTGAAAGTGTGATATCAGGCGACTGCCATGAATCTTTAAAATTTCTTTTTCGATGGTGTTCCAAAGACTCAGCATGATTGGCGCCCCCGTGTTATCTTTTTTTTTTCTGATGTTGTGTTATCTTTTTAATGTGTTCGCTTTCCTCAAACTTTATCGTTAAGAAGTCACGCCTTGCTATGTCCACCACGCCAAACACAAAATATTATGCGATGCCGATATATTTCCTCCCATGTGTTTTCCGTACGTTTGGATTCTATAATTGGTATTAGCCGATTGTAATTATCCCCTCTTCCACGCTCTTGAACCACTAGTATAAGCTTTGCCTTTGCACATGACCCAAACTCCGTACCTGCCCACAGAGCAATGATTGGTACCTATGACAGGACCATGTTTATCACCCCTAATCCGTGATGGTCCCACATGAGAAATGGATAAACCAATCACCGGCTGCATTCTATACAATGGGTTCCATAATACCACCGTACAGCCAGCTGTTTGGTGATACTGGTGCATGAAGCAGCTGAGTCTATCACACGTGGCACTCTGCTTATATGGCCAGGACCAATGGCGTTCGCATTTATAACAAGCTTTCCTCCCCCAGTTCCCAGATTTGGCCATCCAGATGCCTGATTCTTATCCACTTACACGATTCACTGCACTGCTTGTTTGTCCTGTATTGGTAATCACCGACTCCCTCCCCATTCCTTGTACTCTTGTAATAAATGGCGCCACCATAAAGATAATAGAATAGGATGAAAAATCTTTTGACGACTGTGTCTAGGCTGGCAGAAGTTTCTATGAAATTTTCCATTGACCCATCTCTTCTCGATCTGGAATTGGACCCCAGGCTGCAGCTTACCACGAAAATGCTATTTGGGGCAATAGTGTACTCTTTCATTTCCCTCTGTTAGCAAAGGAACAGGAAAGTGTATGGTTCATTTTCCGTAGTACTAGACTCCTAGTACAGTCAATATGAGCAGTACCTGAAAAGGATAATCTTTTAAGGAAACAAAAGGTATAGAAAAAGGTAAGTTGCTCGATGCTGTTTTGGTCGCTAATGATATTCTTTGCTTACTTTCTTCAACTTTCAACATGTTCGGCAGTCAGGAACTCATATTATACACTTTGCAAGTTGTTTATCTCCTTTCTTTTTTTACACGAAATGAAAAGAGAAATATTAAAACAAAACAGAGAAGATGAAAGAAAAAATGCTACAAAGCTCCCACGCATTGCTTCTTACGCTGCGGCAGAAACTGATCTGAAGATTCCATTGATCTCTTCCCATCGCCGACAACACTCGCCACGACGGCCGGGATCTTGAAAATGTCGACGCCGAATAGCCGGACAACCTGCACCGGCTGCTGAGGCCCGGTAGCCGGCACCACCACCAACCCTTCCTGGCTCCGAGCCTTCCACTCGATGTAGAGCCGCTTGTCCGCGCCGGTAGACCTGGAGAAAACCACCGTGTCCCCGGCCCTGAGGTTCTTCTCCTTCACGAACCGGCTCCACCCCTTGGTCAGCACGTAGCTCTGGCTGCTGTTCCAGTACGAGTACCTGAACCTCCACACCTTCCCGGCGGAGTCCTCGAAGTTGAGCAGCACCCCTTTGCAGGCGCTCCCGACTTGCAGCGGGAAGTGCTTCTCCGCGTGCTGCTTCGGTATCACCAGCCGGTTCAGCTTCCCCACGTCGCTCGGGGTCGCCGCCTTGTCGAAGAGCAGCTCCCGCTGCCGCCCGCCTGATTCTGACCAGGCCCTCGACGCACCGTGGCTGACCCGGCTGCCGGTCTGGCCCATGAGCCGGCGGCTCTGGTCCAGCTCGTCCTGGTACGTGTGCTTGCGCAGCATGTCGACGATCTCCGCCTTGGAGTGGGCCTGGAGGAAGTGGGACTCTGCCTCGTCGGCGTCAAGGGGCTTGAAGTTGGTGACGGCGTCGCGGCCGCGGAAGCGCTGGGCGGCGACGTCGTAGGCCCTCGCAGCCTCGCCCTCTTCATTGAAAGTCCCCAGCCAGACTCTCTGGTGCTTCTCGTAGATTTGGGCTCCCCACCGGCCGTTTGGCTGGGGGACCACCCCCTTATACTGCGAAGACGGAAGCTTCCTCGACTCCGCCTCCACCCCGCCCTCCGAGTCCAACACCACGCTGGCCCCGCTGCCCACCCGCTGCAGCCCATCGTTTGAATACTTCTTCTCCGGCACTGCTGCCATGGAAGACGATATGGGATAGGAGTTGTTGCTGGAGTTCTCTTGGTCTATACAGCTTATACCATCCATTGTATCAGAGCTATTTCAAGATTCAGAAACAGAGGAGAGGAGAGATGGGTGTGTATAGACTAGAAGAATAGCTGGGAAGGCCGGATTATATAGGTGGGGATCCTTTTTAATTGAGCGATTTCAAGATTTGTTGTCTTGTTAAGCTGATGTGGGTCAACTCATGCGATGGTGGGGAAGATTCATGGGCTATGTGCGTAATCTGTAAAGATTATGGATGTGTGGGTCCCCGGGGTAAGCAAGTTGGTGTTGGAATTCACATTCCAGCGGACTGGGCTGGGGCTTCTGTGTAAGTTCATCCCCCCTGATCTTTGCTGCTGCTGATTTGGACTAGCATGGCTCTCCCCTCCCCTGCTGCCTGTTTCTGTCGCGCACACCATCTGCTTTGCATCTTAACTATACTTGAGCCTAATTATATGATTTTACTTTGAATTTGCTATAACTTGGTGGGGCTGTCCATGAAATCCTCCACTTCACAGGAGCCATGGATTGCTAAGATCAAACGGCAACGGCAAATACACTAGGCATGTGCGCTTCAGCAGAAAATAACTTTTTGTTCGAGCGCACATACCAAGTGTGTGCGTTGTCAATCTTGGTGATCGATGACTCCAATTCAGTAGAGGATATCCTCGAGGATGTAAGTGGGAGGATAGAAAATTCTTCCCAGTTTAACTAGTCCAAAACCACGAGGGATTATCTCCTTTTGGCAAGTAGCACTACACGGATGGGCTAATAGTGGGGAGAATTTAGCAAGGGCCCGAGAAAACCCCTCTCTAAAAGTAACTTTGAGCAAGGGTTTTTATTAACCCGCCACAGAAAACACTAACTTGGCTCGGGAGGCGCTGGTTACTGGCGAGGGAAAGAAAAAATCCCTGCTGATACCTTCGTTTTTGCGGCGTTGTTTTAGACAACCCCCACAAGGAGCACTCGCCTGGAAAAGAAAACACGCGGAAAACGAAATATTATGATAATAAGAGCGAAGGTAAATATAATTGTGAAATAGTCTTCCATGAACTTTTACTTTGGACTACAACCCTATAAAACCAAATATTGCATTCAGGGAATGTGTACTATTAACAAGAGGAATCGTTCATTGCAACGTTGGACCCACACAGCGGGACTAGAAGTTTTAAGCAGATTCAGTATGAGGAGGTATGTGTTCTGCTTTATCTTCCTTGCCTCTTAGGGGCCGTTTGGGGCGTGATTATTGCAAAACATCCAGACTGGATTCTGGATATCTACTGTAGCATCCAGGTGGATTTTTACATCCAGCTGAAACACGTCCTTAGGTGTTTCAGCTGGATATATAAAATATCCAGATGCTACAGTGTATTGTGTTTACTTATTTTGTGTTTTTTCGGATAAAGTTTACCGTGCTTGTTATGAGATATAAAAAGTTGGTAATTGACTATTTACTTTTGCAGCAACCGAAAAGAGGAACTGATGTCCCACTCCCACGATGGGATTTTTTCATTTTGATGCGTACAAAGAAGAACGGCATGTACGTCAACGATGAAGCCCAAAATAAGATTGTAAGTTAAACTAGTCTTTATGAAACAAACACGCTCTTTTTTGCTTCCTTTTAACCATATCTCAACCTCATAGAAGTGTACTAAGAACTAGTAAAACATGAATTGTAGAATGAAGTCAAGACCTTATAGAGAAAGATGGTCTTCAGGATTCGCCATATCTCAACCTCAGCAGCTGAATACAATTCAATGAAAGATAAAATTTCCTAGAGGAAGACAATCTGAACTTGAAGGACGACAGTGCAAAGTACCAGGAGGAAATTGGTCAACTTCGAGCTGAACTTAAGGACTTAGTATCGAAGATGGAACAAATGCAGGATTATTTTGAAGTCCGGTATAAACATCAAACTTATCTCACCATGGTAGAATTATGTGCATTCATTGTGAATAATCTTTCCAACACTAATGTACGATATTTTTCCAAATTGTGTAGGTCGATCGATGGTCAATGATTCTACAATGTTGACAAACAAGGATGAGAGCTCAAATTTACAGATGAATTTTTGCCCTCTTAGGTTTCAATAGAAAATTTTGTCATATGTACATGGATTAAGTTTTTTTGGGGAACTTGGACTCAGATTTTTTGGCAACTTAGACTGAGGCAGTTGGTATTATGTATAACACTTAAATATCGAACTCATTGTATGTCGATACTCGTTTAATTTAAAGATGTTGGTTGGAGGTATTAATTGTTTTTTGCTACTAAGTGATTGTATAGGTAATACAGCAAATGAGTTTACCGGGAATGGTATAACCTGCCCAAATATTGGGATTTTTAGAAAAACGAAAAAAAGCTGTGCGAAATAAGATAACTCTTTTAGCGGCGGTTTTAAAACCGCTGCTATAAGTACAGCGTTTTGGCACCCTGAAAATTGGCACGCTTCTTTAATTCGTCAATGGCGGTTCTAAAACCGCCGCTAAAGGTCCTCGTTTTTGTAGTGTAGGGAATGGGTGACATTTGTTACTAGCTGGCACCACGAGGGAGCATTGGTGAGTTATTATGATGGGGAAGGATACAGCTGGGGAGGGAGTAATTCAGTGCGTATGGCGTGCTACATGAGATTTCCTTCTGCTCTTATCCTCAGGCACACATGGTAGTGGATGTTAGCAGATTCCCACTTGTGCTAGCATATCCGCCATTGATTTTTAAAGATGCACGGCTCTTGTAAAGTGAGCGGTAATCCCACGTGGCACGCGGGCCGCAAATTGAATAATTTCTTGTGGCAATGGGGATCATAGGCTCATCTCCGCATGATATTTAGTTGGCTGACTTGGCACAGTCCGGTTGGTCCCGCTTCCTCCGGTGTTTGTCTTACTGGCCAGGTTCGCTGCCTGTTCCCCAACAATTTGATAGATTTGCTCAAGTGGGGGTCTCTCAGTTAGTTCATCATGGCTTCATGAAAATAGCTGGATTCCTTAGCCAGTACTATAATAGCTGTTGCTACTGTTTCTAAGATTAGCTTTGTTGAGAACTGAAAACATATTGCACTTTCAGATTCATCGAAAGGGTACACTATTATTGCACCCCAAAAAACAAGAAAGGTACATCATTATGTTATGTTCAGTCTTGTCCATCTCCAGACCCTAAACAAGTAACCAACTAGCATGGGGATGGAGAATAATAGAAAGAGATGAGAAGCACTAGCAATAATTGGCTCCCTTTGTGCATGTACACGCAGCTGCATCAACATGCCGATATCGCGCGTTGACAAGTCCAAGGGAACATGCGTATGGCTGAATCGTGGTGCTGAAGCCGCTAGGTTTAGAGGCAAGCGGTTTTAGCAGTCAAGAGGTGTTGGTTGAGTAGGGTCCCGATGAGATTCTCCTTATCTTAAAACAACAGGATCTCTATCAGCTTGCCACCCACAGAGGAAGTATAGTTTCTCATATCACTTAAATAGACTAAGCACTACTATTATGATTTTTCTTCTTCTTACGTTTAATGAGTACCGTTATTAATTATTAGCATTGAGATCTTCTAATGGCACTCCAGAAACGTGCCCGAATGATGACTCGAAAGAAATTTGTTGTTGTGGCATTTTATACCTCAGTGGGCTAATAGATGACCTAAATGCACACGGGGTATGTGTTGTCGCTGCCACACTTTCCACAAATGTGAGAAGGAAGATATTTTCCGGTGAGTAGGAGGCACAAAAGTAACAAAAAGGGCGAATTTTCTGAAAGGCGAGAGTAATCCGTTTCAATACTTGATCATATCCTGAATAACAAGTGATGACAGCCAATGGAAATGGAGTAAAGTGTTTCCTCCATTTTAATTTCATGGGTCCCAACAATTCTGTTTTGGTGCACATGGCTGTTGCATATAACAATTCAGCTTGATGGTTAAGCTGTTACTAGGAAGCTTTTCAAATTCACAGTTAAGACTATCAAATTGTCATTAATCAAAGAAGAAAGGAGAAAGAGACACTACATAAGATCAAACGCACATGCTTAACTCTTTCTGAATGGTTGGTTTTCAGAATTAGGAAGGTGATCCAAACATTGCATCACACGCAGCATGATAACTTATAATATTGCATCAGATAAATACAACACACGCATAGTAAAGGCACGTTGAAAAAGATTGTCATCAGCAAATCTTAGGAAGTAACCCTGCGTCATTAGACACTGTGACATATTATATGAAAGAAACTAATGAGACTTACGTGGAGAAGCTGTATCCAGATCTTGTTGAAGTAGGTGAGAGCTTTCGATCATAGCAACCAGCAATTGATACAGAGTTAGTTTATACAAGTAAATTAAAGAGAGCTCAATCCTAAAAAGATAAGATTATGATCATCAACATAAAGGTGGCCGTGTCACCAAAAGAAGCTGGAAGATGATCAGCAGGCAATCTTGATGATAATGTGCTGATCTGATCTGATTATGCTTAGAAGATTACTCGGGCAATGTTTTAGAGCGAAACCCTTGTTTTGGAAGGCTGAAACAAACGTGCAGGACGGTGGTGGAATTTTCAAAACCAGATGAGGATTAGGGGTACGTATCTGTGGCTTTTAGAGTAAATTAAACCAGCTACGATCTTTTCTTAGTAGATTCCATGTATGTACATCTTCTGCATGCCCTACAAACGAAGATTAAATAATGAACAATACATAAAGAAGTCCCATTGGGAGGAACAGACGACGTCATTATCTTTCCCAACTGGCTTCAGTGCGTGGTCCCTGTAAATATCCATTCCTTTCTAAGATATGTACTCCCTCCATCCTGTATTAGTAGTCTAATTTACAAAAATGGTATTTCCCTCCGTCCGGAATTATTATCACTATAAAGTTTTCCAACATGAACTAATTTATGCTCATTTTGGCCAAAATGAACTAATTTATACTTATCCTGGAAATCCTTAATGGTGAAAATAATTCCCGGAGGAGGGAGTATTTAAGGAAGCCAATTAATTAACTCTTTACTCCATGCTCTAATTGCTAACAGAAGATTACATCAAATGACATTTTTTTTAAAATGAGATTATTAAAATGGAATGGATGAAGTATAAGCTTGACAATGAAATTAATTATGTGATATAGCAAAAATAAAATTTACTATGAGGATTAGTTTAATCGCTTGTTGATGCAGGCGTTATTATGGCCTTTTATTTTTATTATTGGGTTCGCCGTTATGTAGTTAGAAAGACTTGGCTTGTGGTAAGCACATGGCTCCCACAATTCGGCACCTATCAATTACATTGTACTATTAACTATTAATGCCATGGCATGTATGCCTCCCATGCATCATAAGATTCTAGAAGTATAAACAATTGTGTGGAATTTGAATTCGCAGATGCCAAGTATAAAGAATTAATCGAAGTAATTTCTTAGTCTACTCAATTCAAAACGGGAAGACAATATTACGGAGATCGCCGAGTTATTAGTAAGAGTAATCATTCCTCAATTTGGTAGATGTCAACAAATCAAGAGAAATACTTATAAGTGAGACTAAATAAAATATATATTGATCACGGTTTCAAATGTCAAAAGAGTCCTTTAATGATCTCATCTCGGACGTAACACTTCTCTAATTCTAGTCAATTAGGCTTGGTTCCATCTGAAGAAAAAGACTGGATTATAACATGGGAGAAAGTCTCTCATTCAATGTTTTATCGATAATTCTATGGAGAGTAGACACAATAACGAATTGTACTCGGTTGGTATACGTTTGCAAACAAATAAGAGCCAGACAGTCAACTTCAATTTGTGCTTCTTCTGTGGACTCTGGCATAATGGACGCAAATGACGCATGAGTTGAATGTGGAGAATGAACTACTCTTTTCAAGTTAGGCGGTGCACTTAGCTTTTTCTGTTTCGACAGAAGGTCATCAATGTCAGCCTAAAAGACTTGGATTGGTACAGCCTTCTATGCCCTTACTCATGAGGAGCCACGGCCATTGGCTAAATGGGAATCATCCAGGTCTCCAATTCCTTTGCATAGTAACTCCACATGATGGCTTCCAGGCGTTGATCACGAAGTCTTCCAGTTTCTAGTTATAAACATCTAGAATTGGAGACAATTCTCTCTTCGACATATATATGGTTAGTTGGTTTATTCCGATACTTTTTTAGTCTCACTCAGTATGTTCCCCTCGAATTGTATTGAAGTCGACGAACTTGATTTGGAGTTCCCCCTTATATCGAGTTTTCAAGGCCCATCTATGAGTATGGACCATGCGAGTGCTGCACCCAGTGACAACATTTGGTATAAGTATTTGTCACAGGTTAAACAAGATCTAGAAATTTGACATTCATGACTACTCTCAACAGAACAATTTTTGCGCCTTCGTGCTTTTGTATTTAAGAAAACAGCTGACATACTTGTAGACTGTAGCCAGATAAACAATACATTCAGACAAAGCCTTTTCTCAATAAAACATTGTGCAGAACAGCATTGGTGGCACAACCAAATAATGCAATGCCGGACAAAAACTCATGACTTCATGAGCGCGACTTTGTGCAACTAAATGCCACAATACCAGGAAGCTCCATGCCAATGTTGCCGACGTCCATGATGCCTCTCTTCACCGTTGGATGCCCATCTAATTATTTGGTCAACTTAATGGACGGCTTAGAATACTCGTATGGGTCCTCTAGCAGTATGGGGTTAGTCTCCCGTTGAAGAATTTTTAGTTGGGAGGATTTGGATTGTTGACTGCTGACATTGACCCAACCTAGCTGTTCAAACTTCAAAGCACGTGATCACTTGACCCTGGATTAGCAGATTATCAATGCATCGACCCAGCTTTGCAGCACCTAATTACGGCTTAAAAAATGAGATGCTTTTCAGAAGCTAAGACGAAAGCTCCATTCAACTTTTTACGTAAAAAATTAGTAAAATATATTCAAGTCCTTGCTCCACACTCCATCTTTTCAGTCTCTGCTTAGTTCAGTCTAGTAAGCTAAGCCAAGATAGCAGCCGGTAAGTATCTTAGACGAGGCGAATTCAAGTTTTGCCTTGGTAATGATTTGATTTACAACAAGGGAGTAGGTCGTGAAAGGCAGGCTGTAAGTAGAGTAGACTTACGAATTATAATCATGTGACTAATGAAACTCATATGTAGGTTGTCTCACTGTGCTGTCTGGTCATTGTTTTGACATTTTCTTGTGGTTTTTCTTGGTACCAACCTTTTTCTTAAAGTAAGTAGAATGACTTGATTGACTTCAGACAGTGCAGAATCAAGACGAAACTCGACCTTCAAGCATATATGGTGCCAGACTGCCAGCCGTGCATAATCTAAAGGATTATCTCAATTTTCATCAAGGAACACCTAATAGCCATAATCATCTCGAATCATGCTAACCTAGACGTCAGATACATTTCGTACCCCTTTTACTTTAACAAATCCCTCATATGACAGTAATCCAAAAAAACACCCTCATGTGTCATGAAATTATAAATACCTGATTATTATGGTTCATAAGCATCTTAATCAATATAATAGCATGCTCAGTGACTTACTGTTCTTGTCCGGCGCTTCAAATCCATTTATCATTCCTATACGGAACCTTAACTGCATTCCATTGGTAACTGCTATAAACAAGGGAAAAAATGACTATTGGGGCTCGCCGCGGTTTCCCAACTCAATGCAAGCATACAAAACTACGTAGACTGTTGATAGGCAGACACGTTTTACCAGATTTTCAAGGCAAAGATTCTCTAATATATAAGTACTTTTGAGTTCCAAGTGAAGCTAGACTGCAGTATGTTTGTAGACATTCCGCGTTATCATTTGTCAACCCTTTTGGCTTCCTCTATCATACTGGCCAGTGTTTCGTCAGAGAGCGAACATTTAGGAGTGTTGAATGTTTCAAAGGCATGACTCGATCTGGTGAAGTCTGCTTTCTAAATGTGTCCTATACCGCTGAACCTTCCTGTACTCTACGTGTGGAATATCTGAGATACCGCTAAAGATGTAGGAGCTACGAAGCATGGATATGAATAGGCGACACGATACGGACACAATTTTTCCAAAAAGTAGGATACGACACCGTTAATAAAAAATTATTTATATAAATTTTAAATATATTTTTGGTATTATACTATCAAATTTTTTCCTCCTAAACTTTGGAAAAATTACAACTACAAACTTAAAATTATTTTTTGTTCATTATTTCTAGTAGGCAATAATGCCACAGAAAAATAATATTGCATTTGCTTGGAACCGAACTCCCACCTACTGCTTAAAAGCGCATTATTTTAACTATTAGACTATAGACACCTTTCATGTTAATTTAAGCATGCAAAAAAAATATTTTTTATATCAGATATGGCAACACATACATATAGCCGTGTCACTCCCATATTCATATCTGATACATATTAAATACGGATACGACAACAATTTTGTAGTATCCTTGCTTCTCAGTGTAGCTGGAATTGCATCTCAGGTCAAACTATGATGGAACACAAGAACTGGATTATACATTTTTTTTTAAGTTCGATAAAGAGAAATTATGTACATGAGAAGGAAAGTTAATATGAGACGTGGCTCTAGCACTCTTGCGTGAGTAGGTTCAAAGTTCAAACCTAGCTCCTGATTTGACAACCATTATCATATCAAAATTTGACGGATTGCTGCATTTGGCTCATGCGAAGGTGTAAATTATATGTAATATTTATTGTATATAAAGAAAAATTTAAATGAGATTGCTCTCAATTAGTTTATATGAGGCTACTTTAAGTCTTAGTTATTGGATCTTGATCTAACGGTTATAAGAAACCCACTTATTAATTTTACACACTCACATACCCACTAATTTGATACCCACCTTTAGATCGAAATCCAACAACTCAAAAGATTGACTTCATGCTCTTATATGATTATATGAGAATGATCTCATATAAATCATCCTTTTATATATGGAGAGAGAAAAAAAAGTTTAAATGAGATCGCTTTAATTTGACTTATATGAGGTCAATTCCATTAGTAGCTGTTAAATCTTGATTTGGCGATGGAACTCACTTGCCCCCAATGTGACACACTCACTTACTCATTAATTTAATATCCATCATCTGATCGGAATCCAATGGCCCAAAAAATTGACCTCATGCTCCTTATACGAGAGCATCTCCGTATAAGGATGCTCTCGTATAAAGAGCATGAAGCTAATCTTTTGGGCTATTAGATTTCGATCTAAGGGTAGATATCAAATCAATGGGTAAGTGATTGTGTCACATCAAGGGGTACGTGAGTTATATGTAGTTATTTGTAGCCATCTAATCAAGATCCAACGGATACATATAAATTGACCACATATAAGCTAAATGAGAGAGATCTCATTTAAACTTTTCCATATAGATAAGTAAACAGTGCATATGTAGCAAACAAAAAAGTAAATAATACATTTTCTCATAACGTGCCAATGCTGACCTATGATGTATTGCATATTCAATCAATAACTCTTACCACAAGGTGATTTGGCAACCGCGTGGCCAATTGATGGACTGACCAATTTTTTCTTTTGGCCAATCGTAGAGTTTAAGAAAAGTTCCAAAACAGCAGGGGGGTGCCAGGGCATCGCATGGCGCATAGTCTTCACATAGCTCCGCCCCTGCCACATAACACATTCACTTACCCAACTCAATTTACAAAGTCGAGTAAGTGCAATTGATATACAAGGGGTAAGTCAGAACAAATTGGCTTCCAAGGAATCCTGATTTTCGTATTAATCACTATAGAGGTCCAACCCCAGTGTAAGCCTTTCCATCCTAGCCTGAAGCCTTCTCATCGATAGGAAGAATAGGTGCCCCCTGGAACCTGATCTGCATCACCATGGTGCGTACAAGGGATGTAGCCTGACCCTTTGAAGGGCGGACCTACGTGTAATGCCCATGAGTTTCATCAATTTCATTAAGATTACAAATCCATTTCATCCATTTTCAAAACTTACTGAAAATCCCCTTACCTGACCCCATCTCAAAATGGCCTGACCCCATCCCTGAAAATCCTGCGTCCGCCCTGACAAATATGGTTCAGCTTTTAGCAAGTTGGTATTTCTGAGACTTGCGGACTCAAACCCAGCCTCAGTATGCAATTTGAATGCTTTCCATCTGTTCTCAAATAGCATCCGATGCTTCATTGCTCACAGCAGCATGTTTATGATACCATTTAAGATAATCAACAAATGCTCAAAACATGCACACGCATGTGCATTCACATGTACAGGGAGAGAGATGAACAATATACTCCCTCGGGGCACTTTTTAGTTCAGTTTGAAAGTTAATTGCAGCTATTAAAAGTGCCAGGAGGGAGTAGTAGTTTTGCAAAGAATAGTCACCAATGCGCTTGGGCTCAATATTAGAAGCCCGTCAAAGAACCTTTCGGTGGTTCAAAGTCTCAATGCAGCCAAAAAGTAATGCAACTAATTTTTTTTGTTTGACTAGTTATCCCTGGTCTTCCAAAAGCTTGGGGTATTTGACCAAATTTACACACTAAGTGTTAAAAATCCATGTATATCAAGAGGGATTGTACTTTTACTCGTCTTTGTTGAGTTATATTCTAATAGAACCTAAAATTGCATATCAAAATCAAATCATCCGAGGCACAGTAATTTAGCACTGCTGACTTCGAAACAGATATTGTCGCCCTCTTCGTGCACAGGCTTTCTCTGACAATCTATCCACAAGTACAATGGACCGTTAGACAAAGGGTGCACTCCAACAAGTCAGACTCAAACTCAGAAAAAAGTAATTGTTGCCTTTGCGGAAGAAGAATTATAGAAGGAAAAGGAGAGAATTCCAGAACGAATTGTGTTATGTCTGTCTTATTTCTAGTTTAAGGCTGTTGGGATTGTCAATAAAAGAGGGCTAGAATACTACCAACCAAATGACGAATTAACTCCACGAAAATACCAAAAAGAAGAAGATAAAACTAGGTTCGAGGCATGCTATGTGTTGTCCTTGAAACAGATACGCCACCCTCCGTGCACAGGCAATCAATGGCGTTCCGTTCCTGAGATACAACGAACCACACCGTCAGTATAAAAGTGCACTTCAAATCAAACTGACTGGAACTCGATCAGAGGAGATTCTATTGCTCAATGATGGACCAATAATTAAAAGAGAAGAAGAGTTTGGATCAACTTATGTAACCCTACTATGAGATTTTTCGTTCTCAATATAAAGGAGGACTTTTTTTTCGTGTTCATGGAAGAAAAGACGCAACTTTTAAAAGCCAAAACTACTTATTTTTCTCGAAAACCGCCACTACGTTCTGGACTATAGAGGTTTCTTTTAATTTGGTCCACAGTGGACTGAGCTGGCTTGGTTCAGGTCTATAACTTGAGTTTGTTCAACAACCTTAAAAAAAATTCTAAAAGGGTCTTATGTGGCCCATTATTGGTTCAAAGCTTTATCGAAGGCATACTTTAGGCCAAATCAGGCCCACTCATTTATGAATCCAAGTCCAGCCAATAATTCATCTATTGGAGCATTGGTGGGCCTAACACATTTTGATGAAGTTGAGCCTTGCACATTCTCGCCTTTGATGCAAAAAGACAAGAGCACCTCGAGGACGGGGTGATGTGGAAACGTTAGTGAAATGTTATGACCCTATTCTAATTATATTAGGATTTTTTATTTATTTATACTCTAATTAGAATTCTTAATAAGTTATTGTTTTCCTTCATTACTTGGATTCTTAGGACTAGACTCCTATGTCAATTAGGATTATGATTTAGAGTCTATAAATATGTAAAAGGGTCTTCCCTAATTCATTACCAAAGAAATTAATGAAATTTATTTAGTAGTTTATTGCTAGTTTTTTAGCCCTAATCCTTCTCTCCCCTTTCTCCTACGATGAAATTACCTGTAGATCCTTTGATAACAACAACGACCTTCCTTCCCATTGCCGGAAATGAGAATTGCATTCCTTGCTGCACCCCATATGGTCCATATTTGCTCATGTTGGTCTCAAATGTAAGTGAGCGGATGACGCAAGAATGCTCAAACTCCCCGGTAACCACTTATGGAAATGAGAACCTCATCTGGATAGCTAAAGCTAATTTGAAAAAGTACATCAGCATTCCATTTAGATTCTATAATAATACTTTAGAAAAAAGATGCCATCCCCCAGGTATCAAATTAGGAATATGTGCCCGATACATTGCTCGCTGTCGAATCGCTTGTGCAAGAGGGGGTGGGCGGATGATTCAAAACCCACCTGCCCCTTGATTTGGCTCCTACTCCAATTAAAATTGGCGGCCCAATAGCTTGGCTCACGCCAATGTATATGCGATGATGCGTATATAACTCTCCATATTGACTAGTGCTTTTACAATTTGTTACAACTTATTATATCTACCACAGCACAGCCAAATTGAAGATCATTAACAGTAAGAAGTCATAATAACTCTAGAATTGAAGGCAACAAAGCCAATTCACCTTACAAAATTTGCCACCATTTCCCCCATGTTTTTTTGCCTCAAACTGACTCTCCATCTACATTGTTCTCAAGCTGAATGGAGTCAATAATCTTTCCATGGCCGACCACTATTTGCCTGATCGCCGCAAAATGTCCTTCATCCCAATCACTTCCACCGTGCCCCCCCCCTCCGGTCATGGACCCACTGGCACAGGGTTCTCCTAGTATTCTTCCAGCCCCTATTACAAAAAAAATTTTGGAAAAACTAATGCAACAAAGTGTAAGCACAAGAAAGGAAAATTTTATTGATGCAGCCTATATAGAGCTCTTACTGTGGACTTATTGTTCAGAAATGAACACACCAAAGGAAATTAGGAAACCAAAAGTTGCTTGACAACATGAGTTTGAGCTTCAGGAAGAAAGTATTTATAGAGAAGCTGGAAGATGATGATGGACTATTGGCATTGCCAAGGCCAGTTGACCATAGAAGAAAATAATTTGACAATTCTTTCAATTCCTCCACACGTTTTCATGTTCAAAGAAAATGTCCTGGATAAAAATTATTATATATTTGGACTTCTTTCATATAAAAATTGGAGATAAGGGAGTCATAATATAATCCTAGACATATTGGTGAAATTTTACTAATGTTTTGTTCTACTGACTATGCAGATTTGGTTTTTTGAGCACACAACTATCTTCCACACTGTAATGGAGCCGATCAGTCAGAGGGTTAGAAGGTGGCCAGGATCAGGGGGGACTGCAGGCATGTCTTCAGGGTATAAAGACATTAATTGAGGTCGCCCTGGAGAGGTATGAGAAGATGAGAATGAGTGTGGGACCTCTGCGTGAGGTTCTTTACTCTATGAAGGCCTCCGCCGACACAACTTCACTGCTATTGGAGGGCATGAAGAAGGAGCATGAGAAGAATGAGGAGATGAAGAAGGAGGAGAAGAAGTCAACAGAGAAGGAGGAGCCGAAGAAGACAACCGTGCAAAAGGAGGAGCCCTAGAAGACAGCCTTGCGAAAGAAGGAGGAGAAGAAGACTTCGGTGCTTATGCGGTGAAAGGAGCTGGTGCACAAGACCGGTGATGACTCATTCAAATGGGCTAAGGGTAAGTACGATATATGAACACGAATTCTCTTGTTTTTTTGGAGGTGCTTTTCCACATACGCCTTTATGAGTAGTCGTGTGTGGAGAAGTTAGGTCGTGTATTCGAGAACACGACTTGTACATTTAGCATGTGCATGTATAGACGACTGGAAGTCAGGTCGTGTGTTCTAGAATACACGAAATCTCTTGTTATACACGACTTAATGTTTGCATTTGTGTACTGACACAATAGTTTAATATTTCAATGTAGCTCCAATGAAGCACTCGCATGATGAAGAAAAGATAGACCGAGCCACAAAGAGAGCCTCTGCGAAGATGTTACTGAAGAAGCTCCAACCAGAATCCATCGAAGATATGGAGCATGCAGAAGTGGATAAACATAAGAAGTATTGACGAAATCTCTTCCCCCCAGCTCTATCCTAAGGAGGAGAAGGAGGCATGTCACGGAGTAGGAATTGCAAAGCCAACGAGAAGAGGAGCACATAAGGAGAATGGCGTTGGAGCAGGCGCAGAGGAATTTGGTGCTAGAAGAGAAGAAATCAGATTCTGAGGAGACCGTCTTCGATCGCCAAACAACTAATATCGTTAATGCAGTGATGTCTTCCTTGAAGGAGGGGAATATCGGGGTGGAGAAGGAGGATGAGGAGAAGGAGGAGAAGCATGATGCTAAGGAGAAGAAGGAAGCGGAGGAGAAGAAGGAGGCGACAGGCTCAACCTCATCACAACCTCTTGACGTTGAGCGTCTGCAAACACGTCGACTAGCTGCAATGGAACTCCTAGAACACTATGCTAATTTAGAGTTGTGCATCGAAATGGGAGTGTTGTTGGAAAGAGATAGAGTCGCAATCGATTGGTGGATCACCAATCCGAGAAAGGCTTATCCAATCCCCACCCTATGCGATGAAGGCTACATATTCCAGTAGCGCTTATAGCATTATAGTCGTGTTATCGATGACACGAAAATACAAAAAGAAGTCTCTGTTACAGTCATGTTTATAGTGGTGTTGTCGATGACGCGAAAATACAAAAAGAAGTCTCCGTTATAGTCATGTCGTCGACAACACGACTATAACGCTATAAGCAGCCAATCGCCGTTATAGTCGTGTCGATGCTACGAAATAGTCATGACATAAAGTACGAATCAGCAATTACTATCGTTTCTTCACGTAGAAGAAAATAATGTATTTAAATTTTTTGAAATAATAATGTATGTACATCAAATAATCTTTGTACAAAAAATTAACTTGAGTACAAAAGAATATATGTAAGAAAAGAAGTTCAGGCTTCATCCGACAACCTCAAAAAACCGGTAACTGTGACTTCCTGATTTTTTTCTTTAATTGAGTCATCATCAAACTCGCTGTCAATCTCCACGCGAATCATAGATGCAACAATGACTAGGCGCCACAAACGTGTAATTCGGGCCTGATCAAAGTCGGGTGGGTTGACATTGGACGCCAAGTGCGCGACCTATATCATGATGAAAATGCCAGTCTTTTGAGTTTTCTTGGCAGGGCGCTTTGGCGATTTGAGTCATCTTCCAGTTGATGCAACCCATCCACCCCAGCATGTATGCCATCACAACGTTCATGAACTTCATGAATTTATCAGCTGCGACCCTGTGATGTATGTACAACTGGGATTTGCTAGAGAGCGGGTTGTAGAAGCATCATACACAGTTTGGAAAGTTTACATAGACGAGGCAGAAATGGGAGCCAGTGCGGATTGGGAAAAAGGCATAGAACATGTTCCTGTTCAATCCCTTCAACATCCTCCCAAGCTTTTTTATCAATTTCGTATTATTACCTCCTTCTTTGTGTTCTTGCAAAACTGCAAGAGAGTTAGAAACTGATGCTGGGAACATCAACTTATCGCTATTGATGTAGGGAACACTTACGTTGTCGAATATCTCTTTGAATGCATGACATCCAATAAAATAGAACGGATACTTCATCCGTTCTCTCTCATTGCGTTGACGCAAGAGACTCAAAAACTCATCAATAACCTGTAGAAAACAACAACAGAGGCAGAACAGTCGAATTATGGAAACATACGACTATTAATTATGTTTTCTATAAAAATATTCGACTTAATGAATAGTCGAGTATTTTTATATATGACTTCAATAATAGTCGTGTCTTCGAAGACACGACTACGCGTACAGTCGTGTCTTCGAAAAGGGAAAAGAGGAAAATATATGAAGGAAAAATAGAGAAAAAATGAAAACATAATGTATACTTACATTAGTGTTTATTTTCGTGGTTTGCAAGAGGGATAGGTAGTCGTCGTCGCATAGCGTGGGGATTGGATAAGCCTTCCTCAGATTGGCGATCCATCTATCTATTATCACTCTATCCCGCTCTAACAAGACTCCCATGTCAAAGCAGTACTCCAAATTCGAATAGTGTTATGGGAGTTCAATTGTAGCCTTTTGAGGGGTTTGGAGGACATCAACGTCAACAGCCTGGGATGAGGTTAAGCCTGTGGCCTCCTTCTCCTTCTCCTTCCCCTCCTCCTCAACCTTCGCCTCCTCCTCGTCCTTCTTCTTCTCCTTCCCCTCCTCCTTCGCCCAATCCTCCTCCTTGACCGCTCCGATATCTGACTGCTGTAATGAAGAGATCACCTCATTGATGATAGAGGTTGTTTGTCGATCGGATATGGTCTCCTCGGAGTTGGCTTTCCGCTCTTTAGCCAAATTCTTCCTTGCCTGCTCCTCTGCCATTCTCCGCATATGCTCATCTTCCCGTATCCTCTGAAATTCCCTCTTGGAGACAACCCTCTTTCTCTTCCTTACCACTATACCTGAGGGGAATAGGTCCCGTCTGTACTTCTAACGGTTTTCCACTTCCACACGCTCCATATGTTCGTTGAAGCCTGGTTGGAGCTTCTTCAGAAACATCTTCGTAGAGGATTTCTTTGTAGCCCATTGAAGCTTCTCTTCTTTATGCGCGCGCTTGATGGGAGCTAAATTGAAATGAATCAGCAGTCGTGTTAGTAGCAACACGAAATGTTAAATAGTCGTGTAGAATGTGACACGAAAGATTAAATAATTGTGTAGAGCGTAACATGAAATATTAAATAATCGTGTAGAACTTACCTTTACCCCATTTGAAGGGGTCGTCGGCTGATTTGTGCGCCAACTCCTTTCTCCGCATATAGGTCGGAGTTTTCTTCATCTGCTCTGTGTCATCGGTTTTCTGCTTTGGCTCCTCCTTCTGATGCACCGATGACGACTTCATCTTCTCCTTCTTCTCTGATTGCTTCGTCTCCTTCTCCTCCTTGTGGTCCTCAATGTTTTGGCCCTCCAACAGTAGTGATGTTGTGGCGGTAGAAGCCTTGATAGAGTGAAGAACCTCTCACAGAGGTCCGACAATGCTTCTCATCTTGTCATATGAAGACAGGGCGATCTCAATTAATGATTTAATGCCCTGAAGGGAACCCTCCAATAGTCCCATTGCAATTGACTGAGCGGCTGTCCTCAAGGAAGATGGGGAACCGTGAATGGGAGTCCTCTTCATTTCCTGCCTCTCCGTCTTCTGTCGCCGCGGAGGAGGGGCCGTAGAGGGAGACGAAAATAGGCATGCCTCTTCTGCCAGGGGGAAGATTACATCAACGACTTCTTCCCATACGTCGAGATTATCAAACACCACCTTCCAATAGTATGTCATACGGTGCTTCTTCTGTGCACCCTTCTTCACCTCCGTAATTAGGGCCCCACTTCCTGGCCACCTTTTCACTCGTGGACTGGTAGGGCCCACGATAGAATGGAAGATTGTCGTGTGCTCAAAAAACCAAATTTGCATAGTAAGTAGATGAAAACATTAGTAAAATGCACTAATACATGCAAGTTGTGTACTATTATAGTCGAATATAATAGTACACGACTATATACTTAGTCGTGTAGTACACGACTATATATGAAGTCGTGTTGCATAAGAGATGACACTTAGTGTCGTCGTGTTGTGTCTTTCGAAGACACTAAAAACATAAAAATGTTAAATACCTGAGTGACATATGAGCTATGTGACCAGAAACGCGTTTAAAACGCGTATAAAACGCGTTTTACGCGTTTCAGCCACTTAGCCGTAAAACTCCGCGTTTAAAACGGGAAAACATATTTTTCCCGTTTTAAACGCGTTTTATCCCGATAAACGCGTTTAAACACGTAAAACACGTTTTTTTATTTAAAGTGCAACTCCTTTTTTAAATGCGCAACTTTGCTATATGTTATTATTTAATATTTATACATATTATATTAATTTTTTATTTTAATTATTTTCCCGTTTTTTTCACGTTATTTTCCCGTATATTCCGTTTTCTGCCGTTTTGTTCCGTACGCTTACCTCGCCGTTTTATTGCCGTACCCGTACTTTGTCACTTAGCATATGAGGCGCCGCTTAGGTATCCACCGCCCCATGAACTTCTTTCAGATCTAACACCCACTTGTCTGCTGGTATGGGTTATACCAAAAACCAACATCTTATGGATAGCCCCCGCCTAATTGTATGAGCTCAATCTTGGGAATATCAACGCTCTATTGCTGTGTGGAAACAGCATCATGGAGAAGACAAGGCAGATGAACATTCTCGCCATGTCATCCTTTGCCATCTTTATTTCGCCAATGCTAATCTTCTCAATAATTTCCTCAATGTGTGGAATATCCGGTTTCCTCACGACAAAGTACTTTCTGAAGAATTCATCTTGCGGACGCGCGTGGCAAGGAGGGAATGACCTCAACTGTTTCTTTCTTTGCAGGCAATCCAGTGATAAGAGCAACTAATTGCTTTGTGAAATGTAGTGACCTCCCCTTGATATTGAAGACCTTGGCTACCTCACCAAATGGTCCAGGAGGTTTCGAGAAACTACGACCTCCTCACCTTCAAAAATGACAGAGAAACCAGCTTCTCTGATCAGTTGACCACATCTTTGGTGACGCCGTAGGAGGGCGCCAAAAACTTGATCGTTTAAATATAAAACCCTTGCAAGTGCACAAGGCAATTGTACTACAGTGAGTATTAAAGGGTTGTCGAACCTCAGGGACGGATTAATATTCTACCAAATTCAAGAGAAAAGCAGCAGTTTTTAATTAATCTAGAGAAAAGCAATGAACTTTAATTAAACTAAGCTGAGATTAATCAATAGGAGAAGTACCAAGGCTTTGAATCCACCACAATAGACTAGTGTATCGTCTCTCTCTCTCTTTTGAATTCAGATTTCCAGTTGGCTAGTGTATTCCTCTCGGACATACACTTGTCAATTCAAATTATAGTGCCCTCCTCTCGGATGTAACACATAAATCTATTAAAACATGGAACTGTGATCTATCTCTCTCGAGTATAAACCAATGAGACTTTATTAATATGTAACACTTCAGAGCCCTTACGTTCCTCTCGGACACGCAAGTGCTCTTTCAGATTGAAATCCACAAAGATCCACTCTTGTCTCTCTCGAGTACAAAGAATAAACTCTAATGAATTAACTTTTATTGCATAACAAAGATTCATACACCAACTAGAATAAAAACATAATATGAGAGAAAGAAACAATACAACCAATCAGTTGGGTTTCATCTACGCCTTGGAAGAGAGTCTAGCCAAGCATGGGAAGAGAATCCATCAACAAGTTCTTCTTCTTCTTCTTCTTCTTCTTCCTTTGCTCTAGCCTCCAAGGACTCCAAAAGAACTCAAAACTCTATTCTTGCATATCCAATACGTTCTCCCTTAAGGCATATATATAGGGGTGAAGGAAAACCCTCAAATTCCCTTCCAAATCCAAGTCAAAATAGGCCTTATTTCAATTCTGCGTATACGGCGATCGATCACTTTTATGGCCGATCGATCGCTTTACTATTCATTTTGTAGCACGATTTTCCAATAGTCATAACTTTTTACTCCAAACTCCGAATTATGCATGGTCGGTGGCGTTGGAAAGCTGACTTCTTGAAATTTAACATGAGACATGAATCAGTCAAATCCAACATCTGTACACGAAGTTATGAAGATTTAACCATTGAAGTCCGTTTTCACCTCATTTTTGTATATTACTCTTGTTTCCTACAAAAACCAAAAACTATATTAAAGTAGTAGTAATTCTAATCAAACACTAGCATAAATATAAGTTTAGGAGATAATAAAATGCATATTTCATGTATAGATCACACCCCCAAACCTAGATTTTGCTAGTCCCTAGCAAAACAAAACAAAATCAAATCAAATCAAACAAACTAAAGAACTAATGCATAAAAGTAAACACCACTTTCGTAGGGAACACGATTGCATTGAGCGTATGCAACAAGCCGTTAAACCTCTAGGTGTCCCTAGTAGGACGAGTGTTGTCTCGTGAGGGTTTGCAGCCATGCTACCCACAAACATGTATTTATTAAACTAATTAACCTAAGTGAAGAAACAAAGCAAAAATTAAAACATTACAAAACAAGCAAACCTATTATCCCGAAAAATACATACTACAATGCTTAAGAAAATCAACCACATGTACTTGGTTCATAATCAACAGGAATATAGAAGCCCTCAAGTAAGTGGTTTTATTCCACACTTTCATCTTGGAAATTTCTGCTCAAATATTATATAGCATGATAACATAAATAGTAGAAAGTGTAGAACATTGTAGCAATACAATCTAAATTTTTGTTTATACAGATCCAATGTTACCCATTAACCAAAGAACATCAGAATCTACATAGTCATCGTAATCTTTAGGTTCATGATAGCACAGATCTGCGCGCCTCCTTCGGGTCCAACATTCTAGATTTGAGAGGATAATACACCACAGACTTTTTTTTTTTCCGCTAGGACTGTGTAAGGCCTGACTTCAAGATGCTTAGGTTTAGCAATGACTCAGGCCAATGACTCCCAGCCAGTTGACTTAGGGCATTAGGTTTTAAGAGACCGCTTCGGGCCTGAGCATCAGCCTAAGTTAATCCTATAAAGTCAAGCAGCCCCTTTTCTTTTATTTTGTTTTCATTTTCATTTTCATCATTCATATTTTTAGCACATCTTTATTTTGTCCAGGCTGTATTATACTCTCAACCTATTTCCGGTTCCAATCCCTTGCCATAGCCAAGTAAATGGTCTATCATGATCTTTTAAGCTCAACAGATAACTACACATCATCCAATGACTATGACTAAAGACATCCCACTGTAAATTAGCATTCAACAAATCTCTAGATGATATTACTTTATGTAACTAGTGTGTGTAAGTGAATTTTCTTAGTTCAAGCACCTGTTCCAAGAGGACTGTAACAGAAAGATATGCTCAGTTAAGTGTATCTATCCTCCAGTATACTTACTCACACTTCCAATGTAAATTAATCTTCTAAGAATTATAGCATGCATCATTACGGGATAAACTATCAAAACCTAAGAAAAAGTACTAACAAGCAACTTAAAACTAATCAAATTTTTTTCAATTTTTTTTTCTTTTTCTGATTTTTAATTTTTATTTTTATGAAAATAATATTCCCTCCCCCAAACCTATTATGAACATTGTCCTCAGTGTGAACAAAATAGAGCATGACAATGAGCATATAAACAAAGAAAATCAAAGAAAGGAGAGAATACACCTGAATACGTAGGTTGCCTCCCACCAAGCGCTAAGTTTAACGTCTTCAGCCAGACGTAGCCACAATCATCCTGTAGGGGCCAGATTATCAAGTCATCAACCTGGATCAATTAAATGATTGCACCACACACTCCTATCCTTGTTGCCTAAGTATGGAGCACATCGTGGAATAAAAGGATGGAGTGGTGGGTAGGGAAGCTTTGGAAAGAGGGGTCCCTGCATTAACCATGAAAGAAGGTCATTAGAGAATTTTAATATAAAGGGAACCTCCTCCCCCACATCAACCATTTTGGCCTTAGGGGCCTCTTCTAGTAATAGAATTGGGAAAGCTTCCTCAACTAGTGAATCAACTAAACTATCTATGAAACAGTCGAAGTTACTGTCAATAAACAAAGAGTTAGATTGATCTAGACAAGATATGAATGGTGCTTCAGGAATATAAGGTTCTGTTGACAGTGTTGTAGACTGCCACTCCTCAGATATAGAAGAAGGTTGACATTTTGGTTCTATCAACACACTCACTTCTTCTTTAATTTCTACACCCTCTTGATCATTGTGTAAAGCCCACTCAAGCTCATTGTCAAACCTTTGGGCATTCTGAAGGGATGTAACATCATAATCAGGGAAAAAACAGATCCCTTCATCAGAAAATTGGCCCTTCGGATATTGGGGCTCAACAGGTAAAATGCATTCGTCGTTCTTATTCATGGCCTGTGTTAGCTGATCTAACTGTATTTCAATGTTGGCAAGAGCCTGTGTGTGAGAATGGACAATCTGGGCATGAGTCTGTATTTCATCTCTCATCTCCTCACATTCAGTTTTAATCTCGGTTAAGTGTGAGAGAAGCATTTGGCTCATTTGACTCATCTGGTCTTCCAAGGTCGGTTGGCCAAACTGAGGAGTAGAGGCTAGTTGGTAAGGTAATTGATGGCTTAGGAAATCTTGTCTAGGGGCCTGATGAAGAGTGGGCCCAGGGTTGGGTTGCTCCCAAGGGTTGTTAGGATGATCCTCCCACCTATGAAGACTTTGGGCCTCATTCACATATTTTCTTATAAAATCAGGGTACTCATGGGCCAAAGGGCACTCTACTGGGGTGTGAATGGGACTTAAACAGAGGGCACATGGTTCCGACATATGATGAGTTGTGTATTGTAGGGAAGATGTGCCACTCCCAAAATTAGAGTGATTATCCCACCCACGGTTGTAAGTATCAGCATATAAGGGATGTGGGTGGTAGGGCACTTCATAGGGAGGGGGATTAGGTATGTGTGAAGAACAATAATCATTAAAGCTCCTATATGGGTTCTCATGGCTAAATCCATAGAAAGGTGAAGACATTTCTTCACCATGCATTCATCAACTGAACCACAATATCACACATCCACAAATCAAATAAACAACCCTAGATATCCACAACTAGCAATCATCAGTCCTAGATATCGACAACTAACAGTCCTAATAGACACAACTAGCACAACATGCAGTCACAGAAAGAAAAGAAAAACACCAAACACACAAGTTAATCTAAAAAGGGAAGAATAAGAGAATGCAAACTAGGGGAAGGGGTGGCCCTTCCACGTTGGCGAGAATTCCACGTCTTCTCTTAACCTTACAAAAAAGAAAGAAAAAACACAAATTAAGCTACTGATAAATAATCTAAGTTAAGACTCACTAAACTACTCTAACACTAATTATGCTAAGAATCTGGTAAACTATTGTGCCGTCCCCGGCAACGGCGCCAAAAACTTGATCGTTTAAAATTAAACCCTTGCAAGTGCACAAGGCAATTGTACTACGGTGAGTATGGAAAGGGTTGTCGAACCTCAAGGACGGATTAATCTTTTACCAAATTCAAGAGAAAAGCAGCAGTTTTTAATTAATCTAGAGAAAAGCAATGAACTTTAATTAAACTAAGCTGAGATTAATCAATAGGAGAAGTACCAAGGCTTTGAATCCACCACAATAGACTAGTGTATCGTCTCTCTCTCTCTTTTGAATTCAGATTTCCAGTTGGCTAGTGTATTCCTCTCGGACATACACTTGTCAATTCAAATTATAGTGCCCTCCTCTCGGATGTAACACATAAATCTATTAAAACATGGAACTGTGATCTATCTCTCTCGAGTATAAACCAATGAGACTTTATTAATATGTAACACTTCAGAGCCCTTACGTTCCTCTCGGACACGCAAGTGCTCTTTCAGATTGAAATCCACAAAGATCCACTCTTGTCTCTCTCGAGTACAAAGAATAAACTCTAATGAATTAACTTTTATTGCATAACAAAGATTCATACACCAACTAGAATAAAAACATAATATGAGAGAAAGAAACAATACAACCAATCAGTTGGGTTTCATCTACGCCTTGGAAGAGAGTCTAGCCAAGCATGGGAAGAGAATCCATCAACAAGTTCTTCTTCTTCTTCTTCTTCTTCCTTTGCTCTAGCCTCCAAGGACTCCAAAAAAACTCAAAACTCTATTCTTGCATATCCAATACGTTCTCCCTTAAGGCATATATATAGGGGTGAAGGAAAACCCTCAAATTCCCTTCCAAATCCAAGTCAAAATAGGCCTTATTTCAATTCTGCGTATACGGCGATCGATCACTTTTATGGCCGATCGATCGCTTTACTATTCATTTTGTAGCACGATTTTCCAATAGTCATAACTTTTTACTCCAAACTCCGAATTATGCATGGTCGGTGGCGTTGGAAAGCTGACTTCTTGAAATTTAACATGAGACATGAATCAGTCAAATCCAACATCTGTACACGAAGTTATGAAGATTTAACCATTGAAGTCCGTTTTCACCTCATTTTTGTATATTACTCTTGTTTCCTACAAAAACCAAAAACTATATTAAAGTAGTAGTAATTCTAATCAAACACTAGCATAAATATAAGTTTAGAAGATAATAAAATGCATATTTCATGTATAGATCACTGCACACTTTTTCAATGCTCTCGGTTGACAAAACGTCCGAAGAATCGGTCGCGCATAGTATGTTCTCTTGCCTGATGAGTCCATCGAAGCCTTCCTCTTTATGCCCCTCTGTTTTCGCTTTCGAGGTGCAAACAGAAATTCCTGATCCTCCTCCTCTTCCGTTGGTATTTCCTCCATAGACTCATCTCTTTTTGTATCCATCTGCAAGGAGATAGGTAGAGTTGTCAATAGAAAAGTCATGTCAGAAAAACACTAAAATATAAAAGTCGTGTCGCCGAGTACATGACTAAATATAAAGTCATGTCTTCAAAGACACGACTGTATATTTCGTCATCAAAATTTTAAATCCAAAAGTCGGAGCTTCTGAAACATAAATCATTGTGGATTATTGTAACTTACTGGGGTGTAATTGTGTGTATTTCCTGTTATGAGTCTTTCTCAGAGTTCATCGCCATAAACCGTAGCCAGAAAACGCCCAAAATGAGTCAATTGGTCACTCCGCCAGTTGTAGGAAGGCGTAGGAAATAAAAGTGATCGATCGGCTCAATCGCAAAACATAGATCCAAAAATTACAGTAGATATGATCGATCACTTTTGTGACCGATCGATCACTTAATGATCGATCACTTTTATTCCCATATAACAAGCCGATCGATCACTTTAGCGATCGATCGCGTCAATTTAGCCGATCGATCACTTTATTTCTTGTTTAATTTCAGCTAATTTTCAACAATCCCCACAATGACTTGATATTAAACTAGTCTACATACCGAAATACATAAGACTATATGAATTAGACATTAAGCAATAGTACTCTAAGTTTTCGGTAATAGGTACCTTGCGGGTTTGAACCTACACCTAGTTTGGTAAGCCGCCACTCTCACAAGTTCAAAGTGAACAAAGTCTTAAACTTGAACCTTAAAGCAAGAGCTTTAGCAAACCTAACTGTTAGAGTAACTCCCTTCTCGAGTTCATTCGGGGTAGCCATTTACGGCTATGCACCTTGCATCTTTTCATGAGTTTCACATTAGAGAACAAGCTCACGTTCTCGTTAATTGTGACCTCAGTGGCACTCATATAGGTGACAGTCTCCAAGAGTAATCTGCATAACAATACCCTGCTTTTTAAGCCTTGACCTCATTAAGACTTTCGTCAACCTCTTTCATATGCAGTAGAGCACTTTCATCATAACACGGGAATGAGCATACATTATATTAAAATAGTGCTCTCCAAATCACACATTAGCTTGTTGTTACCCATTGAATCTTCGTCGTGGGATCTCCACTCATAGTGATTGGGTTGCTACTAACGATGACTTAATCATAGGCTTTCAGCCCCATTCCCCTAGATGAGTTAAGGACTTATCCTACCGACAACCCTTTCGTAAATGAATCAGCCAAATTATCCGCTTATCATATGAAACTTAAGGTAATAACTCCATAAGTAGTCAACTTGCGCAAGATTTTATACCTTCGTTCAATATGTCTGGAGGACCTCTTATTATGATTCTTACTTTTAACTTTATCAAGAGCTGATTGGCTATCACAGTGAATCAAAATTCAAGAATTGGCTTATTCAACCAGGGTACATCAATTAACAGATCCCTAAGCCATTCCGCCATTTCTCCAGTTTTATCAAGTGTTACTATCTCAGCATCCATAATAGACCTTATTATCACAGTTTGCTTGGAAAATTTCCATGCAACTGCCCCACAAGTGTAAACACATAACCACTCGTGGTCTTTGTTTCATCAGAATCTGATACCCAATTTGCATCACTGTATCCTTCTAATACAGTAGGGAACCCAGAATAATGTAAACCGAAATTTACACTTCCCTTCAGATATCTGAACACTCTCTCAATGGCAATCCAATGAGATTCATTAGGGCTCTTAGTGTATCTACTCAGTCTTCCCATAGCATATGATATATTCGGTCTACTGTAGTTAGCCACATAACTCAAACTTCATATCAGCTGGGAATATCTAAGTTATGACACACTCTCCCCACAAATTTTCTTTAGTCTTACACTGGAATCATACGCGTACTGACAGGTTTTCTATCAAAGTAACCATACTTTTTTAGAATCTTCTCCACATAGTATGATTGACTTACAACTATTCCTTGAGAAGTCCTATCAATCTTCAAGCCTAGTATGACCTTGGCAAGACCCAAGTCTTTCATATCAAAATTCTCGTTAAGGAAACCCTTAACCTTATTGATATGATTCACATTATCACCAAACAGTAATATATCATCTACATACAAGCATAACATCACAAAAGAATGATCAAAAGACTTCCAATACAAACACTTATCAGAAGTACACATAACAAAATTATTAGAAAGAAGAACATTATTAAACTTTTGATGTCATTGTTTAGGAGCCTATTTTAACCCATAGAGAGATCTTACTAACTTACATACTTTCCTATCTTGACCAGGAACTACAAAATCTTCAGGCTACTTCATATATATTTCTTCCTCTAATTCACCATTTAAAAATTTTGTCTTTATATCCATTTAATAGATCTCGAGGTTATAATGAGCTGCCAATGCAATAAGCACTTGAATTGTAGTTACCGTGGCCACAGGAGAATACGTGTCAAAGAAATCTTGACCTTCATTTTGACTATAACATTTAGCCACTAATCTAGCTTTGTACTTTTCAATGGATCCATCGTGATAATATTTTCTTTTAAAAATTCACTTACACCCAATTGGTTTAAACCCTAGAGGTAGATTCATTAGAACCCACGTCCCATGTGTAAGGATAGAATCCATCTCACTTTGTACCGCCTCCTTCCATAAATGAGCTTTGCTAGGTATCATCGCCTCACTAAAAGTCAATAGGACTTCATTCTGCATCATGAAAGTATAAAAGTCATCTCCATAGTTCTTCTCTATTCTGGTTCTCTTAGATCTCCTAACATCCACATTGGTATCCGAATCTTCAATTCTTGGAATAGAAGATGATGAGCCATCTTCTTTATACACTACAGCTTTACTATTTTCCTTCATAAGAAATACATTCTCAAAGAATGTTGCATCATCGGACTCCTTAATAGTATTAGGTGCATAATCTTGTCGATCAGACCTAATTACTAAAACCGATATGCTCTACTATTTTGTGCAAAACCAATGAATAGCGCATCATAAGTTTTTGAACCTAGCTTATCCATTTTCACGTTTGGGATTTTCATTTTGGGAAGACATCCCAAACCTTAATGAACTTTAAGCTTGATTTTCTTCATTTCATTAATTCATAAGGGGTTGTATTTTGTCCTTTATAAGGCACACAGTTTAAGATCACAACAGAAAGAATTGTTTCTCCCTATAAATTCTTCACTAAACCTAAAGTGGAAAGCATAAAATTAATCATGTCTATGAAAGCTCTATTCTTTCTTTCTGCCACACCATTAGATTGAGGAGAGTAAGGCGCTGTGGTCTCATGTATTATTCCTTGATCTTCACAAAACTTACAAAATTTAAGGGAATAATACTCCCCACCACGATCAGACCTTAAATCTTTTAATCCGCCTCTTAGTTTGATTCTCAACCTCCATCTTATAGATCTTAAACTTCTCAAAAGCCTCATCTTTAGACTTAAGCAAGTACACATGACAAAATTTTGAGTAATCATCAATAAATATAATGAAGTATCTCATACCACCCCTAGTCATTAATCCATTCAATTCACAAATATCAGAATGAACTAAGTCAAGCAAACATGTAGACCTATTAATAGACCTATAAGGTTTCCTAGGTTGTTTCGCATGAATATATATTTCACATTTATCAAGAGTTTCATCATGCAATTTTGGAATCAATTTAAGATTCACCATTTTCTTAATGGTTTGGGAATTCACATGTCCTAGCCTCATATGCCACACATCAAAAAAATCAACATGACAAACCATAGTGTCATTAAGATGAAATAAAGAGTTATTACAAGAAACTAAATTAAGTTTACCAACAAAAATACCATATCTAGTTATTACAACTTTATGTAACTCAAACACTAATTTATATCATTCTCTACTAAGAAGTACTCGACTAACATGGTTCTTCCTCGCACTAGGCACGTGCAACACATTATGAAGTGTCAACGTGTTCTCCGATGTAAACCGGATATCCACATTTCCAACTCCATAAACTCTAGCCTCAGAGGAGTTCCCATCGTCACTGTCCTATCCTTTACTTCCTGATAGAAAAAAAAACATCAACACCGATGTGAACAGTTGCCCCTGTATCAACCCACCAATCGGTAGGTTCACATACCAAGTTAATTTTAGAATTAGTTAATATTAACCTGTCATCTGAAATAACTATGTTAACCTGAGCAGAAGATGTAGCCCTACCATGACTATGGTCTGATCTAACCCAAGAGAAGGTTGACAAATTGTAATATATACTCGGTAAGTCCGAGGTCGAACCACAGGGAATAATGTAGGATTATTCTATTCTAACTAATTTAAACACTACTTAGCTTAGCAAATTAAGATTCTTATCAGGAAATTATGTAGAGAAGTTATAATTCAATTAACTACTAAAATGATGATTAAAGATTCAATAAAACTAACTAAAGGCAGGCAAAGATAATCGATGAGAGATATCAAAGCATCAAGGATCAATTATTTAATTAATATTCTACGTCTATTCAATTACTCAATTAGAATCAAATAATGATTTGACCTAATCGGATGATATTTCATTTACGTTCATCATATCCATTAACATAAAAATATCAATCGAATATTTATCATTAACAAGCTCAGTCTACTAATCACAGGGAATTATAAGCATTCGCCGTACCTTACGTTAACGACAAATCAAATAATTATATAGATTATGACTTTATCAAAACATCGCATTCAATCAAATAAGCAATAAACACTTTTTCATAGACATAAGAATATCAACTAAATAACGTCACCTTTAGCTTTGAAAAAAAAAAGATTTAGCTATTCATATTCATGAGAAAAGAAAAATCAGATTTGGAAAAGATTCGCATTGATAACACTATTGCAAAACACTATTCACGGGTTACTGTAGCAATCACTGTTCATCGTCTCCTTCAGATGCCCGACAGTACTGTAGCAGATCGTGTGTTACTGTTCACCGAAGCAAAAAATCCGACTTTTTCTTCTCTTCTCCTTCTCCCTATCTTTTCCTCTTCGATTCCGGCCAAGTCTCGACGAGATCACGACCCAAAACCCGCTGGAAAAGGCTCTGCAAAGTTCTGCTCGACACCCCAGTTCGTCCTCTGTTTCGTCAAAAACATAGTCCACAACACCAGTCCAAAACAGTCCTGAAAATCCTCTCAAAATCGCCCCTCTCGTCTCAAAAATTCGTCCCGCCAAGCTCCACTGTGTTCTGCTCCGGTCGTCTCCAGCTCCGAGCTCCGCCGCTTCGCCGTGCCGGCTGCCTGCTTCTTTCACCCCGGCCGGCGCTCGAGCAGAAGCTCGAGCGCTGTGTCCTGTTCGACACCCGAGCCAACGGCTCGGGTTCTTTTATTTTCTTTTTTTTTTCTTTTCTGAACCAAGCCGGACCAGACGGGTTCAAATTCCTTTTCTTATTTTTTTTTCTTTTAATCAAATAAAACCCGTCGTAACGATCTCAACCGCCAAATCGAATCTGCACGTCTGTACTTTAAATTCGCGCCTGTCTTCTCTAAAGTAGCTTATCAATGGTTCAAATTCTTCAATACACGTCATATCAGCTCATGGGTCACTTTGGCATTTCAAAACACGTCTAATGCGCACGTCTGCTAGTGATCTGCAATCTGCAATTTCAAACCTACAATAACAAAACCAAACAAAAATTAGACGCATAATAAAAATATAATTCATTAAATTCTTTAATGCATCTAAAATAGTTAATTAGAGTAATTTAATTATTAATCCCCTAATTACTACCCTAATCACAAATAACCCGTTTTATTCATGTTTAACACAAAAACTACACTAGCATATAGGTAAATAAGGCATATAAATATGTATATTTTATGCTTATCATGGTCCTGACCTTTCTTCTCTTTACACCTATTTGTAAAATGTCCAGGTTTCCCACAGACCCAGCAAACCTTCGACTTCTTGTCATTATGGATATTAGAACCAAGTTTGAAAGATCGATTCTTAAACTTCTTGTTGTTCTTCTTATTGCAATAGGACTTGGGTTTCCCTTCCACAACATTAGCTTGAACACTATGTTTGGCCCTAGAAGAACCCTGCAAGACTTTCATCTTGCCCCTTTGCTTCTCTTCAATTTGTATGGCCACCATAAGTTTATCAACGGACATTGCATTCTTCTTGTGCTTCAAGTTAACTTAGAAATCCTGCTATGAGGGTGGTAGTTTGTCAATAAGCGCAGGAACTTGGAGCCTCTCGTCAACGAGAATGCCTTTTCCACTGATCTTAGCCACAAAATTCTGTATTTCGACTACTTGGTCTCTAACAGATTTGTTATCAACCATCTTATAGTCAAAGTATTCGCCCGCAACATACTTCTCTTCCCCTTCATGCTCCTTTCCAAATTTTCTATCAAGAGTATCCCATAATTCTTTAGCAGATTTAGTGTTTACATGCAAATCATACAACTCATTGCTTAAAACACTAAGTATTTGACCATGACACAAATCATCTTGTTTGAATTTATCACTATCATGAGATTTAGTAATTCCAACATCAGAAGAACTAGCAGCCTGATCAGATTCTGAAGTAACAAGTTTATCCACAACAACATCAGAAATCACGTAAAAAATATTCAATTATGTCAACCAGAATTTCATCTTTGTTTGTCATCTCATAAAATTCTTTCCATCAAATTTCACCGGTTTGAGAAATTTGTCAACACCCATAATTATAGTAGTATTCAATCACAAAATCAATACTATCTGTTTCAATATTGTTGGGATTGTCAATAAAAGAGGGCTAGAATACTGCCAACCAGTTGACGAATTAACTCCACAAAAATACCAGAAAGAAGACGATAAAATTAGGTTTGAGGCACGCTATGCGCTGTCCTTGAAACAGATATGCCGCCCTCTGTGCATAGGAAAGCAATGGCATTTTGTTCCTGAGATACAATGAACCATACCATCAGTTCAAATGTGCACTTCAAATCAAACTGATTGGAACTCGATCAGAGGAAATTCTATTGCTCAATGATGTATCAATAATTAAAAGAGAAGAAGAAGGAGTTTGGATCAACTTATGTAACCCTACTCTGAGATTTTTTGTTCTCAATATAAAGGAGGACTCTTTTTTCGTGTTTCTGGAAAAAAAGATGCAACTTTTAGAAGCTAAAACGGCTTGTTTTTCCCAAAAACTACCGCTGCCGATCGATCGGCTCAATCGCAAAACACAAATCTAAAAATTACAGTAGACACGATCGATCACTTTTGTGACCAATCGATCACTTAGCGATCGATCACTTTTATTTCCATATATCAAGCTGATCGATCACTTTAGCGATTGATCGTGTCAATTTGGCCGATCGATTACTTTATTTCTTATTTAATTTCAAGTCAATTTTCAACAAAGGCAGCCATTTATATTAACAAGAATCCAACAGACACTTTTCACCAAAGGAAACGAACGAGCTCCATTTCACAAAGGGAGATAAACAAACACTCTTCCACAACGGTAAATAAACGGGTTAATTGTCCATTGTCCATCTAATTATGTTGTGAATGGTAGTACGCAAAACCGTATCTTGGTAGCTGAAAAGTCATATCTTGTAATCAATCTAGGAAGCTGAAAGGTCATGTCTTGTAATCAACCTAGGGAGCTGAAAGGTTATATCTTGTAATCAATCTAGGAAGTTGAAAGGTCATATCTTGTAATCAATCTAGGAAGGAAATTTGGATGATTTCGCCACCCCGGGTTGTAGGTATTTGAATAGGGGTTATTGGCTTTAGGATATCCTTGTGCAAAGTTGGCATGCTCCTGTACAAGATCTGGATATTGGGAGGCAGAGAGGCAGTCAACTATGGTGTGCATAGGGCTGGCACAAATGGTGCAGGCATCATGAGAGGTTGGGGTATAAGGTGGAGTCTGTGAGAACAACCTGTCAAACCTCTCAGTTAGGGATGCCACTTGGTATTCTAGGTTCGTGGTAGCTTTAATATCATACATGCCTCCCCTTGAGGCATTCCTACCAGGCATATGGCCTTCAGGTCTATAGAGGGTAGCACTGTGTAAAGAGTTTTCGCTCAGGTCCCCTAGTAGATCCCAAGCATCATCCGGGGTTTTTCTTCATGAATGTGCCTCCACAAGAGGCGTCAATTAGGGTCTTTTGCTGATCGCACACACCCTCATGAAATCGTTGAACTAATTGCCACTTGGGCACATCATGGTGGGGATAGGACCGGAGTAGGGCTTTCATCCTCTCCCAGCTTTCATGGAATTGTTCATTAGGTAACTGGGTAAAGGTGATGGTTTCATGGCGGATCTTATTGGTCCGCCCCACAAGAAAGTATTTCTTGAGGAATTCGGCCTGAAGTTCCTCCCAAGTGGAAATAGAGTTATGCTCAAGTGAGCATAGCCATTCCTTGGCCCTGTCTTTTAAGGTGAAGGGGAACAACCTAAGGCGCACCTGGTCATCAGACAGTGTAAGTTTAAAGGTTGTGTTAACCTCTAGGAAATTTTGGAGATGCCTATAGGGGTTCTCATTTAGTTGGTCATGGTAAGTAGGCAGCATCTGGATGATGTTGGGCTTAATTTCAAAATTAGCCACGGTTGCAGGAAGTAGGATACAGGAGGGGGAGGTGTAGGCAGTGGGATGGTAGTAGTCTTGCAGGGTACGGGCATGAGGCATTAGTGGATTTTGATTCAGGTCATTCCTACCCCTAAGGTTCATGTTGTCCGTCATTGGATGAATTTCGGAGATTAGTTGGCTAGGAGTTCTACAAATTCTATAGAGTCGCTCAGGATCAGGGTCAAAGGCAAGGTCGGGGTTCCGGGAGCGACGACCATGCATGCACAATAAAAATCAAACAAAACCTGTGCAATCCTAATAGCGACAACTAGCAAGTATCAATCCTAGATAGCGACAACTAGCAACCTAATAGCGACAACTAGCATGTCATGCAATCCTACAAAGAAAATGGAAAACACTAAGCACCCAAATTTATCTAAAAGAGAGTTAATAGAGTGCAAACAGTGGGAAGGGATGGCCTTTCCAACGATGACGAAAATCAGCGTCCTCTCTTATTCCTGTAAAAGAAGAAAAATGAAATTAAGCTACTAAAAAGAAATCTAAATTAAACTAAACTACTCTAAAACTAACTATGCTAAAAATTTAGTAAACTATTGTGCCGTCCCCGGCAACGGCGCCAAAAACTTGATCGTTTAAAATTAAAACCCTTGCAAATGCACAAGGCAATTGTACTACAGTGAGTATTGGAAAGGGTTGTCGAACCTCAGGGACGGATTAATATTTTACTAAATTCAAGAGGAAATAGCAGTGTTGATTCTATACTACGAAAGCAATGAACTTTAGCTAATCTAAGTGAGAATTAATCAATATGGAGAATATCAAGGCAAAGAATCCACCACTAGACATGCAATTACTACTCTCAATTATTATTAAGCATATATTGACATGATATGGTAATTCGTGTTCTTGATCGGACACACGAATTACTAATGAATTCACTAACGTTCTTGATCGGACACGAAAGTTCATCAACTATTGTGTAATCAATCTTATCCTTGATCGGGCATAGAATCAATCACAACTCTATTATAATGCAATTAATCTTATCCTTGATCGGGCATAAAATCAATCACAATATCTAATTTCATTCATAATCAATCAAGTCTATGATCAAGTACTTAAAAGACTACTCATGAAATTACATTAAGTATGAATCATAATCAACTTCATAAAATTAAACTATCAAGAGTAGCAATACACATCTAGGGCTTCATCAAGCCTTGAATAAAAGTTTAGTTACACATAGAAAGAAAGAAAGGAGAAGCTGTTTATGTAGATCCATCGTCATGAATCCTTCTTCTTCTTTGCTCCAAAAGACTCCTTCTCTTGCTCTTCTCTAGCCTCCAATATAGCTCAAAGGTCTATTCTCTAGTGTCCAAAACGTTCTCCCATAAGGCCTATTTATAAGAGTGAAGAGAAATCACGAAGTATCCTTCCAAATCCGAGTCGAAATAGGTCTTATTTCCGGTTTTCCGTATACGGCGATCGATTGCTCCGTATTGCTGATCGTTCGCCTACCGATCGATCATTTTTCCTTCGTTATTTTCCTCTGATTGATCGCTTTGCCGATCGATGCCGTATAATACCGATTGATCGTAGTTACTGTCTTGCGCGATTGAAAAATTCCAGTAGATATGATCGATCGTTTTGAGGTCCGATCGATCGTTTCCTTTAATACACTGCTTTTGCGGCCACTTCCCATGCCACACCATTCGCGATGTGGTGCGTCATGCACGTATTGAGGAGGAAAAATTGGCTCGCCAGCGGAGAGGGAGTCGTGGGGTGATGACTCTGCGCCCCCTTACCAGCCCCACATTTGTCTCGGCCCCAATGCCTGGCCCCAGCCCAAGCTGGCCGGCATTACCAGGGCCTGCTACTCCACTTGTCTGTCGCCTGACGCCAACCCAAATAGACGAATGGCGTTCCAAGGGACTCTGTCTTAAATGCGACAAGAAGTTTGCCCCCGGACATCACTGCTCCATCTGAGGTAGTTTACTAGTCAAAGAAGTCGAGGAAGAGGAAGTGGCTGACCCAGAAGAGGCACTCGGCCTCTATGATCATGTGCAGCTGGAGATATCCGTCCATGCATTCTCAGGTACTTTCACTCCCAGAACCATGCGCGTTTAGAGCCAGCTCAAGCGCCAATAGGTAGCGGTACTCATTGATAGTGGCTCTACTCACAACTTTATCAATGACAAAGTGGCGCTGCATTTGGGGTGCTATGTCTCAAACTCCAAACCATTTGATGTGGTGATAGGTGATGGCAAACACCTCCGGAGTGTGGGCCTGTGTACGCAAGTTGAGTTGGTGATTCAAGGACATTCCTTCATCACTGATCTATTTCTCTTACCCACGAAGGGGCCTGATGTGGTGTTAGGAGTCCAGTGGCTTCAGGACTTGGGCGACGTCGTCTGGAACTTCCGAGATCTAACTATGGACTTCGAGGTAGCAGGTCAACGTGTGCTTTTACAGCCAGGCACCCTGCACACGGCCCAGGAGGTGAGTTCTTTTTTCCGGTTTACACCTCAAGGTCTATTTCTCCAGCAACGTGTTATCATGGATGTGAGTCAACCAGCATTGCCAGATGACATGCTCCGCCTCCTGGCCGAGCATGAGGATATCTTTGCTGAGCCATCTGGCCTTCTGCCAGCCCAGAGCCACAACCATCACATCCCTATCACGCCCGGAGCTTCCCCCGCCAATATCCGACCCTACTGGTATCCTTATGTTCAAAAGGCAAAAATCGAACGGTTAGTGCAAGAGATGTTGCAATCAGGTATAATCCATTCTAGCACTAGTTCATTTTCATCTCCGATCCTGTTGGTTCGCAAGAAGGACGGTTCTTGGCGCTTCTGTGTTGACTATCGTGCACTCAACGCGATTACGGTGAAGGATAAATATCCTATCCCGGTGATCGAGGAGCTCCTGGACGAGTTGGCAGGGGCTGCCATTTTCAGCAAACTTGACTTGCGCTCAGGTTATCATCAGATACGCATGCAGCCCCACGACATCCACAAGATTGCCTTTCAGACTCATGACGGGCATTATGAGTTCCTCGTCATGCCATTTGGCCTGACCAATGCTCCGGCCACATTTCAAAGCTTGATGAACAATCTGTTTAGGCCCTATCTCCACCGGTTTGTGCTCGTGTTCTTTGATGACATCCTTATTTATAGCGCATCCTGGGAGGACCACCTATGCCACCTCAGGTCAGTTTTTACCATCCTGCGTGCTAATTCATTATTTTTGAAGCACTCGAAGTGCTCTTTTGGCAGCGCGCAGGTAGATTATTTGGGCCACATTATCTCGCATGAAGGGGTGGCCACTGATCCGTCGAAAGTGGAAACTATGCTTTCGTGGCCTCGGCCAACTTGTGTGAAGTCTCTCCGAGGTTTCTTGGGCCTTACTGGTTACTATCGGCAGTTTATTGGGCGGTATGGGGTGATGGCTGGACCCCTCACGTCCTTGCTCAAGAAGGGGGCTTTTTCATGGACCGATGAAGCACAAGCAGCCTTTGACCAATTAAAGTAGGCTATGGCAACCGCCCCAGTATTAGTTCTTCCAGATTTCAACTTACCGTTTGTGATTGAGACCGATGCATCTGATTCGGGTCTCGGAGCTGTCCTTCTCCAAAAAGAACGTCCTATTGCATTCTTCAGCAAAGCACTCTCTGGGCGCTCTTTGACTTTGTCGGCATACGAGAAGGAAATGATCGCTATTGTGCACGCCATCAACAAGTGGCGGCCCTACTTGCTCGGTTGACGGTTCCTTATTCGGACAGATCATCAACCACTCAAATACTTCTTGGACCAGCGGGTATCTACGCCCTCTCAGCAGCGTTGGGTCAGTAAATTATTGGGCTATGATTATGAAGTAGTATACAAGAGGGGCGCGGACAACACTGTGGCTGATGCCTTGTCTCGCCGACCCAAGGACGGGGGATACTTAGCCTTATCTATGCCGTGTTGCCCCTTTGTGCCAGAATTGAAACGAGCATATGTGGAGGACCCTACCACCAAGGCATTGATTGACCGTCTTCAGGCTGATCCCGTCGCTGAGCCTCCTTTTGCTTGGCGGGAAAATCTCTTATTTTGGAAGGACAGCTTATAGGTACCTGACATCCTGGATTTGCGACGCCGTGTAGTGTCCAATTTCCATGATACTCCAATGGCTGGCCATGAAGGTACGTTCAGAACCTTCAAGCGGGTAAGTCATAGCTTCTTGTGGGCAGGTATTTGGAAGGATGTGCATTCCTATGTGGCAGCTTGTGACACATGCCAGCGGGCAAAATCGGCGTCCACAACCCCTGCGGGTCTCCTCCAGCCCCTTCCTATTCCTGATAAGGTTTGGGAGGACGTCTCCACGGACTTTGTTGAGGCCTTACCCGTGGTTCGTGGTAAGACAGTCATTATGGTGGTGGTCGACCGCCTCTCCAAGTGCGCCCACTTTTGCGCCTTGAGCCATCCTTTTTTCTGCCCGAACCATTGCGGAGCTATATGTAAAGGAGGTTGCAAAGTTGCATGGTATGCCACGAACTATTGTGTCATACCGGGATCATGTATTCATTTCTCAGTTATGGCGGGAGTTTTTTCATGCTGCAAGGTACGGAGCTCCATATGAGTACGGCCTATCACCCTCAGACGGATTGTCAGACCGAGGTGGTCAACCGATCTCTAGAGCAGTATTTACGCTGCTTTGTCAGGGATCAGCCTCGGCGTTGGCTTTAGCTCCTTCCATGGGCAGAATGGTCGTACAACACGGCTTAGCACACACGTGCGGGATTCACCCCTTTCGAGGTTGTCTACGGTCGTCGTCCTCCGTCAGTCTTGTCTTACGTACCTCATCGCTCCTCTATTGCTGAAGTGGATTATATGCTTCAAACGTGGGATGAGGTTCTTCGCCAGCTCAAGGCTAATTTGGCTTCAGCTCAGAATCGAATGAAACAGATCTATGATAAGAAGCACACTGATCGAGAGTTCTAGGTCGGTGATTTGGTATATGTGTCTGTTCTGCCACATCACCAGACTACCCTATTTTGGGCTGATCATAAGCTGGTTGCTCGTTATCATGGGCCTTATGCAGTTATGGAAAAGGTGGGGCCGGTGGCATATCGTCTTTCACTACCTCCCGGATCGCTGGTGCACCCCGTTTTCCATGTGTCACGACTGCGTCGATTCATGGGGAACCCGCAGTTAGTTGCGGATAATGCGCCCCCGCCACTCATGGGCCCTACAGAACCTAACACACATGTGCTTGCCTCTCTTATTGACAAGCGGAGGGTGCGTCGTTCGGGACATATTGTAACTGAAGTGTTGGTAGCTTGGAAGGGTAAATCCTTAGACGATGCTGAGTGGATGTTAGAGGATGATTTTCTTACCCGCTTTCCATCATGGTCGCATTGAGGGCAATGCGGAAGCGGAGCGTGGTGGAGTGTTGTGAATGGTGGTACGCAAAACCGTATCTTAGTAGCTGAAAAGTCATATCTTGTAATCAATCTAGGAAGCTGAAAGGTCATGTCTTGTAATCAACCTAGGGAGCTGAAAGGTCATATCTTGTAATCAATCTAGGAAGTTGAAAGGTCATATCTTGTAATAAGGAGGTCTTCTGGGGCATACAATATTGAATCAAGTTTTTCTTACTTCTCTTTTCTAGTCATGTTTTCCTTACTTCTCCTTTCTTTTTACTACTTTTTGTCAAGACCATACCTTGTGACCTTGCTGGGTCACAACAAATTACCCATCTCACCGTTAGATCATAATCAACGACTCCTAATCTCTAAAAATAATTAGCCGTTTGATAAAAAATTAAAGGCTCTAGTGCGCCACAATGCCCCCACGCCAAGCGCGCGCGTGTGTGTACCTTTAAGTGCACCCACAAATGTGTACACCTTCATTTAGGGAGAGTCTCAACACCAATAAGATATACAAAGAGGAAGAAGCCTTCTTCATATATACCATATCACATCCATGTGTATTTCCTAAGTGGGACTAAATAAATCTCTGATCTTAGAGATTTCTTTTTATTTCCCAAATAACTTAGCAAAATGAAAAATTTAATGAAAATAAAATTCTTACTAATCTTATTTTGATCAAATAATAAATGTGGACCTAAGATGGAAATTCATATAGTGGGCTTACACTACTAAATTAATTTGGGCATATCTACCCAACCAAAACCCATCTTTTAAATTTGGGCCCATCAACCTAAAAAAAACCCAACATTAAGTGGTTATACAACATACAACACAAGTTAATCATATTACAACAGTCCAATAATCAAATTACTGAGAGTTCTCTTTCTCTCTCAAAACCCAGTTCTCTTCGTTTTATCACTCAAAGGACAATTAAGGTTAGCCCCCTATTTTAAGTCAACCTCTTCCATATTCGTTCACCTTAAGGTTAATATGCCAGCGTGGCAGAATATCATTTCATCAACTCAACTTATCAACCAGAAAAGAAGAAGACAGCTGCCCTAAATTAACAAGTAATCTGTACGTCTGCCCGTACAAAAGGTAAATGGTGATGCATTTAGGCATTTCGTCAAACATTCTTTGAGTTCAAAGGAACTGAGCAAAGGATACATTTGCGCATGCAATTCCACCTTTTGGACAATGGACTGTTGATTGTTTCCCACTGCTATTAGAAAGAGTATTCAGAGCTCTGCTCTGTTCTCTACTCGTGGACTCGAGTGGAGTTTTCAATTTTTTGTAACCATTCTAGATTAAAAAACACTTGGATAAGAGTATCGGTTATCTAAAAAATTAGCAATTTTAAACATCTATTTAATTTTTAATCGTACCGTTTGTATGGGATTGACAGTTATTGTATGGTATTAACAGTTAACCGGTTGCCATTAGCAGCCCTATATGTGCACCACCTGTCCATGCGCTCACGCTTGCCTTATAATATCTAAAATTTTGGTGCAAAAATGAAAGACTAACCTGAATTTAATTCACCTTTTGAATTTGTAATAGTGCATTTATTGTTCCCTGCCTTCGTGCCACCAATGAATTTCCACTAGATTGGTAAATCTCCTCACGAGGAAATTCTCTAACAAAGTGAAACTGAAGACTTTTTGTTGGGCCCCATGCTAGACTAGATAAAAAAAACTCACCTATACTGGTGAATTTGCAGAAAGTACTTTCAGTTGGAGCGATTCAGGACTGAGAAAGTGAGTATTGCCTATTTATATTGCTTGAGGAATTGAGGTCTTAGCGGCAATGAATAATGAATTTGTTTAGTGAGTTTCCTAGCTCTCGCAATGGGTATCTATTTTTTTTTCTGCTTAATTTTAATTTGGTACTGAATGTAAGCATTGGATTGCACCCTAAACCCTAAACCCGAGGAAATTCTCTGAAACTAAAGACTTGTTGGGCCCATGCTAGACTAGATAAAAAAAACTCACCTATATTGGTGAATTTGCGCATCTAAACGCCCCTACAATCCGAGGGCGGATTGATGGAAAAGAAGTTGAAGACAACTACAGAAAAGTGATTAACATATTTGAGAAACCACAAGTCTACCATTGATGGATAACATCGGAGCTTTCTTGGACCAGAGAAGCTTCTTGGAATGCAAGGTTTATGAACTAGAGAAAAGGATGATTAGTTCACTGATTAGTTCACCACCCCCCGTCTTCACATGGTTGGTGGCTGTCCACCATTCGTGCATTTTCAGACACTAGACATTCACCGTCTGTTGAGAGGTGGGGTGAAATGGCTAGACCATGGGGTGGTGAACTACTCGTATCCCTAGAGAAAATAAGTGGTTTAAGGCAAGTTTGTGGAACCGACAAAAGAAATTCTATGGCACATCGCTGGAGATCTGGAGGGAAAAACATTTGGAACAGGAAGTGGGAACAAGTTCCCAAGTTCCATCAAACGACTCTGGCCGACCCTCCTCAAATTATAGTGCAAACCGGTTGGTCTCATCTGGCCGGGTCATCATATCTTCAAAATTCGGCTGATTCGGCCCAGAAGCAGGATGAAACAGGTTTTAAGGCCTCTTCTCCTCTAAAAATAACCACCTTGAGAAAGAAGTTAAGCCTGCCTTTCTTCTTGCAGGAAAGTTATACTGGAGATTAGTAACAGGAGAAAAGGGCGCGACCACAAACTAAAAGAATCACTTCACTCCTCTGACTGCACAGAAACATTCAATCAAAGCACAAAGAGAACAATATCATTGAATCCACACATTTAGTAACCTATGAAAATCTAGCAAGAAGCCAAGAAATGACTAAAGTTGAAGAATTCAATATTTTCATAAATTTGTGAGTTTTTACTTTCAGAAGGACAAAATAAGATCGATATCTTTGCCAAAAGAATAAAGTTTATGCCAATCAAAACAGTAGAAGATTCATCCAATAACAAAATCTTCTTTCCCAAAAAGATTATTCGACAAGAGCAAAGAATGTAAATCGTTTGCAATCGGTAGTAGCCAAGAGTGTTGTAATTCTGGAGCATAGTTACATACAAACATTAGTGGGAGGTACATATGGCTATTTATATTCAGTTGGATGAAAAACACACCAAACAGCCTTGAGGGGGTCCATCATACAAAGACTCAGATAATGGACCTACTCGCATATTTCAAGTGCCTTCACTTAATTTTGCCTCAGGGGATGTTTTATATTCAACATAATACAGGATAAGCTTCTTGTAAAACAGGACTTCCAGGCTGCTAAATCAAGGTTATTTCATTCATTGTCCTCCTTTCAACGCCAATGGGCGAAAGACCACGTATATAAATACACGAACACCAAAGATATTAACAAACAAGAACAATCAAATAAACTTTTCTAAGAAAATTTGTATTAGAATATAACATCCCCATGTGATTTAGTTACCCAAACCCCATGTCCTCCCAGAGAAATGGAAGATGCAAATGAGAAACAAGCATACTACTTCACCGTTCTGGCCTTCCTATATCAAATCCACACATTAAGTAGCCAAAAGTATAAACATGGCCCCCATTTTCATCCTCATGAGGGTAAACCGACTAGATACAGTACATATAATCAAACCCTTCAAAACACTAATTAATCGTCACAACTCTATATGCAATCCCCATGAAACATCACATAAGCTCCATCATCCAGTGAAACTGGCGTTAGAGAAATTTAAAACGGCCTAGGACTTCAGTTCGAACACTATATCATTCACTAATTAATACTCCCTCTGTTCCTATTTTAGAAGTTCCATTGCAGGAAAAGTGTCCTAAAATAGATGCTCCATTTGGCTCAATTTAAGTAAATCCTAAACCTCTTCTTCCCCGAGAAAGAATCTCCCAACTGTGATTTACACCATTCAATAAAAATCAACTTTTTCCAGAAGGGGCTATTAAAACAGAACGGAGGAAGTAACTACAAAGAAACACTCTTCCATCATCTAAAGGATAGAATCCTCCAAAAATGATACGGTCAGGAATGCACACACTTAGTAAATCACCATTATGCCTCATAGCTAAAAAAGGGTAAACAAACCAATCATAAATCCGAATTACTGATCGTTTAACGAAATTCTAGCAATATCCTAATCGACCTCTTGGAGAGAAGGCGCTGCGGCAACTTCCTCGGCAGTGAACTTGCCCTTGGCCTTGTCGGCAGCGCGGCCCTTAGCCTTGCGGTCGAGCAGCGCCTTCCGGTCCTTGTCGAGCTTGAGCTTGGTCACAACAACCTTGGAAGGGTCGATGCCGACGTTGACGGTGGAGCCATTGACCTTCTCGCGGGTGATACGCTCGATGTGAATGACCCATTTCCGGCGATAGACCTGAACGACCTTCCCCTCCCGGCCCTTGAAGGTTCCCCGGACGACCTGCACCTCGTCGTCCTTGCGGACGGGGACCGACCGGACGCTGTACTTGTTGCGGAGGTCGGAGGAGAGCGGGGCGCTCATCAGGATCCGACGCACGCTCGACGGCGCCGTGAAGTGGGCTTTCCGGCACTTGCGCCGGGAGCTGGTGACTCGCGGGTTCTGCTTCATGGCTGGCTCTCTCTTCCGCCTCCGATCTCCGATCAATCGATCCGGCGATCGCTCCCTCCCACCGACTAGGGTTTGGAGGAGGGGATTCGGACGCAGGGATTTATACCGGTTAGGGGAAATGAACGCGGGACGGTTAGGTTTATTAGTCCGAGTCCTAACTCTGATTTTGCTTACCGGACGAGTATTTGACTCCGCTGTCAATCGGACGACACCGTAATGTCCAAGTCCATAATGGAATAAGCATACTCCCTCCGTCCATTAGTATCTGTCTGCATTATAAAACCAAAATGGACTAAAATATTTTAAGACGGAGGGTGTGCATTTTTTGGGTAATTTGAGATAACAACCAAAAATATAAGCGTAATCAAATAATGGCTTTTCTTAACACTTTAAGGTCAATCATATCAGTTCATTTTGTTTTTCTATTGCAGCCGGATATTTTAAGACGGATGGTGTACATTTTTTGGGTAATTTGAGATAACAACAAAAAATATAATCGTAATCAAATAAGAGCTTTTCCTAACAATTTAAGGACTCATTTTAATTTTCTAATGCATACAGGTATTTTTAGATGGAGGGAGCATATTTTTAGATACTTTAGGATCATAATCATAATCATAATCAAGTAGGGCATTTTTAAAACTATTTTTAGATAATTTAAGATAACAATCATAAATAATAATCAAATAATGCATGTACTCCCTCTGTCTAATGAACCTTTCTACATTTGAATATAAGTTAAAATTCATTGGACTCTACGGCTCGTACAACAACGAATAGAGTTTCCCTCCGGTGTTTTTTTGGTCGTGAGGAAGCAAACTTGCCTGCCATTGCATTAATGCGCACCACAGGATTGAAATCCAATGACCTGAAGCATCTCAGCATATGCCAACAAGTGTGAGCCCCCCTCAAGGAGATCTGCCACTTAGTTTACATAATCTTTGTAATTTACACTAAAATCTGGACCTGATTGACGTAATAATTGGTAATCATAACCTATGAGAAAGACAGTGGAAGTAATATATGAAACTGTATGATTGCTTAATCAAATCTGGCATTTGTGAAGGGCATGCGTACTTTTTTTCTACTTCTGTAGCCTGGAAATTGTCTCAGAAACATTGTCGATGAACTAAATCATAATCACGAACATTTCTTAGCAAATGGCCAATTAATTTTGGTTGTATCTCTTGAAAAAAATCAGTTGGTCTAACACATTAAAAATTCATATTTGTACGAAGTCTATAGCCCATCCTGGTGGACTATCTTTACGATTGATGTGCACAAATATGCTTATATGAATTAGGGGGACCTTCAATTAAAATTGCCCACCACGAGATGAATAAGAAATTTACATCATCTGTAACTCTATGTTTAAACACACAGGACACACATCCAGCGCGACTGTAAACAGCAGACACATAAGTGATGAATGTGAATATGCATTCCACATGCAATGGCACATCGTTGAAATGTCATTTTGAAGTGCTTGCTCCCAACGGGCTCTGTTCCATACATTCTACATTGTCGTGAACATGTCAAAGGGGAGTCAGTGTCGTCGGGAATCCATTCGTATTTTGTGTTTCCATTTCTAGTAGCATCAGTGATTTCTGCCTCTGGTACCTGTTTCTCTTTGCGGCAATAGCTGATAATTATTAAGAGAAAGTTAGTCAAGAAATACGAATTACTGACATCACAATCAGTCCAAGGCATTTAGAAAAAAAAATTAGTCAAAGGCAATGGAACTCGATGAGTCTGACAGGTTCAGGATGTTGCTTTCAATTTTCAGCTTTTAAAAATACAGTAGACTGAGAGAACATAATCATAATCAAGTAGCACCCTTTTCCAACAATTTGAGGTTGGCGACATGAATCTTGCACCTTCATTCTCATCTATTTTTTGACACCTCTTCGATAAAAGATAGCATAGCCATATCCTTTCTCATTAACTCCATCAACTTAGGTCTCCCTCTCCCTCTTTTAGCATCATTTACATGCATTCCTTCCACAATTCTCACTGGGGCATCCATTGATCATCTTTGTATGTGCCCATAGCATAACAACCTATACTCCTTAAACTTTTCCCTAAAGGTGCTACCCCATAAGTTCTCATGAAAACACTCATTTCTAATTTAACTCACCTAGACCTTAGTCAATAGAGAGAATAGTCAATAGTGAAAACATGTCGTAAATAATTTACTTAGAAAAGAAATGAAGACTAATCAGCCGAATAGTTAGGAACTTACATATTAAATCCTGAGGAAGAGCAAAGTCATAATCATTTTTGCCTCTTCGAATGCAGCATAGGTAAATAACTAGGAGTAACACACAGAGGACAACCAGACAGGAAACAGCTATGGCAATCTTGCCCCCAGTGGACAGGCCCCCTTTCTCCCAGAAAAGTGGACAAGCAGGCAAAGAAGGGACACCACATAGGCCTTTATTACCAGAAAGACTGGGAAGATAATAGAAACGAGTCAGTACAGATGAAATGAAAAATGCGAAAAAAAAATCCAGCATACAACACATACAACATCCACTTTGACTATTTACAAAATAACTAGAGTTACAGTCCAACAACCTAACATATTTCAATGGAGTTCAAAATGTTGCTTACTCTATTGCTCCACCATGTACACCGATTGAATATAGTTCTTCAGGTACTTGTCCTTCCAACTGATTACCATTTAGCAGCCTAAGACAGTAATCAAGTGCATCAATTAAAGATTTCATAGCTAAAAATTTAAGAGGAAGGTATACAAGTTGAATTTACTCCAACAATAAAGAGGATTAGAACTAAATTAGACTTAAACTAGATTAAGGTATTAGAAGTTAGATGAAAAGTTTCATACCTAGGGCTGGTTACTAACTGCTTAAAATTTAAAATCGGGTCATAATGATGTCTTAGCTATTATCATATTCTTCTGTGTAGATATCGAAAGCCTCATAGACCTAGCATATAGAACCTTGATTTCATATCTTTCCACACAGTTGTTAAAGAAGCTTTCTGATACATAGTTTTTTATAATCCAAGAGATGCCACCATATCTTTTTTTAACCATAAATGTAGATTAGAGGATAGGAAAGGTCAAATCTAAGGGAATGAGTTGAACCCTCCTTGTTTTTGAAGCTATGAGGTATTACATTTATTATATATGCTTTCCACTTGGAACAGGGCACCCCAATTAAACAAATGTAAGCCCATATAACTAGTCATATTTAGTTATCTATATATATGAATAAATTAGAGAGATGCCAAGTCAAGCTGGTTCTAATGTTCGAAGAAAGCTTGAAAATAGAAATACATTCTATATCTAAAAAATTATCACTAACATATAGAAATGCATTCTGTATCTGAAATACAATTTTAAGTGTCGATCTCTCGAAGATGAAGATTATCATATTTTATTCACAATGGCTGTTCATAGGAGTAACTTTAATTTTCTAATCAAACATAAAGCATATTGATACTCACTTTTCCACCTACTCCCAGCTACTTACATATGAGTTCAAAACTCATGCTTTTCGGTTGTTCTATATACTTTGGACAAAGTATATCCACATTAAATTAAAATTCTATCCCTCCGTCCAAAAACATCTGTCCACATTAGAAAATCAAAATGAGCTGATTTTAGTTCATTTTGGTTTTCTAATGGCGGACAGATATTTTTGGACGGAGGGAGTAATAGAATATTCAGGCTACACTCAAAGAAAATCATAACAAAGAAGGTGATGGAGTGATAATGTCTTTTATATACTTTTAGTCTATTCAGTACTAAGAGAAGGTCCAACTCAAGGGAGTACAAACAGTTATCTTAATGCCAATAGTGGTAACAGATACTTTCTATGTAATATTAAATAGGAAAAATATATCAGTTACAGAGTAAAGCACTTACACAAGCTTAAGAGCTGAAGAGCCTAAGCTTTCTGGGATGGTCCCAGTCAACTGGTTGTCCGATAAATCCCTAGACATAGAGATACAAAGATCAGGACATGCAATTATACAGAATTCTAAAACTATAGAAGAAATCGAAGAATTTCTTGGGAATCCTACAAGATCAATTCGTTCTTTTTTCTCCGACAGATGGTCAGAACTTCATCTGGGTTCGAATCCTACTGAGAGGTCCACTAGAGATCAGGCTAACCTGCGCTGCAGCGCTAGTGAGCTGCAGGGCTGGAAGCCATCAGATCATGTGGGCCCCACTGATCTGACGGCTGCCTATCCTGCAATGCAGGCTAGGTTTTTCCATAAAATATTGATAATTATTGAAAATAGAGAAAACACAAGGTACAATTTTCAATGTTTATAATATACTTATAGGTGCTGTACATAGAAATGCATGATGAACCAGCAAGTGAAAATTTTTAAAGCCTATTTCTACGTTTGAACGTCTATAAGAAATATATTGACAGTCAATAATGATATACTCATCTTCGCGCCACGCTATATGCATAAGTAGATACAGTATGCACCAAAGATTGTCAAACAAATTACACATTGTTGTTGTTGCTGCTGCACTAGTCTATGTTAGAATATACAATAAATGAATAAAGATTTCCCTTTCCTAACAGCTCGAGCTTTTGGGAAACTTGGTTATCTTACCATCTACACTATTTGCTTTACCAGTTCTTAACCATTAATACATGTTTTCTTTTATTAAATTACGAGAAAAAACAAAAATATAGGCATAAAAATAAAAGCATGCTATTAAAGAAGTATACACAAAGTGAGAGGGGAATTATAGACCAAGCAAAAAAGTTGACATCAGCTTACAGTCTTGCAAGTGAATTTTGAGCTATTGCTGATGGCAAACTACCTCTTAAAGAATTTGAACTGAAATTCCTGCAAGGGGAAACTGAAATGAAAAAAATTGACAGAAAAAATCCCTTGCCTCTTAATGTTTGACTGTAGAGATGTATAACTGGTTATAGCACATACAGAACATTGATATTAGGTGATATAGACATCAGAGAAGTTAAGAGATTACAACAAAGAGTCGGATACATTCTGAAAGCAAATTTTTTAATAAAGATTTCAACTGGAATTATAATTCTGACTGAAGAGATTAGAGGGACAGCACACAATGACATGAATAGATACTTACACGCTTACCAAATTTGTCAGTAGACTGATCTGGTCACTGATATAACCCTTCAACCCTTGGCTTCCTAGATCTCTGCCAACATATACACGTTAGAATCTGTTACAAGCTATTCTTGTCCGCCTTTATTAAACTGTCATCAAACCTTAAAATATTAAAAGTGCAGAGAATGACTATTTGTATTGATCTTGAGAAATAAAAGAAAATAACTACACTACGAACATGCCATATTCTATAAGAACGTGTAACAATTTTAAACATAAAAAACCAAGGTTGGCTACTCAGCAGATCACATGTACCATATTTAAGAGTTACTCCCTCCTGTCAATTTTAATAGATACAGTTTTATTTAAATACACTAAAAAATTAGTTCACTTGTGAAAAGCTATATCTATTAAAAGTGACCGGAGAGAGTAATTGTTTGTATGAACTTTGGCTAACATTCCATTTTGCTCCTCAGATAGCTCAAAGGAACAGGTTTAGTAGATGATTACTTTAATTGCCATTTTCGTTATGCTCTGAAGGCATGTGATTTCAAGTAACAGTGCCATAGGTTTGGGTGTCATATCCATTTCAAGCAACCACTGGATACACAGTTTAAGAGTAATGCGTATGTCCACCATCTTAACTATGAATACTAACAATTCCTCCTAACTTTCCTCCCATTAGATGATGCAACTACAAACTAGCTTCTCGAGAAAAAGTACATCTTATGGCGAAAAGTGAAGAGGGATGATAAGGGAAGGTAATAAGGAGGGACACGTAGCAGAATCCTTAATTTAAAGCTTGTTAAGTATCATTTCCATTTGTTCACTTTCCATATCATTTAACAAGCCTAAGACCTTGGACTGCTTCAAATCAGTGCAGTTTCTAATTCCTAGAATCCTAAACCAAAGACAGAACACCACAAAAAATAAAATGAAGTTACGGCATGTATACTAACTTGCAGATATAAAATGACACTTACAACTGGGTGACCACAAGTCCAGTTTCGTCCTCACTGTGATGACAAGTAACTCCTTCCCAAGCATCCCAAGTGGAAGGAGCACATGGATCTCCATTCCAACCCATTCTGTCGGGTATCTTCAGAGACTCTTTCAGTGCCTTCATTGCAATCACTGTATGTGGATCATACGTTAACCATCAAAACCCAATCTAACAAAGTACTTAGAACCATGGATGCCTCTGTATTATTAACCTCCAATGCTAACGCTTTTATGGCTGCTAAAACATGTGATAAACCTAGATAATTATAAATATTTGAAACTGAAGGATAGCAACCAGACAGTATTTAACAATTGCATAACCAATATCAAACTGCTAGCATTGTTCTGAAACAGGCTTTGTGGTTTTCTCTTTGAGCACTGATTATTTAATAAATATGACAGCCCATGAGAAGGTAGTTGGTCTCGTCATATAGCTTAGCAAGCTCCACAAGCTTGATTTAAGCTGGAAAAGAGTGGTTTCATTTGAATGCTGATTAACTTCACATAGATGCTATGAGCAGATAAAAATCCAATTTAGGTGGTAATAACCAAAGCACTAGAATAACAAATTGACAAAGAAAGACACGAGTAGACAGAAAAATATTTCATGTATTATACCTTGACTCGGCAAAGTGGAAAGATCTAGAGGAACCATGGCATAGTTTTCAAGACCGCTAATCAATGGAGGACCCACAATTGGAACAAACTGCACACTCAGAGGCGTAGTGTTCAAATTATTAACTATGTATTGCCACTTGAATGCAGCAAAACTTCCAACTTCCTTGAAGATATCTATCCTAGTAACATTCTTCTGATTGACGTGAATATCAAAGATACGCTGGCCAGCTTTAGAAACACTTGAATCAATCTCCGCGAAATGAAACCAGAGCATGTAGTCTAACCTCGTGTCCACAGGGAATTTATACTCCAAAGGGGTATCACGTTGACCTGAAACTGCTCTCTGGTACAAATATGTAGGAAAGTAGTTAGGTGCCTGATTACTTCCTCTAATCAGCGTCTTCGTTGTCAAAACCCTGACATTAGGATTCTTGGGGCGATATTTTAAATCTGATTGCCATGCTCTTCCAAACAAATCCGTGTCATTACTGAAGCCTGACCCAAAAGAATCTGAACCACAGCTTAAACGCCCATAATTTACTAAAATCAGATCCTTGCTCGTAGTGGAAGAACCATATGACAATGGATCAACTTGTATTATTTCAAGTGAGCCAATAACAGGTGGATCAGTGGCAATACTGTAGAAGCAAATGGTGGCATCTCCATCCTTGATAAAGGTGAAGACATCAGAATAAGCACCATTTCTGTTGATATCTTCCGGCCAAGGAGTCCTCCAGCTAAAGACCGAGGTCCCTTCAATGGACACGTCGAAGCTCGGGGATTGTAGTTTGCTATCATAGTTGTCATAGACTGTGAATGTTCTGATATAGTAGCGGCCATTGGGCACATTCACCACATAGCAGTTTTTCTTCCCAAATGAAATGGGGAAGAATCTGAGAGTCTTCTCCTGACGTTGACTAAAATTGTGGGGCTCCGCGACCAAGCTGGTCGCCCCTCCGGTGTAGAAGCTGTCGGCCAGCCATGTCTGGTTCAATGCGTTGGTGAAGTTGTCGGAGCCACCGGAGTCAATCAGATAGTAGGTTCCTGAAAGTCGGATAATCAATCAATGCATGCGAATAGGAAACCAACAGGATCGCTGCGGTAGTCGTTTGACATAGTTAATCAAAATTCAGAATAACTTTAACATGGTGCAAACACAAACCAACATGACACGAACGGCAGAATCAGTTCAAGTGATTGCGACCCAAGAAGAACTGATCTCCAAAATGCAATGTAAAGGTAGAGCTAAAGAGTAGATGGAAGAGAAAGCAGCTGAAAAGCAGGATAGAAAATTGTAAACCGCGGATCTCAGAGCACTCCGCTCCAGTAAAAAAGATCAAATTTTGCTCATTGCATGCGATGATTCAGAGTAAATTGAAACAGAGAAGGTTAATTCTGCATTAGAGCCACAACACACTATCTAAGTGCAAACAAACTAGTCAGTTGCATTCAAAACATGAACTGAAAACAGGCCGCCCAAAAAAAACCAATTACATTGAAGAATGGACTAGAAGATCCAAAAGCACATAAACTGGATCAAATAGTTGAAGTATAAGGTGAATTAAATGATTAAGGAAAAGAAAGAGAAGAGCTCACCGAAGAAGTTAGCGGCGGAGGTGGCGACAGGAAGGTAGAGTAGGAACAACAGAAGAAGCATTTTCAGACATTCAGACATGTGAGCACGAACAAGACATCAGAAGAGTTTGCGATGAAGAGAGACGAGAGAATACAGCTCCCCGGGACCCCGGAGAGTTGGTGTCACCTAGTGCGCTCGTCACGCCGCACTTGTGCCCCGTGAAGCGCGTGTGGGGGGACCGACAGGACGCTAGAGGCCAGACAGCGGGGGGGAAGAGAACGGAGAGGAAGTGGAAATTGGATTGCCTCTTTCAGATTGCTCCAGATATGTGCCAATGGTGATGGGTTGCCGAAATCTTACTAGTATATTCAGCAGGTATGAGATCTAGGACGATGGAAAAGGCTCGGATGGTTTTAGATCAAATATCTGTACAATAATGAACCGTGTCCTGAAATTAAGGTGCATGGAGTCAACTAGATTTAGCAAAAAGAGGAGGGAGTGGGGGGGCTCGTAACTGTTGCTGCCCTTTTTCTTTCTTTTCAAAGGGGTCGTCACATGGACGTCGCGTTGTACAACTGAAGTTGTGGAGCTGGAGTAAATGCTACCTTTTTTCTTCCCAATGTTTCTATTTTCGTCAGTAAATGAATGACTTACGTTTTTGTCAATAAAAAGACTAATCTGACTTGATCTATTAGTAAAGAGTAGGTGAGTAGTCGGGAGTGGCATCCACCTAATTGTTACTCGTTCAGTCGTTTTCTTATCATGAGCCTTGTGAAGCTGAGGCTAAAAGAAAGGTAGCTGATAAATCAAATGTATCAATTGCATGTCATAACTTTTGTCCTGATTGATAACGAGCTTTCCCGTCATGGAATCCTAATCTCATGCAGCCCCACTGGACGCGAATGTTTTTTATGCGAGGCGAATACGTTGCCAGCCAGAGGTCTCGTTGCTAATGAGACAGAATCTGGCCTTTCACAACCCTCCTCATAAACAACTCTTTATACTGCCTCAATACTATTATTCCAACTACTAGTAGAACCTGCGGCAATTTTATTTCTTGAAAAATAGAGTAATAATCTAACTTCAGACAACGGTGTCCCACAAAACAACATATGTTTGAAGGCAATTCCTTTTCATGGACCCATACATTTTGGCTTGTCCCCAGAAGCTATCCATTATAATATTCATCTACCATTATGAACTGTGATCTCAATTCATTGTGGACATTCATGGGAATTGGGGAGGCGAAGAAGATAGAGGCTATTGCGTTGGTGGGTCTATCCTATATATATTGCTATTTCACGCTGCAGGTGTCACACTCAGTGGTCAGTAATCCGAGCATTCAAGAGGTTGGGTGACATCAAAATAATCAATGCGGGCTAAACGTGGACTCCGATTTCAAAGGGGTAGTTGGGAAAATTATTGGCTACGCGCCGCGCAGGGGGAACAGCTCTCCCCTGCTTGTAATGATTGCCCCAAAGGGACCCACAAGCAGGGAGACGTGCTCATCACCCATTGGTGATGAGCACACTGTTACCATGCGAGGCGCGCAGGTAATAACTTCTCGGGTAGTTGGATTTCTGCCATAATTGTAAGACATAGGGGCTTCAATCGCTGGTTGACGCAGTTGAATTCTTTACTGCTACTGCTTGACCGGCGGGACTCGCGGAGGTCTCAAGTCTACGACTTCTCGTCAAACGAACTTGGTACAATTAGGATATTGGGCTTGGGCCTATGGCCCCAGCTGACGACTTGCATGTTTCTTCTTGGGCTTTTTTTCCCCTGGCATTCTTCTTCTGGGGCTTCAGGTACAACTTACAAATATGTGATAAAGCAGGACCCTTTTCGGACATGTATAACAATGGGACCTGCCTTTAGTATGCTTTCGGCTAGTATCAAAACATCCTGCTCGAACCTATCCTCCAGGCTGAGTTTGAGAGTTGAGCCCCAAAAATGAAGTCTTCAAATCTAGAAAAATTAGGTACAAGATGGTCAAAACGCAGGAACCACAAGGTCGACTACCAAATCCAGACTCTTCCTATTCGCGCAGCAATAGTGCATCAGATTTGGTTTAGGCCGACCATCTCTTTGAGTTTTAGGTACTGTGTATGCGCGAGAACAAATGTGGCGATAGCATAAGATAGAGAGATTCGGTTAGAGCTGATTTAAGTAGTGTGTCCATTCCTCATAAATACTCCTAGACGAGGTCGAATCTCGGATTGTCATTATACGCATGGTGACGCACGTATCTGTTGACTTCTGATCAACAACAAAACCCGTTCATTTGGAGCTCCAAGGTCCTAGCACCACCGCTAAAAGAGAAACAAGACAGTGCAAAGGCGAGGACAACAAATGCAGCTCGCTGCTCTCAGCAACAGCAACTCTACTTATATTTATTTCTTATGGGGAGCCTTTTCAATATACTTTTTTTTTACGCAATTATATACGCACTTGTTGTCATAAGCACTCGGCACAAATATGCTCAGATTCCGGAAGTCGGCAGATGCATGCACAGGTGGATCCCAGATTTTACCATCAAGACGACTCTGACGTATTTCTTTTTTATGATCAGGACTCAGGACTACTTAACGAGGAACTACTTATAAGTTACTATTACAACTCACTGCTCTGTGCTATGTTTCAGTTACAAGCTTAGAACTTAAAAGGTAGACAGGAGAAAGGACGGAAATCTGGAGAGGAATCCAACAAGCGTAAGGCAAAATGAAAAGTGGTCCTGGTGAATGGTGACAACCACGTTATCTTGTTAAGCGGGAGAGGAGACCAGCCACAAGGCGGCATCATCCTTACACCTGGGCACATGCTCCCTCTAGACTGGACTTGGACTCATGTCCTAGTCAAACGACGTTAAGTTGCCCCCGTCTTCTTTTGTTAGACATACCATACAGTTCACTATCCCCGCCTAGAAAGAAACATCTCATGGATGGAGAACGGGAAGGGGAAAGAATCCACAACAGGCATTCATATAATCAAAAGAGCAAGGGCGATTCTGAGAGACTAATATGCTAGACGATATAAGATGCTTCAGGAGTAAGGAGACAACCAACTCCCGTCAAGCACAAATGGATAATCCATTCCAGTTATATTCACTCCATTCATAACCGAGTTTAATTCACACGAGCAAAGGGATCAGGGATGTATGCTTGATCTTGATTGATCACTTTAAAGATTGGCTGTTGCAACTTGTCTCTGACCTTAATAATACTCACGTCGTCCTCAACTCAACAGCCTTTGTGCTCACAAGACCCACCATGTGCCTCTTTACCGTACGGTCTCCGCAAGCACAGCTTCATGGACACCACTCTTCATATTCGAGCCTTACTCGCACAGAAAGGTTTCGTCCTCGAAAAAGCCATCTCATCGTCACTGACTCCCTGAGTCCCTGCTACTTTACGCTCACTGCTTTTCCGCCATAAACTACGTACAAAGTAAAAAATCTAATAAGCTCCAACGACGCCTCGGCCTCGGGTAACAACCTGACCGTTGTACCATGCTTGACAGTCCTCTGATACTCTCAGAAGCAAGAAAATTAAAACTAGGGCACTGATAACCCTACATCAGATTCCTACATATATTTCTCTACATCAGATTCCTACATATATGTCCATACACAGGTGATGTGTATGTAAATGAGTGGGTCACATCAGTTCACCCACTCATTTCCAATTTCCATACACATCAATGGAAATGTATAGAAAATCTGATGTACAAATATCGTTTCTCTTAAAAACATGAGGCTATATTAGCCACATTGACAACATGCACTTCAACGTTCACTTTCTTCAAGACCACTTAATAATCTTAATTAAACCATCATAACATACGGATTACGCACTATATTACTACTATTATCTTCCCGGCTACTCTTTTTTCTGTTGTATAGTTCCACCATACCACTATGTTTCCAGTACAACGATTGTACATCAACCCCACAATTATAAATTAGTACTGCACTCCATTATTAAAACCCTCACCCACCAGGCCCAACTCATTAGGAACACTAGTAATAAAAAAAAAGGCTTTTTCACTACTTCGCAAGCTTGGTCCCCTTAAGCTTGGGCTTTCCTTTTACTAGGGGTGGAAGAAGGGTAGGGGCAGAAGAGGCCTAGCATTTATTTGGGGCGAAGCCCACCAAGGAGTTGGCGAGGTCGAAGCTCACACGTGTGCCCTGCTGCTGGAGGTTGCCCACGATGGACAGCGGCTGCGACGTCGGCGCGAAGGCGAAGCAGAAGGTGCCGGAGGAGTCGACCGGGATGAGGTAGTTTTTCGCCGGCAGCTGGAGCGAGCTTCCTTCTCCGAAATGCAGCGTCACCGTTGGAACTTCCACGCTCTTCTGCTTCGACAAGTCGTAGCACGTGTCGAACAGCGCCACCCCCCTCCGCCTTTGTCAGCCCCTTTGTCCCCGCCGTGAATGCGTCCCTTACCGCATTGTACGCCACAGTCTGCAGCCGCGTGACTGCCGTGCCGGAGTCGACGATTACTCCACCGCTACCGCTTTCGTCCATGGCGAAGGCCGACGGAGGGATCGACAGCATCTGGCCGCCAACCGACATTCCTGACATTCCCACGTAGTAGAAGGTGCCAAACTTGCTATTGCGGAGGAGGGATGCGATCACGAACCCGCCGGCCTCGGAGGCGCCGGGGCCGAACTCGAGAGTGGAGGTTGAGGAGGAGTCTCTGTCGACCAGGCAGTAGGAGAAGGAGGTGGACTTGATCTGGGAGGGGAAGGAGAGCGAGCCGCCTCCGAGGCCGAGCAGCCCCGCGGCGCCGACAAACAAGCCCTCATTGTCGTGTCCGCAGCCGATGGCAATGCTGTTGCCGGCGGGGGAGTTGCCGAAGGTAACCGTCTCCGAGACAAAGTCACCGACGGTGTAGGAGCCGTCGCCATACGAAACCTGGTAGAGGCAGGTGTCATTGCGGCAGGCGGAGACATCAAGCGCCTGGCACTGCGGGGATCCGCAGGAGAGCGGCGCGTAGGTGGAGGAAGCGGCCGGGTCGAAGATGGGGTCGGCCTGGGTGTAGCAATCGGTGCACGGCTGGCACTGGACCCACGTCACGTCGCTGCCGGTATCCAACACCATATACAACGGCTTCGCCGGCTTCCCGACCCCAACCCGAGAGAAATACTCCCCGCTGCCCTGACTGGTGCCGGACACGATAGGCCCCTCCAAATCCTCGGCATCGTCGGCGACCTCGAGCGGTGTCAGGTCCGCCTTCCGAATGCCCCGCACCGCCAGCCCAACCTTCGCGTTCAGCGCCCTCACCCGGGCAGCGTCGCGCTCGAGCCGAGCCAGGGTCAGTGCCCTGTAGTCCGGATGCCGACTCCCCACCTCCGCGTCAATCGCGTCGCGGGAATGCAAGGAGAGCGTGGCGGAATCCGAGTCAACGGAAGTGTGGGTGGCTTGGGAGCGGTCTGGGGAGAGGACGTGGACGGTTTTGCGGAGAGCGGCGGAGACATCAAGAGTCGTCCTCTCCAGCGGGCGAGGCGCATTTCGGGAGAGAACCGTACCGACGAAAAGGAAGAGGACCAAGGAGAGGACTCCAAAGCAGCGAGTGCCCGCCATTGTCGGCAGAGATTCGGGGAAGAAGCGCTCGACGCTTGGGTTTGTCACTTGTGAGTAGCGGTAGGGTTGGGAGTAGCGCTTTTATTTAGGTTCGGAGTAGAGAGATAAACTAGAGAGAGAAAGGGCGTAATAGTAGGGATCACGTCAGCGGCGTCAGGGGGTCGCTGACCGACAAAAGTTTTTACAGTCACCGCTCTGGCTCTTGCTCTTGGTCGCTTGGGGGGAAGAAAGGTGCAGAAAAATAACGCATGGGAAGGGGATGACGCCTGATGGGGGGGATCTTGGGTTTTTGCGGAACGGTTTTGGTTGCTTTCTAGTAGATGCACGCCAAGATTGAAGATGCAGAGCAGATCCAGCGAGCGAGGGGGGTGAATGGCGTGGTGGTGGTTATGTTCCGGTAGTAGGGCCCCCGCGTGATGGCGTGTACGGTAACGGATACGGTTTACCCCCAAAGGGTAATGGCGACGATGCATTTTACGAGAAATGTTTCGGTGTATATACACCAAGCTGGCATGCTCGTGTGGTGTTGATCACCAAATAAAAGAGAGACACTTACCCTTGCGGGCCTCTCTTAGGTAACTCTTCTAATTTCGGTTGTTACCCGTGGCCCGCACTCATGTTGCTGATTGATATTCGACACCACGCTAGCATGCCAGTTCAGTATCGTATCATATTTTATATAGACAAGATTAGTTTGTTGTGCGAAATAAGTTGAAAATTATCTCAGCCTACCTAACTTGTGTAGATCTTGCACTTTGGGTAATCTGCTGACGGTGATTGTGAGCGACGCCGAAAATGGCGACCTCATCGCTCGCTGCAATTAGTGTTCTAATGGAGGTTACTATCTGGATCAACAACTTCAGCAGCAGCATTGAATGCAACGGAGTTATGGTTGCAACTTGCGAGGATTTGTTGCGGGGTTTTGGACTGCATGTAGTCTCGCTTTGGCAGATGCACGGCCAATCGCATCCATGCGGCGCGGCCTTACTACTCAGGTCATAAGCAGCAACCGATGCATCCTGTCCACGGGAATGCACTGATCTCCAGTCCAAAAGAAGGGGGGAAGCACACTCCTCGCTCAGCTTAGAATGTAGATATGTGCATATCAGATCATGACATGTCGGCGATGTCGCCCGTCTCCACTGGATGTGTTTTTGGTGAGCATCTCGAGTTGCTTTCAGAATTTGGGAAAAAGGAAGGTTTTAAGAGAGAAGCACCGAATGATACTGCTGATTGTTTTAATTGATTTGTTCTGCAGCTGATGAAAATATTGGTTCATGATATGTACTAAAGGCTTTGGGATGGTTCACAAACCATCAATCACCATCAATGTATCAATGAATGCGACAGAATGAAGCAAAAATATCATCAAATTGAACTGACGGAAAACTGCTTATACATTGCGAAGTAAGCATATATTCCACTACTAATCCAAGAAAAGCATATATTCAACCGCCATCCCTAAAAAGCCATATACACGATGTGAACTCCAAAAGTTGTTTCTGTTTTCACTCTGTTCAGCTGTACAGTCAAAACCGCCTTCCAGCTTCTGCATTATCCAGAAATGGACCACTATCTCTTGTATACACTTCTTCAGAACCATTTTCAGGTGCAACATACACACTCTCAAGTTCTGTGGTCTGGACGTAAAGACCGGAAGTGGATGACTGCTGAGCCGTGCTGCGAGATTCCTCCAACATCCGGAAATATGCATGGGGTCCCCAACCTATAAGACAGTCATCTACACACATTAGTAGAACTTTTTTCAGATTGAGGTAAGTTTTTCGCATTCATATCTCTTGTTCGAACCGCTGGAATGCAAAAAAAAATTATCCACGACATCCAGAACAATCAGTCCAAACACATAGGAAAAGTTAGTGCCCCTTCAGCAATGTCATCATATATAATGGTCATCGTAACAATAAGAGTGCCCTCATAATTACAAAAGTTCCATAACCTGTACACGTTTTTCTTTTCTAGTAGAGTTCTCATGCTTTTCAATCATTATCGCTGATACAATCAGTAATTTGTTATGGGTGAGACAATCAGTATTGCATGTGTGTAAAACAAAAGATCAGTATTGCATGTTAATAACGCTATAAATTGTCATGCAAAGAGCGATGACATACTAGATAATAGTAATCACAAAGTAACAAGCAACAGGAATCATACCCTCTGCGTCATATGGCATAGGAAAGAATTGCAAATAGCAAAATGAAGCCACTACTAATCCTGCAAAGGATAATAGCTCAACAATAAGACAATGCTAATAAAGAATTGTTTTTAAAAATCTAACTTTGGTACACACACCTAAAAAACCTCCTGCAAACACATCTTGCCAATGGTGCCAATAATCATCCACTCTAGAAATCCCAACAAGAGCAGCAACAAGAAGAGGCAGAAAGACGATGCATAGTTTTGCCACATGGCCCCTACGATCAAAAACTCTGAATTTCCCTGACAAATACCAAGCTAAAAATCCTAAACCAGCAAATGTCCCTGCATAGTGTTTCCAGTTAGTCAATGTGCTTCCGAACAAACTCAGTGGATAAAGAAACCATCAATTTTTTCATCAAACATTACAAGAACTGAATATCAGACATGTATCATTGAGTTCGTTTTCTCGAAATTTATATACTGTTTTTTAACAAATACCACTAGTCATTTAACATAATTTCAAGAAATGGTGCTTTGGCTGAGTTTCATTTATGCAATGTGAAAAAGATGTTGGAAGGATGACAAATATATACATTCTACAAGGTTATGTTGAAATTGTGAATTGGAAACCATCAAATTCTCCATTTGCAATTTTCTTCTTTCCAGGATTTTAAATTTTCGTTGCTCTTTATTTCGGATACATGTTAAATTTGCAAAAAAAATACCCTTTTTTTGCAAATTTACTTACACACGCATAGTTGACGGAAATCTATCTCAAGCATTTAAATTGCACATAATTATGTTAAGCTTAATTGGTCTAAATGAGACAAATCTAAATGCTTAAGCTGTGGATATATTTTTAAACGTTGTAATTCTATAGTAAGTTCAAAATATTTATGTGTAATGACATCAAGTCAAAACAGTTCAGACAAAATGATGACGACGATGATGATAAGATCAAGGAGATGGCTATCACCAAATATGGAGGAAGCAATTTTGGGCTCAATCATTGCCTTCTAAATGAAAATGTACGATTCAAAGCAAAATTGATATAGAACAGAGCAAAATGACAGCAATATCAATGTCCTTGACATAGAATAATTAGGATAATAAGTTTATAATGAAGAATTCAAAGCTGGAGTCCATTCCTTGCCAATGTATGCTTTACAACTTGGCTAGCATGCCTTAAATTGTTGCCCAACAGTCATTGCTCATAAAAGTTGCAAGTGAGATTCATATATAACAGAGCACATTGACAGCAAAACCTACGTTATTGACACCAGATGATGAGGGTAAGTAGTCTGTGGTGACAGATTCAAAGGTGCTGTCCAATCTTTACCAATTATATTGTACACGCCAAAAGTGCAGCTCCATAGTCATTTTTCACAAGGGTTGGATGTCAATGAAATATCATCGAGCATAATAGTTAACTTTCAAAAGGGTGGTTGGATGTGAATGATATATAATCGAGCATAATAATCGACTGCAGAATCCATGCCATTGGCACCAGACGATTAAAATAAGTAGTTTATGGTGATGAATTCAAGGCTGTACTCTAATCTTTGCAAAATAGGTTGAATAGTCTAGCTAGTATGCCAGATTGTTACTCAATGATCATCTTTCTATATACAGCATCAAGGGCATCAAATAAATGAACAACTAGCATTAGATGACCAAAAGATTCAGGACTAGAAGTTCCATACAACAGTCTGATGCACTTACATAGCAGAGGATAGCAACAACACATAACCAAGTATAGATAAGAGCAAAGAGAAATATTACTCAACGAAACTTGACAGTAAACTACGAAAAAGATAAGAGGAAATAAGTACAGTATCCAATTGTTATTCTGTTACCTACATGAAGTATGCCCACTTGGGAAACTCTTGTGACCTTCCTTAATTACACTTTTTTCTCCATGACACATAACATCACCTGTGACCCGATCATATTGCTGCCACATGGAGGAAAGAACACAATCATATCATGACAGTGACAAATGAAGCAAAGAAATATAAAATGATAGGTGAATGTGATGACAAACCCCCTTTCCATCGGGGAAACAACGCCAAAAGAAGTCTGGTCGAGGTCTGCCAACAGCATCTTTGATTGCATCAGTTATCACCCCCGTAATCAATACAGAATAGAGAAGACCTGCATGAACATGCGTTATCAGATATTAAGACAAAGAAGACAATTTTGGTTACGAATGGATCAGAGATTTTTTCATCCGGTATCTTTAAAGCAAAATCCCTTGTGTTGAAGCAATTTTACATATCAGTTTTATACTAAAAAATTCTAAAAAGAAGCAACATTTGACAATGATATTGCCTTTATGAGGTTGTATTCTCCATTTATCACAACTAATATGATTACTTCTAAGGTACTAAAAAAAATTCTACTCATCTCAATATAAATTAAGTAATTGGAGCAAGGAGCAACATAAGGAGAGCTCCTTCATTACCGTTAAATTATTGCAATACCAACATTTGTTTTTTTTTCCTTTTGGCCTCACTATGGAAACTACCATCAACTAAAGGATGATTATGCATGACTTGTACTCCCTCCGTCCCACTTTGATTGTCTGATTTGATTTCCAAAAATGAACAAAACTTTGTTCATTTTGAAAAACAAAAGGGGATTACTAATGTGGGGCGAACCTTAATCCAAAAATAGCTAAATCTATCATACTTGCAGCAAATCATAGGAGAAAACTTACCCAAAATGGCATGATGCAGATCATATATGTCTCTTCTAGAGAAGAAGTAATACAAAAGGATGACGGCCAATGGCAACAGAACTGCGATCATCTGTTATCATAATCATAACTCCATAATTAGAAATATCCACCTAGCATGCTATTAACTACTCCCTCGTCCAAAATATTCTGGTGCCATTTTTAAAATGAATAAAATTTATTGGACTCTATGGCCCATACAAAAAACAGAATTCCCTCCACCCACTTACATGCTTTTGGGTGTGCGTGAAGGACATCTATTTATGGAATTGGTTTTTTCCAAATGAGGCCATGTTTCTCATTGTTTGTGAAAAATGAAAAGAAAAGACATACCGGAACAGCCCAAAATGGCACGGTATTGTCTTTCAGTGGGTATTTGAGATCTGTCATCATGTCCTCACCCACAAAGCGGTAAAATGGATTAATGACATTCAGGATGCCGTCTATTACAGCAAGAAGTATGAGTATGAGCCAGTCGTGCATGTGAATCCTTGCCACTTTAACTCCATGCGATTTAAAAGTGTGAGAACCCAATTGAATCTCAGGCATTTTCCTAATTGAAAGGCAGTCAAGCATAGTAAGGCAAGCTTTTAATTTTCATTTGAAAATATTACATATGGATAGGTAGTAGCTAGCAATTTGTATCAATAAACTACGTCTGATTTGACCTATTTAACATTTACATGCCATGGAGTCAGATCATGACTTACATTTACAGATTGCTCAAAAGAAAAAGAATAAAAGAGATTACATCTGTGAAAGATATAACTTCCTTTTCACGCCCATGTTCTAACTATAGGAGCCTCAATCCTATATAGCTTGATGTTAAGGGCAAAAAGTAAAGATGAAGACCAAATCAGGTAACGGAGTTTCTCATCTAGCCTTCAGACAGTATGGTCTGGTTTAGATTTTTTTAAATAGACTGATTTAGATCTTACAAAATATTCTATTTTCACCATCACCATCATTGTTGCAAAGCAAGAATCTGCCATAAGCAATGTCAGTACCTAGAATTAGAGTATCATCGACCTTTTCACGAAAATAAAAATAAAAAGAAGAAGAAGAATAGTAGTGCCGTATCTTGTTGAGGGCACGAATGTTGACACATGTGCACCAGCTCCCACCATTCTTGAACATCAAGAGAGTCGAAACGGCAAGAACCAAACTGCATCTAATTAGGCCCTTGCACAACAAGTCCACCATTTTGTAAATCATGGATTCCTATGTAGTCAGCCGATAATGATGTTGCTCGGTATTTTATGACTACACTGTGTATCACCAAGGCTAGCATTCCCCCTATCTACCACGACTCACGCTTGATGTCGTTGATAAGAAGAAAAGACTCCTCACATAGAGGAGGCCTCTGTTCCTCGTTCCAGAGTGGCGAGCATGATCTTCAACCCATCTTCATAGAAGGTGCGTTGGCCCAACTTTGACAAAGGATGCAACATTATAAAACCATATATGCCTGAGTAGCATGTGGCACACATCCACAACAAGACCCCGGTCATTGTATACCTAGATGAGGGAGAAAGAGATACGGAACTCCTTTGCCTTCATCTCGCCTACATTCTTAATCCTCTCTATGGAGTAAGGGGCTGGATGAAGTTAAGGACTTAGGATCACATGTGATTCAGTTCTTACGCTACATCACTTTTTGGGCACAATAAGGTATTTTTTCACTTTATAAGAAATATAAAAGACTGCTCAATTCATGGATTCCCCTAACGATTTAAATAGCTAATTGTCAAACATACTATGTGCAGAAGATACATAGCCGGCTTCATACCTACATTCTCCAGGGATAATCAAATCTAAAGCTTGAAGTTGGTAAATAGCTGAAAAATGGTGTTTTAGGTGCCAGAATATGAAACTGACATAATTATAACAGATGACCCGTGTTTATTCAAGCATCCATGAAAGGAGCTCGATTCTTCTCCCGCAGTTAAGATCGTAATCGATCATATAAACAAGAAGTAATCATACAGCATTACAAGTCACACGTTGCAATGTTTTAGCAAGAACGATAAACATGATACAATTTTCTTCCTTCGCAAGCACAAAAACCTACAAAAATCTCCCCCAAATTCCAAACTCACACAACAAAAATATTAAAATCATCCCCCTAAAACAACCGCTTGGACGTCCAAAAAGCTCGGGCAAAAACTAGAAACACCCAGAGGATCTCAAAAAGGAAAAACTACTGAAAAAAGCCATTGAAATACCAACCTGAGCAGAGGAGACGCCGTCGCCGGGGAAGACACGGTCGAAACGCGAAGCCTCGATTGAAAACGATTACAAAATTTGAAACGGAAATTCGAAACTTGAACTGCACCAGATACGGCAGCCAAAAGCAAAACTTTAAGATTTTCACTCTGATTTGACTACTCAGACTTGATGCAAATGCCAGGTGGTTACTCGCCAGGCCAACCTGGCCCTTGCTCCGAAACCAGAGGAGAGGAGGTCAACGTAATTCTCAAGATAATGAGGCGTAAAGCGTAAATTTTATTTCTTTTTAATCTTTTCAAACTTTTTCTGGCGGTTGTGGGCTTGGGAGAGCCACTGATTTTGTGGTGAAATGGGAGCTTATCATCGTCAATCGGGCGAGAGGCAGACCGAGCAATGACGATGGCTGCCGGAGCTGCTGCTGCTGCAGGGGGAAGTGGGCTGGTCCTGTCCTCTTGCCACAGCAGGCGCCTGCTCCCGTCTCTGACTTGGGCCCCGTCTGCGCACCCCTTGAAGCCCGCCCGCTCTTTCTTCCTCAGCCGGCCGCCCCTCACCGCCTCGTCTTCCAGTCTTATAGTGGCCAACGCCGCCGAATCCACTCAGCCCTCCTCCTCCCCCGCCGCCGCCGGCGGCGGGAAGACCATTGTTCCTGACACTGACTTCTCACTGGCTAAGGTCCTCATCTTTCCCTTTCTGTATTTCGTACAAAAAATGTAGTACCTTTCGAGAGAAGTGGCAAAAGCTGATGAACAAAGTATGGAACTTGCTCATGCTGCCGTCTCATGGAACTACTATCGTGAACTCTGCTTCAAAATAGTGGCTCCAATGGGCATTTAGCATGTAATCTGAATTATTACATTTTGCACTTTGTTTTATACTATGTAAGCCATTTAGCTTTGCTTCACAGGTTTCGTTCGGCGTTATTGGACTCGGAGTTGGTTGTTCACTACTTTCGTAAGCGTTAGGATCCTGAACTCTGCATTTTTCTCAAGAATGTTTGCTTGTGTAGTGCTAATGGAATGCAATTTCCAGGTATGGATTTGGAGCGTATTTCACTGTACTCCCTGGTTCTGAGTGGTCGGCAATAATGCTGACTTACGGCTTTCCTCTCGCGATAATTGGCATGGCTCTCAAGGTTTGTATGAGATGTCCCTATATTGTATGTATTGCTGCGAAGTTTGGTTGACCTTTTGAAATTTAGAGATCTAGATCAGTTGTCACTTGACTTCCTTGTGATTTCTCATTTCTTCTCCGTAGAAACTAGTTTTCAGGTTTGTTAAGTTCGACATAATCCGGCCTTTGAAGATTGAAAGGAACGACTTTAGAATTGAAATTATGGCTCTAGGCAACATGATTCAATTCGAGATTTATGCTAGTTCTACCAAAGTGATCTCTCGGGTTTAAAAAGAGGTCCTTTGATGTGGATCACCATGATATCTTTACTTCTGATATATCTAGTTCTTTCCTTGCTTTGTGTCTGCCATGTATGCATACATTCAGGTCTGCCATATTTGATATGTGATGTTACTGATTGATTCTAAATAAGCACCATTTGTCAAACATGTGCTCTGAAGGTGCAATTACCGTCCATTCCATAATGCCCAGATCTCTGTTAGCTCTTTAGTGTCACTTTTCCAAGTTTCAAAACCTAAGTAGTTGTCTTTTCACTTTGTTTTCTGTTGCCCTCTGAACTTGAACGAGATGGACGGCTGCAATAGTTTACATATCCCTAAGTCCGCCTTCATTGATTTGTTTTAGTTTGTAGGTTGTGTACACTGCATCAATTCAATTAAAACTTATCTAGAAGAGCTCTTGGTCAAAGAGAGCATCAAAATGGATATTTCAACGTAACTGAACAATAAACAATTCACGACCTTTTGTCATTGTATATTGTGTTTTGGTTATCTTTCTCACATAATCCAAACATGGATTTCAAATGTTTATGCCATGTCTAACAACTGCTACTTCTATGAGATGAAGACACAGTGAATTAAACCTTTGTCTTTGGCATGTAGAACAACAGAAGATACCACCTCAAAGAACAAATATCTGTGCTAGAAACTGTAGATTATAAGAGGCTGAGATGACAACACTTATGTTTCACTGAAAAATTTATGTTTTTCGCAGTATGCAGAACTCAGGCCTGTACCATGCATAACTTACTCTGATGCACAACTATTAAGGGAAACATGTGCCACACCCATTCTTAAACAGGTAAATTAGTTCACTCTGATGCAAAAATTGAAAAGTATCATAAATTTTTTATTTAAATAAGAAAAGGCTCCATGATGCTCTTTGTTTGTGATTTCTCTCACATGTGATTATGTTCATCTAAGAGGCAGCAAACAGGAAGTAATCATGTTGGTGTCTAATTCCTTCATTGTGGTCTGGCATCATAATTGTCATCCTTTTATTTTATTACTGGGAGAGAAAAAAAACACAAAGTATTTGTAACTTCATATAAAGGATTTGAGCATCTGTTTCTAGTAAGATGGTGCATCAAGTTCCTAATCATGATCACCAGATGAAGTTTAGTACGTCATTACATTGGACTGCATACATAATGAAGGATTATACTAATTTTTTTTCCCATGGCAAGTTTTCAAAATTTTAAAATTAGCTTTATTCTACTGAAATGTTTTCAGTGGAGTTGCTAGGTTGAGAGATGATGTTATAAGATTCCGCTATGGAGATGAACAGCATTTAGATGAGGCTTTGAAACGCATATTCCAGTATGGACAGGTACTCTTTGGTTTATGACTGCAATTTTTGTTTATCTTTTGTCAGCTAATAATTGGGATTGTAATAATTTTGGAGCCCTATTTTTCTTTATAGATACGAATCAATGCTAATTTATATGTTGTCCTTTGCTTTCAATTAAATTCCTTTCATCTTATTAGGGTGGAGGAATTGCGAGAAGAAATGCCCCAACCCTGAAAATGATCCGTGAAGAAGTATGTCTTTCTCTCAGTTTGTTAATTGTTTCACTTTCACTTTTATGAGACTATATTTTTGAAAGCATACATCGGGCTTTTGATTGGAAATCCAGACAGTCTCTTTTGATGATATATTTGTATCTTGTATGGCAGTGAGAAAAAGGTCCTTTGTTCATTCTTACTATCTGTGCAATTGTCAATGCGTTAGGATGACACCATAATCTCATCTGACAGTTTCCTTTCTCATGATATTGATCTTTTTTATTAGGTTACCGAGGATGGTAAGTACTGCTTGGTGCTTGTATTTGAGGCAAAAGCACTGCAGTTATCAGATTTTGAGCAAAGACAGGTAGAAAAACATGCAATAATAATATAGTTCATTTTGACAATCAATTGCATCTATTAAAAAAGTTCGGAGGGAGTAAGATTTTATGTAATAGAGATTGTTCGCTTTAGCAGTTTTATTGGCCAGTAAAACATTAAATGTGGGGAAGCTTTCATATGTAAAGCCTTAATCTCAATTAAATCTAAATCTGAAAGGTTGAAAACAGTTGGAAGTACCGGTTTTAACAGTTCACAGAATCTTGTATCTTATATTCTCTATTTTTCGCTTTAAATGCAGGCAAAGTTCTCTTCTTTTTTTGGCCCAGGAATTACAGCAGAAGTTGGTAAGGTTTTTTAAGATTCACTGTTTCTAAATGATTGTGTACTTGGCAGACTTTCTTTGCCCTTGAATAATGCTAATTAGTTCCGTTGAAAAAAAGCAAATAGGGCATGTATGAAGGGAGTCATTTGTTATCCTTTTTTTTCGTTTACTATGCTAGTTCATTATGATGATATGATGCTTGTGAAATTGTAATTGCAATGACATTGGAGCTGTGATTGCAGGAAAAGGTGAAAATGATTTGTATGAAGTCCGTCTTGTTTCAACACAACTCCACAGTTATAAAAGTCATTCGGCATTCTGCCTAGAGGATTGTCACAAGTCTTCATCTCTGTCCAGTGGTTGTGATAGTTCACTTATAACTTGATCCATGTAAATTTTTTAAAATGTGTTGAAACGTGAATAAGATAAAATGTGTAGTCTTTTTTACTTTGTGAAAACGTAAGGACGATAAAAGATGTATGTATGAAGCTTCTTCTGGTTGATGCTCTATTTTCTGGTCCTCATCTAGTAGAAGACACGCCATGCCTATTTACACTAGCCTATATCATATTGATATTTATTACCAACTGCCGAGTCAACCAGTTTGAACATCAAATGGTCAGGAAAGTCACTATTGATGTATCTGGTCTTGTAGCGTGTCCCTGTGAGTTACTTGAGCTAGATGATATTGACATCATCTTATTACATACGACCCTCTGTCTGGCATTATTATCACCATAAGGACTTTCAAATAACTAAAATTAGGAAAACTTTATGGTGATAATAATTCCGGATAGAGGGAGTATTTTATTCCCTTCCAACAGTGAGTTTGGAAGGTGAAAATGGGCCTTTTAGACATGAAAAAAGTGTGTTGCGATAATGTGAAAACTGTTTGGATGTTGAAGTGTGAAATTGTGTCGATAAAAAATAATTTGCCACAAAATTTTCACCTATCAGCCTGAAAGATTTGAAAAATGTGATATACATAAAGGTGAGCATCAACGATGAAAGTTTTTTCTACAGTTAAAATTATTTAAAGCCAAACACAAATCAACCGCCCTCCTTTTAAAGTGAAGATTTTCAACAGTGAATTTTTTTTTATAACAAAGTCATTTCAGCTTCCAAACGCACCTGAGTCTAGCTCAATCCAAGTTTTATTCAATATTTCACAAATCTTGAGCAACCAAAAGTATTCTTGTATAAGTTACCAAAAAGGATAAAATCGCACTCTTTTGTTTGCAATCCCATGAAGCTGCAGGCGATGCTAAAGGGTTAAGATAATGAAGTCAATGAATGCAAAAAGTGGGATAAAGGGTGGATGTGTGGGATGAGGTTGAGGTGGCTGATGAGCTCGAGTGTGCATTGTTATCTCTTACACTACTCCTTCCTCCAGAACTGAGTCGGCCTACGGGGGATGACTGCTGTTTACATTGAGGCAGGATGGCCGTCGGTGCATAGACTTTAGCAGCGTGAGCACTCTTCACCTCCGTCTGTTGGCTACCCGCAGCGGCATCTGCGGCGGCGGCAGCAGCAGCATATTCCGGTGGTGGAACCCATATTCCTCCCACAAAAATAAACTGTGCTGGTTGAGGAAAATTGTCTCCCTTGCCGTGTTGGGCTTGGTCGTCTTTTGTGCAGCCGATATTTCTGATAATGGTTAATGTAGAGTGTTAAACCAATATAAACATAATCGAAGTAGAATAAAATGCATCATATGATCATATCTGTATGTGTGCCTTTGGATTGTGGCTAATTCATCCATACGTATAAATGGCAATACTGCCTCCGATCTTTTAAAAGAAGAAAAGAAAATAATTTTTGTGCGCTCCAAGCTTTCATTTGAAAATAGTTATGGCGTTTGTACATATTGAGTTCGACATGACGCGCTAACTATAGAAGTGGACAAATTAAATTTGCACCCGCTACCTAAGCTCAAATTCGGTTTCCACTATTTTGATTCAGACCAGTAACATGATAACATCCCATGCCGTGAATCAATTCCGTATCGGCATGCTCTTTGCTGATAGCCAAAAGTAGTAGTGGAAAAAAAGAAAGCCATCATCTGATCAGATTAGATTATCTACTTCTCTATGATTGAGCTTATCCCATTTCCACCTCGTCAAGATCCTGGAGGGTGGGCAGAGGCAGACATTTCCTATTACCCTATGTCTCTCCAGCGTGGTGATCCCCTTGCCTAGACCCTAGTGGTTCTAGTTTACATGATACAAAATCAGTTCAGGCGAACGCAATCAATTGTTGTGAAGAAGAAAACCACTTCATTAGCTAAAGCCTCATGATCCGTGAAGATCATGGAAAAGAAGACTTCGCTTCCACTCGACGAACTTGCAAATTTGTACAGTGGTAGTATATGTATGTTTTTTTCAACATATGTGACCCGAAGGGCTACTATATGTATGTACGAAATAGAGTAAATGAAAGAAAGAGTGTAAATAAAAGAACCGTGAAGCTACAATTCACCTGTAAATGGCTTTTGACTTCATCATTCGTGAGCCCATCCACTCTCATCAGCTCCCTTATCTGCTTCGGAGTCGCAACTAATAGAGACACATTCACGTTTCAGTTCTCCAAGTAAACAAAACTTCAATAACCACGTATACACATCCTGCAAGACACTAAGGAATCGAACTCACCATGCGCACCACCAAGCTGTTGGAGGGCTTGAAGAAAACTCCGGTGCAGCTCCGAAGACCAGCACCGTCTGTCCTTCCGATGTGTAGTCTGCTCTCCCTTCTCATGATTTCGTTCACCAGTCGTCCTGTCCGTGGAGCTGGCCTCTGCCGTAGAGGCCTGCCCAGCAGATCCGGCGATTCTGCTTCTCTTTTCTTCTCTAGAGAAGGGAATATGAAAAGCCTCTTCCAGCTTTGTGGGTTTCAAGGCCTCTCTCAGTTCCTGTAATTTCCATAAAGCTTCATTAGATCAAACACGGTGATTGAAGTAATTAACTACAATTCTGGCTGATATCAAGACTTCTTTGTTGTTATAAAAAAACAGACCTCTTCGTGCTGGGGAGGTGGTGGGTGAGTATCGTGAGTACTCCAGAGTTGGACAGATCTAAGCCAGTCGGGTTTCTTCACGGCACTTTCATTATCTTTTTCATTCGGCTTCTCATCTTCCGTGCATGAGTTTCTCTTGGGTGGCATGAACTCTTCTAGCATAGGTCCCTCATTCGAGATAGCCTCGCAATCAGACCGTCCAGGGAAAAGAACCTCTCTCCCGATTTGCTGTTTACACGTCTGGATAGCTGTCATAAAGAGGAAAAACAGAAACGATTGAGAGAGGAGATCAGAGCATAGGGTGATGGTGTGAGAAGTGGAGATAGGATTTACCGTGAGTAACAAGTTGCAAACAAAGAGGAAGCTCCCGTTGGAAGACATGTATTTTACGACGCTCTTCCTCTAAAGCGACTACGTACTCCCATAACTTGCCCGAATCTTCCTGTCGTCCGTAATCCATAGCTAGATATGGCATACGCTAGACCTAGATGGAGAACTAAAGTTTGATCTTCAGCTTTTTAAGTGGCTAAGACATGAGACAATAGAAGAACAAGTCAAGAGGGAATAAGGAATCCGAGTAGCTGGCTACTGCGGGAAGGGAAGAATAAACTGTGAAAGCCTTGTCAAGTAGTGACAAGGAAGTGGGGGAGATGAGATGGGAGGGGAGGGGAGGGGAGAGGAGAGATCGAGGTCGGGTCGTCGCGTACAAGGCGAATCTTGGAAGGTGGATAGGGTATGCACTATGAATATTCGCAGGGCTGGAGCCGACGACAGCTTAGAGTTGGGGGGAAGGAAAGATAAGATCGAAGACCTGATGCATGGCATGATGGATTCATTGCCTCGCATATCGCATATCCTCTTCTTTGCGCTGAGTGGGTCAGGTTGGTTTGGTTAATTTAGAAAGTGGTTGGTGGGTGGGGAAGCACTTGAAGAAGAAAGACAGGGAGGGAGATCATTGGCCGGATGTGGAATCTTCTGGTATGAACGTTGGATAACAAGGCACCAACCTCGAGTCGAGTCTGAGGCTGAAGTCGCTGAACCACGGTTTGCTGCTGCATGAGAACAGGACGGTGAATAGGTTGGACTTGGTGTTGGACCCTCTCGGAGGGATGGACATGAGTTGCCTTTTCAGGATTCCAAAGGTCACGCCCCCTCCACACACTATTGTATTGAGGCCCTCTTATTAGTTTGTCGTACCAAGTACCAACACCAAAGGGAAATTTATTTGTCGTCCCAAGTACCAACACCAAGAGAAATTTAGGTAGTACTGCAGTAGTAGACTAGCAGTTCCATGTTTTGTGTCTGGTTGTTGTATTCTTGTGGTAGCGTGTGTGTGGAGTAGACGATGTAGAAGTATATCTTACATTTTGTTGTCAAAAAAGATATATATCCTTAAGGAAAACACCATTATGTGCGGCAGCGCGTGGCGTTATGGCGCACACACTATGCGAGAGCTAGGACGCATTCAACACTGCCTAGGTACATTAATGCCTACTTCACCTACACTGAGGGCTTAAATATTGTTGCAGTTGTTAAATATATTACTTATTGCTACTGTCTTAAGGATGAGAAATGTGTACCTTTGTAAAGACGAAAAATTGTTAGAAGAAATTAATGATCGAATCAAGCGAAGCACTTTGTCCTTAAGACAGAATGCGCCCTCCCTACGGTGCTTAGGACTCTTAGGCGTCTGCCTCCCAGGATAAGACAATCAACCACGTACTGTAGGGGCACTCCAAACAGCACGCGCAGCGAACCACGAATGTGTAATGCTTTCACAGAATGAAAAGAGGAAGAAGGAGATGAAGTGCAGGGAAAATCCGTACAGAAAAACCCGTTTTTACAAACTTTATAGAAATCCCGTTCAAATCCGTTGAAAACACACAATTTCCCGTTAAAGCTCATTGAAACCCTTTCCCGTTAAACGGACGCGTCTGTCCGTTAATGGTCATAAAAATAAAACGGACCCGTTTTGGTTGAACCAAAATAAATTAGAAAACCAAACTATTGAATTTGTCCCAAAATAATATTATCTTGTTGACCCAACCCAACCCAACCCGACCTGACCCGACCCGACCCAGCCCGGCTGCGCGTGTGAATCGAACTGAACCGAGCTGAGCCGGCCGGACGGACGGCGGCGGCGGCACGTGCGCGCATGTGGGTTAGCCCACCTAGGTGCATGGGTTTAACATCTCTCTCCCCCACAAAAGTGGAGTGGCCCTTTGGCCTAACTTCTAAGGCCAACCTTGGACCTTATATACCATCCACAACACCTCTTTGGTGTGGATGTGGGACTATTCATCCTTCACCCAATTCACTCATTCATATTATAATAAGTGGGTTTTAATATGGGTTATAACTCATCTTTAATACCCCACTTCTAACAATCCCCCACATGAATGAGAATTAGCTGGATAACTATGTAAAAAAACTATGCAGAAAACTTGTGAAAGCAAATATTGAGAAGATCATGCATGGGGGAGAGGTAACTTTCGGCTTTGAACCTTCCCTTGTGAAGACTATCGGGTTTACTGGCTAATCAGTGAACATGATGTCTTGAATTGTTCAGCCGTTTGTGTAAACTTAGACAATAGAAGTCACACAATCACTTCTCAGACACACTGTGGTTCTCATGACTTTGTTCATTTTGGCCCCGAACAAACCTGGTTTTCATGAGTGCTCTAGAAGATTTAGCCTTAAAATCCTCATAGAAGTGGCCCCTTCACACTCATATAGGTGATTCTCATTAGGAGCATCCTGCAATACCCCACTCGAACTAAGTCAAGCTATGAGAACCATTAAAAGCAAAGCTTATCCTGATTCGTTCAGCAGGCATCACTATCTCATCATATGAATGGGAACGAGATTTTATCTCCATAGTGATTCCCCTTGAATCCCCCACAATTCGGTTGTCCCTTTTGAACCTAGATCTTGAGATCTCCAGTCAACTAGGTTAGGTTGCCATTATGGTGATTCTTAATGTATAGGCTTCAAGCACATTCCCCTCGATGAATTGCTCACTTGTTCTTTGGTCAAACCCTTTGTCAGCGGATCCGCAATATTTTCTTTTGACCGAACATATTCAATAGAAATTATTCCACTAGAGAGCAATTATTTTATGGTATTATGCCTCCGACATATATGTCGAGACTTACCATTATACAAGTTACTTTGTGCTCTTCCTATAGCAGATTGACTATCACAATAGATACATATAGGTGGCAAAATGATGAAGTCACTCAGCCTCTTCGCCTGCTTTATCAAGTGCAATGAATTCTGATTCCATTGTGGATCTTGCAATGCACGTTTGTTTAGAAGATTTCCAAGACACTGCTGCACCTCCAATAGTAAAGACATCCACTTGTGGATTTGGAGTCTCTTGTATAAGATATCCAATTTGCATCACAGTACCCCTCTAGTACTGCTGGATACCTTGTATAGTGCAGTTCATAGTCCAAGGTATATCTTAGATATCTAAGAACCCTGACTAGAGCTTTCCAGTGGTTTTCCCCTGGATTGCTATTATATCTACTCAGTTTACTTACTGAGTATGCAATGTCCGGTCTCGTACAATTCATGAGGTACATAAAACTTCCAATAATTTGAGAATATTGGAGTTGTGATATGCTCTCACCCGTGTTTTTGCTTAAATGCAATGTCACATCTACAGGTGTTCTCGCTAGACGATTATCATTCTCATTAAATTTGTCTAGGATTTTTGTAATGTAATGAGATTGAGATAACGCATATCCATCAGATGTTCCAGTGATTTTCATCCCTAGTATAGCATCTGCAACACCCATATCCTTCATGTCAAACTGTTTGTTTAGCATCCTCTTAGTAGCTTTAATGATATTATCATTGCTACCAATAATGAGCATATCATCCACATACAGGCATATTATAACATAGCCTTCAGGTCTAGCTTTGACATAAACACATTTGTCACATTCATTGATTTTGAATCCATTTGACATCATCATTTTGTCAAATTTTTCATGCCATTGCTTAGGTGCTTGTATAAGCCTATAGAGAGACTTAACAAGTTTGCACACTTTGTTTTCTTGGCCCGGTACAACAAACCCTTCAGGTTGTTGCATATATATTTCCTCATTCAAGTCACCATTCAAGAATGCTGTTTTTTCATCTATTTGATATATTTCAAGATTATACAAAGCCGCCATAGCGATTAACATCCTAATGGAAATTATTCTTGTGACTGGTGAATATGTATCAAAATAATCTTGACCTTCCTTTTGCTTGTATCCTTTGATAACAAGTTTTGCTTTATATTTGTCAATTGATCCATCAGCCTTCATCTTCCTCTCGAAGATCCATTTGTATCCGAGAGGTTTACTCCCTGGTGGTAGATCTACCAACTCCCAAGTGTGATTTTGCATAATAGATTGAATTTCACTATTTGCAGCCTCCTTCCAATATTGTGCTTCAGGAGAGGACATAGCTTCCTTAAAGCTTTGAGGCTCATTTTCTAACAAATAAGTTAGAAAATCTGGACCAAGAGATTTTGATGTTCTAGCACGTTTACTACGTCTAGGGTCATCATCTTCTCCCTCTTGGTCATCACAAGTGTCTTTTGCAACATCCAAAATTCTTTTAAGAGAACTTTCATTTTGTGTAGAATTACAAGGAAAAATATGTTCAAAAAATGAAGCATTCCTTGATTCAATCACAGTATTGACATTTACATCAGGAATATCCGATTTATGAACAAGAAAATGATATGCATTGCTATTATTGACATAACCAATGAATATGCAATCAATGGTCTTTGGTCCAATTTTAATCCTCTTGGGATTAGGGACCGCCACTTTTGCTAGACACCCTCATACTTTTAAGAAGTTGTAGGAAGGCTTTCGACCTTTCCATAACTCATATGGTGTCTGCAAGGTTTTCTTATGAGGTATTTTGTTGAGAATATAATTGGCTAAAAGCAAAGGTTCCCCCCACATGTTCTGAGGTAACCCAGAACTGATTAACATGGCATTCATCATTTCTTTTAAAGTTCTATTTTTCCGTTCAGCAACTCCATTTTGCTGTGGTGAATAAGGTGTCGTGGTTTGGTGTATAATACCATATTGTGAACAGAATTCACCAAAAGGTGATTCATATTCCCCACCTCTATCACTTCTTAGAACTTTTATTTTCTTGCCAAGTTGATTCTCAACCTCTGTTTTATATAATATAAACATGTTTATAGCCTCATCTTTATTTCTCAGCAAGTATACATAACAATAACGAGTGCAATCGTCAATAAGTGTAATAAAGTACTTTTTACCTCCTCTTGTTTGAACAAGTTTTAAGTCACAGACATCGCTGTGAATTAACTCAAGAGGTTCAGTACATCTTTCCATACTTTGAAACGATTTCCTCGTTAATTTAGATTCCACACAAGTTTGACACTTATGATTAAAGTCAATATTAAATTTAGGCAAATATTCCATATTAATCAATCTTCGTAAATCATCATAATTAACATGTCCTAATCTACCATGCCACACATCACATGACTCAATCATATAAGAGGAAGAAGCATTCTCATTCATAACATTAGCAACAGATACAATAGATAAAACATTGAGCTTAAAAAGCCCTTCATTCAGGTACCCTTTTCCCACGTACATCTCACCCTTAGTCAAAACAAATTTGTCCTACTCAAACACCAACTTGAAGCCATTCTTGCTCAGCAATGATCCAGACACTAAATTCTTTCGAATTTCTGGCACATGCATCACATTGTTGAGCGTGAGTTCCTTGCCCGAAGTCATCTTGAGCACCACCTTTCCAATTCCTTCAACCTTGGCAGTAGAAGAGTTGCCCATAAACAGTAGTTCACCATTTTCCACAGAGTGATAAGTGAAGAACATCCTCCTATTTGAGCACACATGACGGGTAGCCCCAGTATCCACCCACCATTCTCTATCATTAGTGACTATATTCACTTCTGAAATCACAACAGAAAGTTTGATGTCATGCACATTGGTGGAGAGATTCTCCACTTCGGTCATATGGGGTTGTGCCTTTTTCTTCTTGAAACCATCTTGTTTCTTCCGTTTGTAACAATCCTTAGCCTTATGGCCCATCTTGTCACACACATAGCACTTACCTTTGAACTTATTGTTGTTGGGGTCATTGTTTGACTGGCCCCCAGGATGCTTCCTCTTTTTGTTGGTGAAGCCATTGCTTTTATGCCCTTGTTCCACAACATTGACTTTGGCCTCCATGCCATGACCCCCGGTTTTCTTTTCAGAAGAACGGTTGTCCTCTTCAATCCTTAACCTCACAATCAGATCTTCCAAGTTCATCTCTTTTCTCTTATGCTTTAAGTAGTTCTTGAAATCCTTCCAGAATGGTGGTAGTTTTTCAATTATTGCTGCCACCTGGAAAGACTCACTTAAAGTCATGTCTTCTACATGAATTTCATGTAGGATAACTTGAAGATCTTGAACTTGATTGATCACAGTCTTAGAGTCCACCATTTTGAAGTCCAAAAATTTGCTGACCACGAATTTCTTTGTTTCAGCATCTTCAGTTTTGTACTTCTTGTCTAAAGACTCCCACAGTGCCATAGCACTTATCATCGAACTGTACACATTATATAATGTGTTGTCCAATCCGTTAAGGATATAATTTTGGCATAAGAAATCTGCATGTTTCCATGCATCTACTGCCGCAACAGCCGTTTTGTCTTCCCGTTTCTCCTTAGTGAGAACGGGTACTTCCTCTTCCCGTTTTTACAAGCTTTATAGAAATTCCGTTCAGAAAAACCCGTTTTTATAAGCTTTAAGAAGGAGATGAAGTGCTTAGGACCCGTTTTGGTTGAACCAAAATAAATTAGAAAACCAAACCATTGAATTTATCCCAAAATAATATTATCTTGTTGACCCAACCCGCCCCGACCCGACCCGGCCGGTCGGCGGCGGCGACGGCGCGCACGTGTGGGTTAGCCCACCTAGGTGCATGGGTCCAATATCTCTCTCCCCCACAAAAGTGGGGTGGCCCTTGGGCCTAACTTCTAAGGCCAACCTTAGACCTTATATACCATCCACAACATCTCTTTGGTGTGGATGTGGGACTATTCATCCTTCACCCAATTCACTCATTCATATTATAATAAGTGGGTTTTAATATGGGTTAGAACTCCTCTTTAATACCCACTTCTAACAGCAGTCACCTCTTCCCTTCTAAACAAAGGGAAGACTTTTTGGTGCTCCCTAAAAACAGAGAAATTATTCCGTGCGCCTGTGTGCCACGATGGACTTGCCAGAAAATCCACCAGCTCAGTTCTCCAAAATTTGACTGGATAAGCAGCTTGACATTCTGCATGGGTGAATCTCATTGGACAGGTTCAAAACCAATTGGCACGCCTGGTTCAGTGAATAAATTCACCTGCAAACGAGTCTAAAACCAGCCCCTTTTTGCAGTGTTTTTTTTTTGTGGGGGAGGGGGAGTGTTTACGCAAGGGCTCACCATCATCAGCAACCCTTATTGGACATGAAATTCTTATTTTTCTGTTGGTTCTCATAATCGACGACCAGAGTTTATTTCAACATGAATCAAGTGCAATCTTCGAGTCCCCAGAATTTAATTGGTTCTCATAATCAACTATCTGATAGCAATGGTCATGGTATGAAGAAGTGAAATGCGAGCAAACCAATGTCTTCTCGAGCTTGAGCAATTTAAGTACCCAGAAAGCTGCAATGTTTTTCTTTTGGGTGTAAATTTCATTAACCAAAGAAGGAGTTACAAAAATGAGGATATTACAAACAAACACCAAAGAAACCCAACAAATGAGCAAAGAAATAACCAAAGAACACTAGCTCTAACAAACTAGCCAGAAGCAAAAAGAAATGGAATAACAGGAGTCCAGCGCACTGGCGATGGACAAAGCCAATCAAGAAGCGAATGAAAGCATTCAATGAGACAATTAGCCCAAAAAATCACTTAGGAAGGAGCACTTTCGAACAATCATATCCTTCAATCCAAAGCAGCATATGACCTCACGAGTCTGCTTGATGATGGCCTGAAGAAGAACCCGAGAGGGAGTGGATTTACCTTCAAAGATTCGCTTATTTCTCTCAGTCCAAACAAAAGTAACATAAACTGATTTCCAGCATGATTGTTCCAAGAAACACAATCCAAAATCCAAGGAACCTCAACATTAAAACCCAGGACAATATGATGAATGTTGCATTTAAGTAAAATATGATCCCAGATAAACTTGAAAAGGGACATTCAAAGCTATGATCCCTAGATTCATCATGGCAACCACATAAGTAACATCTATTGGCTAGCTGGAAACCCCTCTTACACAAATTGTCTTGAGATAAAAGTTCATCATTAAATGCTAACCATAGGAAAAAAACGTAGCGATTGACCTTGTGCTTATGCCACACCAATTTGTACTATGACACTGAACGAGAGTGGCGCCATATCAGGCCCCATGCAGACTTGTATGTGTATTTGCCATTCGGTTTGACCCAATCATAGCAATCAGGTTTAGAGGACATGGCGGGGGAATGCGATTGCAGAAATTTCATAGCTTGCCGAGTACCTAAGGTACCATCTTCATGCAATTTCCACATACCATCAGAAAAAGAATGTGCCAAAAGATCAGAGTCAATACCTCCCATATTAGAAATAGTGTGCCGGCCAAATCGAATCAGGAGGGGAGGATGTCCAGCCCATGGGTCCAGCCATGTACGAGTGTCAAAGCCATTGCCAACATTGTAAATGCAGTGAGACTTCATAAAATCACGCATATTCAGTATAGATTGAAATGCAAAGGAGCAGTTAGAGGGATTAGCTGCAGTGTTTTTATGAACATTATTGAAAATAAATAAAAATGGGGTCCTCCTAAAAACATCTCTTCCCCCATCTCAAATATTATGTTGGCTGTGGTCATTGGCCTCTTAATAAACACACACCACAAATTGCTTATGTAGATTTTTGTTTCCCATTAGCGGCAATAGGAAAAATGAGCACTTCCAATTTGAGAGGTTAAGCATTTGGGCATCAAGTACACTTTATTGGCACAAATCATTGCTAAATGCAACTAAAATACTTCGTACCTTAATTTATTACAAGAGCAAGAGGTAATTAGTCTCCCAAACTACGGAGAGGTAACAATCGATGCCTTCTCACATGTGCAGGAAGGCTCCCAACCAATAAACCAATCAAGTCTTCTTCGCTGGGGATATTGTAGCAAGGTCATTTTCACTTCTTCATGTTTGACATGAAGAAGAGAATCAAAGCAACTAGTATGGTTCTAGAATTAGATCAGGCGGTAACCAAATGATCAGCTAAGGATGCAAAAAATAACTAATATCACTATTCAATGGTTACTATCATAAATAGTTGCATGAACACTTTGGAAGGACCAGGAAGGACTAGATATAAGAAAAGAGAAGTCAATAAATAAAGGGGATAAATTGCCGATGCACTTCCTGATGGTTGTCACAACTCACAGCAGGATATGAAACAGGATATGAGAAGGTAAAAGATACTATGAACCTATATATAAAAAATGAAAATGTAACGAAAAGAACTACAGATGACCTCAGAGCCTGCTAAATAAAAGCCTCAAGCCTTCGTAATTACAGTCGATATTATTTATTGCGGTGTTACTATGGGGAGGGTAATAATTGAAAAAGATGAAATGATATTTCAGTTACCAAAACTCTCTTCATTGAGCTGAGAAAGGAAAAGCATTAACAGTGTCATAATCAACACGTTCATAAAATGGACATAAGAATCAAACATGAATTACTAGGATATTTTGTACAACAAGATGACTGACAAGAGAAAACTAGAAGTATGAAGAAGGTGAAATGTAAAGACACGCATTTCCAGTGAATAAAGGACACTGGCTTGATGTTCTAATTAGATCAATGTGCAATGTTGAAAACCTGTACGTGAACAAACATAACATTAATTATGTATGCGATTTGCATTTCCTTATTGTTGAGATCATTTTCATCAATTGCTCCACGATCTCTTACTTCGTTCAACAGAGAATAGGTTGAGACCAAGACTGCAAACCTTACTTTAGAGTCAACAAAAGAAAACCTAAAGCTTTTATATTTACAGTCAATATGACCAATCATGCTGTATAGAATTACATATTTGGGGGAGGGCAACCACTGTTGCTGATAGACTAATAATCATCTGAAAAAAGTAGCTACATTTCTCTTTTTTCCTTGTCCGAAAAAGGTAAGCACAATTAAGCTTTTTTTTTCAGCCACAGAGGACTTTTCCCACTTGTGGGTTCACTGTGGCTTAAAAAAAATCAATTCTCCACACTGTTCCTATCTTATTTGGGGAGGGAGTATTACGATTGATATCGTAGTGTGCAAAACTCTACTCACTGAACTGAACATAAAGCATTTTGCGATACAATAATAATGCAAATGGCTTATTGAGCTGAATATAAAGCTTCTAACTACATGTGGTAATCATTAATCAACGTGTTCCAAAATAGATGTAGAAATTCAAACAGGAATTGACAATATGTATAGTACTCCGTGCTGACTGACTAAAGAAGTTTACAAGCATGATTTAGGTAAATGTGAAACCACATTTCCAGATAGCAAACAACACTGGTTTTGAAGTTCTTATTAGCTCCATGTATGTTGACGAAGACAAGTTGAACATCAAACGATCCACAAATTAAAAACTGACATTAATAGCTCAGTCTCAACCCTCAGTGCGAGAAATACCTAATTGAAGACGAACTGTGATTAAATGAATACTCCCTCCGGTCACTTTTAGTAGATACAGTTTTTTTCAAATGAACTAAAAATGTAGTTTCTTTCAAAACAATTGTGTCTATTAAAAGTGACCGGAGGGAGTATATGAAATAGGTACATGGATACCTGTGATTCGCTACATCAAAGGAAAATCCTAAGTATCGGAGAGAGCTTCAGTATCAGGAAGGCGCTCGGGATCCTCCAGCTCCAATTTCCTTTGTTGAAGTTGGTACTGTCGGAACCTCTCCTGCATCTTCTCTTTGTAGCTAACCTCCATCCGGTGCATCACGTAGAAGCCGATGACTCCGCCGATGATCGTGCCGGCCATGATCTTCAGGGATGCCGTTATCGCCGATTGCGGCCGCGACATCGCGTCGGCTATGGTCTCTCTTCCCCCTGGGAGATGGAGATGATGCTCTGGGCTACTGGAGCGCGGAAACCGGGTTTGTTTCGATGAAGGAAACCCCTTGGAATTTCAATTTCCCCCCAGCGGCTCGTGCGGTTGACAATTTTTACGGTTAGTTATATGGTTTTTTAAAACCGGACAGGACATCGACCGAATTGTTTACGGTTAGAGTGTGGTCAAACCCCCGGTCGAACTGAATTGATATCCTAGGAGCGAAGCCCACTTAAGATATATTATAAATATATATTTTGTAACATCCGAAAAATTAGTAAGTATCTTAAAATTGAAATTTGACCCTCTTAATGATTGATTTGACCATGTGGTGCTTTGTTTAAATTAAAGTTGGTGAGAAGAGCTTTCCAACGACACCAATTTTGTGTGATTTGGAGTTCGGAGTAAAAAGATATGGGAAATTGAATAAACACGATCGATCGCGCTGAAAACGATCGATCGGCTACGATCGGCGCCATCGCGCAGTTTGTAAACAGCGCAGGACGATCGATCGCCGTATTGCACGATCGATCGCCAGTTGCGGTTTGGCGAATTCTAACCTAATTTTGAGGCGGATTTGATTGGGAAAGATGTCATATCCTAACTAGACTTGTATTGCACGTTCCTAGGGTGATTTAGGGACTCTCCCATTGGTGGAAAGTGCCCAAGATATGGTAGAATTGATTGGGCAAAGATCTTCTAAAAACTCTATATAAACCCATAGAGTCTAGGCTTGTGCTTTTGAAAACTAAACCCTAGAACGTCCAGAGGCTTTCCCCTCTCCTTCCCACGTTCATCCCTCTCTTAGAAGACCTCTTCTAGTGGGAATTGCTCAAGAGCTTGGATCGGGAAGCTTTGAAGGAAGCGGAGGAGACGAACATCGCGTAGAAAGGCGACGTCTTTTGGTGATAAAGAGTAGGATGGTTTTTCCCTCTCTTCTTATTCTTTTCTCACATTATATGATGAGTGTTCTTACTGATTTCCTTGGAGTATTGCTTTGAATCTTGCGGGATTAATGATTTATGTCTTGTTTTCCATGTGTATTGCGATACATGCATATATGCCTTCATGCTTCATGTCTAGATGGTAAATCAGATCAAAGTTGGATGCTTTATTAATTTTACAGAAGATAAAAGTTCTGATATTGCTTTGATTATGATGTCTAATGATTGAGTCTTATGCTTTAATGATCGTTTTGCTTAAATCGACTTAATTGAAAGATATTTGGTCTAAGATTGTGTTATATGGGGAGAAACATGATAAAAGGGAATCTTTTGGTAATTCTAGTTAATTTCAGGATCTGTAATTAATCTAGGAGGGGAGTACTATCATCTATCATGAGTAAATTATCATCTATAAGTGGTTCGGAATAAGAATATTAAAGTTTAATCATGTGTTTCACTTTCGGCCAGAACTGTTTCTGCACGGACAGTCGACAGTAAATAATTCATAACTAATTCATATGATATCAGAAAAATATAAAACCGGTGGGGTTAGAAACTAGACCCACAAGGGTATTCTCAGTAAAAATTTCATAAGATAACCTCAACTGTACAGTGTCTGGGAGCCGCCGGAAGGGGACTGTTGTGCAAAAAACAGTGAGCAGAATCTAAGTGAAAATACTAAGTACTTAAGTAAAACCACTTAATAAGATGTGAAGATGGTATGACGTGCTAGTAACTAATACTAGACTATATCCTTATGATTATTACAGTAAGGTTGGGTTATGGTTAATATGATAGATGGGTAATACCTATGTTAAGAAAACCGTAAGCGTGTATTTGAAGATAAAGCGTTTGTGTCGGTTTGAGGTTCCATTTGGAATCCAAATCATCTAGGACTCATTAACACCTTGTCTCTGATTTATATATATTTCAATAAGACCTATATGAATTTCCATCTAGGGCTGAGCATGAACGTATGTATGGATTGTGTTATTCTCTTTGTGTGACGTTTCTACTTATACTCCGTATGAGAGTCTATTCCGGTGATTGATACCTTATGTGGTTAGAGTGTTGCGGCCTCTATTCCTTTGAATTATTATTCATCATGATTATTTGATTGATTCCTCCACTTGAGGTCTTGCGGGACTCACTCTCCGGAAGTGGATTCATAGTATGCTCAAATTATGCCATTGCTTGATCTTGCGGGGTCACTAATATTTGTGGTACTGCGGTTCCACACTGCCCAAAAAGAGGCAACATACGTACGTTAGATTGTTGACATTACGGAAGGTCTTCAGTCTCCGCCCATCGTGTCCGTAAGCACTGGTGGGGCCAGCATCCTAGACGCATGGCAGGGTTCCAAAAAGAGGACCCCTAGGGTGGTTCTGGTATAGTCACTTGCGGGTGATCGGTTCAGCGAGCAGAAATTGTACTCCTTTCATTTTTAATGTCTGGAGCTTTTTAGTATGATTATCATTCCCTCCTTACTCATATGTGTAGTAGGAGCCTTATTGTTGTTTTCCCTACTTGCGGGTTGGAATTATTATTGACTAACCTTTCAGGTGTATAAATCCTTGGTTTAGTCCAGATGTTGCGGCATCTTCATAAACCTTTGTTATTCTTATCCCATTCATACTTTTGTCCTAATTCAGTGGGTTTTTACATCCTACTGAGTGTTTCTATGAAATACTCATACATCCTCTGATGCAGGCGCAAATGGAATTTGAGATCAGGAAGTTGCAGTAGTGAAGCGGTCGCAGGAGCCGTGAAGACTTAGAGTTTATATTATTTGCTTTGCTTATTTGATGCTTATGACATTTAATGGCAATTGTGTGCCATAGATTTATAGGTTTATTTGATTTGACTTTCTTAAATGGATTATTATCAGTATTATTAAGTAAATTTCCATTCCATAGTATTCATTAATGTTTGTATTTGTATTGCACTGATTATGGGCATGACCGATTACACATCCTTTTGAGATGATCGTAATTGGTGGTGAAATCGACTGTTCGGTCTCGCGCCCGGGATCTCTACCTCCAAATGTATATCATTGATTGGCTTCCGCACTCCGATCGAGGTGTGGGATTTCGGGGCGTGACATATTTTATGTATTATTAATGTTAAAACATGTGTAGCCCTTGTATATAAGTCTTTATTTCGAATCCTAAGTAATTTTTTTTAAAAAAATTACTTAGGATTCGAAATAAAGACTTATATACAAGGGCTACACATGTTTTAACATTAATAATACATAAAATATATATTCAAAAAAAATACCGTGACCTAATTAGATTCTAGACCAGACCGATCCGGTTCAGTAGTTTGACTGGTCAACTGGCCAGTTCTGGTTCTCTACGGCCAATCCGATTTTGAAAATCATAGTTAATTATGCCTGCTTGTTAATTTTAAGAGCTTGCTAGAATGCACTAGTTCACGCGCATTGGCATGGCAGGCAGGTTGAATCACATGCTCACTCCCTCTGTTAATGTGTGATGTCGGATCTCGATTCAATGGCTGGCTATGCTCAAGAACATGCTATATCACGTGAGCCACGTCGCATGTTCACATTTTTCCTAATTAGATGGTGCACCGTCTTTGTCTACAAAAGCCATGGCATCCCTTCCCTTCTTCAAGTTCCAATAAACTTGTAACAAATATGTTTCTCTGACTATATGCAAAATCCTTTTGTTCCATGTTAGTTATATGCATTAGAAATCTAAATGATTCTTGCCGTTTTGTGAGGCGAGTAGGTAATGGGGTCGCCCACTTGCTTGCAAAGGGCCTCCCGATGGTTTGGGGATGGGAGGGTGTGGATGGCTAATCCCCCTCAATTTGTGATGTTGGCTTTGTGCTTTGACATTTGTGCGTGGAGAGGCATTCGTAGTTGTTCTTTTTCTTTTGGGGAGAAATACTCCCAATATAAAAAAAAAGGAAATCCAAAACGATACTCCCTCCGTCCAAATTACAAATTACATGTCCTCCGCAGAAAAATAGAAAAATAGAATGAACTAAAATAATTTAGTTCATTTTGGTTTTCTGATTAGGACATGTAATTTTGGACGGAGGGAGTAGGTTGCTTCGGCCCAGCGTCGCTTTCTTCGTCCCATATGAATAGTCTGGACTGTAAATCAGACATGAACTAAAACAGTGAGGGAGTAATGAACGAATTGTCTGGATTCCCAATCTAGACAATTTATGTGGAACAGAAGGAGAAATTCCTTTACGCTTAAATCGTAGATTCTTACCCATGAGCTATAATCACTTCTAAAAACTCTTTCGTTTCGTTGAGATAAAGTAATCACCAGGAGGGGAATACTCCAGGAAAATAGAAAGTCCACATCATTTTCCATACCTTATTATAATATTTTCTCTTTTGTAAACGATTACCTTATAACAACTTTGAAACTTAAATGTCATGCTACCATAAAATTCACGAACAGTTCACCTACTGAATCCAATTCTTAAGTTTTCTACTTCTTGCTATAATTATGATTTTACACATTCAGTAGTCAAAATGTATTGTCTTCGTATGAAGTCAAATAAAAATGTCAGATATTCACTGTGTCATCAACATGATCAAGAAGAGCTTTTTCCCAACAATTCCAGGTTGGCTACATGGATCGTATGCCTCCAATCTAGCCTATTCTATGCATTTTGTTTGTAAAACATATAATAGTCATTGTATAAAAAAATACTTATTTTTCTCTGTTAAACAGTCAACTAGTTTACAAAAGATAACAAAATTTTGTGATGAAACAAGCAGTATGTGGTTTACAATTATAAATGCAATGTCTTAAAAGAAATGATGAAATGGTTGTTTTGGTTGACACAAACAGTCAACTAGTAGGAAAAAAAAACCTTTAATTTTTTTATGTTTTCGAAATTAAAAAAAAAACACTGATTCCAGCAACCAGGCTGTTAATTGGCTTGACTCAATATTAACTTCTGCATTGTAAACATAAGCACAAGATATGATTTTGCTATATTGATTTTCACATGTGAAACTGGTCTAGTACACACAAGCATACACACACACAGACACAGAAACAAAAGTAACCAACTATTTTACAAGAACATATCAACTACTACTATTTCACAAGAGGATCTCTGAGTAACTAAATTTGACTACAAATACCTACTTCACCTCCTACCAGCCTCCACATCATCCATCACAGGGTTCATACTCCGTGCCACAGATAATCCAATATGTTTGCTTGCCTCTGCCTGTGGATACACAGTGTCAATGCCCTCCGATGGTACATTAAGTGAACCTTCCATATTGTTTGTTTGTGCACTCTGGCGTGCCTCCTCCACCGTCCGAAAATATGCATACGAACACCATCCTACGAACCAGAAATTTAACATTAAACTAAGGATGACATAGCATTAAAATCTTTCTTAACTTATCAATTGTTGCCAATAACAACAAAGGTAAAAAAGAAATTATGGTAGAACAAAAGATCGCATCCTTGTATATTTTCCCAACAAAAGAGACAAAAATGCACAAGTGGAAAAAAAAATAATCAATGCACAAAGCTGTAACAAAGATTACCATCCGTATGATATGGGGCGGGGAAAAACTGCAAATAGCAAAAGATAGCTACGACAGTACCTGTAAAACCAACATCTTGTACAAAAGATTAAGAATCGAAATACAAGGTTTCCAGGGGAATAGTAAGAACAATAAAGCTTCACAAAAGATGTAAGAATGACATTATACACCGACTAAATTTCCACTTACCAAGAAAGCCGCCAGCAAATACATCTTGCCAATGGTGCCAATAGTCATCAACCCTAGAAATTCCCACAAGAGCTGCAACAAGCAGTGGAAGAAATACAATGCACAGCTTTGCCACATGACCTCTACGATCAAATGCTTTTATCTTTCCAGCTAAGTACAATGCAAGGAAAGCAAGACCAGCAAAAGCCCCTGCATAGTGAAGCCACAAGTTTTCATGACCCATTTCTTCTAATGCTTAAAAGCAAATGACAAAGGAGGTATAATGCTATTATGCACAAAAAATATTAAAACGTCAATCCGATGTTTTATTTCTGCAATTAAAATAATAAAAAGTATTCGTCAAATGATGTCTGAGACAAGTGAAATGGAAAGCAACTTACAAGAAGTATGCCCACTTGGAAAACTCTTATGACCTTCTTTGATGACGCTTTTATCTCCATGGCAGATTACATTTCCAGTTACATTGTTATAAGCCTAAAAAAATCATAGCGCAGAAATATGTTGACGAAAAAGGGAAATGAATGGTGATAAAATAATGGAAATAATAACTGCAAAGCACAACAAAAGAAGTATCACCAATAAACCTACAGCTATTCCATCAGGAAAACAACGCCAAAAGAAGTCTGGCCGTGGCCGACCAACAGCATCTTTGATTGCATCCGTGATAACCCCCGTGATGAGAGTGGAAAATAGGAGTCCTACTCTTGCAATATCGTTAATTTGTCAAAAGAGAGCAAAGTCTTACATTTTATGGACAATCATCAAATGTGGATATTACGGCTCACCCAAAATAGCATGATGGAGATCATACACATCTCTTCTATAAAAATAGATGCCGATAAAAATAGCAAAGGGCAACAATATTGAGATCATCTGATAACATGAAAACAAATAGAGCTCAGAATTCTTCTACAACAACTACCAGCCTTTTACTGCACAAGATAATAAAGGACCATTAATAAAAGTGAGAAACTTAACTGGAACTGCCCAGAATGGAACAGTGTTGTCTTTTAGAGGATATTTAAGATCAGTCATCATATCCTCCCCAACAAAGCGGTAGAATGGATGAATGAGATTCAAAACGAGAACAATTATTGCAAGCAGTACAAGTATGATCCAATCATGCATGTGCATCCTTGCCACTTTGATTCCATGGGATTGAATTGTGTGTGAGCCCAGCTGCATCTCTCTCATCTTTCTTGATTGGAGCATAGACTACAAAATTGAAACAGATAATAAACATGATCAATAGGCATTCCAGTAGTACACAAGGTGTACTGTGAAAATGAGGCATAAATGTTCAAAATATAATTTTTTTCTCAAAATTAATCTGTAATGCACCTGACACAATGGCCGCCCTAGTTAGTGTGATTCAAACAGATTATTGTCAAGAAAATCAGTAGAAAAGGCTGGTTATTTCAATAAAAACTCAATCAGAGACACCATTCTCTCATCTCAACATGTGAAGGATTAAAGGTAACCCTAGGATTGACCTAAATATCCTATCAGATCCATCATAGCATTTTATATCACCACTACAGCTACTCTGCAACTTTAGTCGTCTTGCACCGTAAAACATGAAGAGTTCAACTGGAATGCCACATGTTAAAACAAAAAAAAGTTGACAGTTACCTGGCGCAACACTAGGTTGATGATTATGATGTAGCAGTTGGAGAAAGCCAACAAGAAGCATTTTCAAACAAATTTGCATTTTCAAAATACACTACTTGTTCCTTATTTTAAAAAGTCAACAGGGGAAGCCAACAAGAAGTAGCCTAGCAGGTATGGCCAACAACTAAGCAATCCATCACTGATTAAAATAAAGATTCAATTTAGTAGAAAAATAGAGTCCATAAATTAAATATAGAACAGATTCTCTGTTGACCTAAATAACTGCTTTTCTAGTTCAACACCAACGTACGTCTCTTAAGTCCAACGCGTTTTCCAGATTCAGAATGAAAAAACAAGAGGATAATTAAGCGAACAGAGTATTATAATATCCCACCTGAAAGCAACAAATGAACAGATGCAACGAAAATAGCAATAGTTCCCAGAAATTGAAACAAACGAAGGAACACATACGAACCATTGTCCGTTCTCACTTTGTTCAAACGAAACACAGTGACCAAAAACCAGAGGAAACCAAAATCCTCTGGCTGCGACGGCAGAGAACAGCCGGGAAAGTGGAGAAACAACACAGACTACAGATCTCCAATAGCAAAGAGAAATAAAAAGAAGGCAGCAACATCAACAAATAGGATCACAAAAACAACTTCCACAAAAACTGGAGAGGACTAACTACTTTCCATGCAAAAACCGGCTACTCGGGCAGCTTAATGCCAAAACACACAGAACTCAACCGTCGTACCTGGAAATTCTGCAGCAGCTTTTCGGACTCAGACGCCGGTCAGCGAACTAAAACATGAATTCCCCAACGCAGACTTCAAATCTTCCAAGTTCCACCAGTATGCTCCTGCTGCGGAACTTTCAGAGAGCGAGAGAGAGGGAGGAGGGCGTTGAAAGGTAATGATTGGCGGGGGCAGGTGCGGAGTAACTGCTGCAGATGATCCAGTTTAAGTGGATTTCTGGCTCAGGACCACCCCCGGTAACCTTATCATGGATCAAGAGAAGCCAAGATGCTTTGGAATTTCTGGAAGGAGATCATCAATGGAGATGTATAAATCGGCAGAAGAGTTATGGACTCAGTTAGTTGTTTGATCAAAGTGGATAGATGGAATAAAAGTTGTTAGATGGACACATAGCTTGACTTTTGTGGAATATGCACGTGGATGATGGATCCAGGGTTGTCGGAAGGTGGGCCCACTGGTCAGATCTGATTGATTGGCTCTGAACTGTGGGCCCGAACCGTAGCGCACGCTTGTGCACGGTAAGATATCGTGCTACTCCCTCTGTCTCATAATACTAGTTCGATTTGCTATTTATAAAATGAAGTCATTATCGTTTAGATTAAAGACCAAATGGGCCTAGTAAAGTGGGACAGAGAGACTGTAAGGCAAGTTTACTATGTGACATTTTCTTTGGATGGGGATCTAACATTTCTTTTGCAATAGTTACTAACATGAGGCCTGCGCCAAGAATAAATATTCCCTCTGCCCCATTTGATATACCCCCTATTTCATATTACTATGCCTCATTTAAGAAGATGTGGTATATATATCAAAAGCTTACAATTAAGTTTTTTTTATCCATCCACTTACGTTTTTACTCCATGCTCTAGTTGAATTGCTACAAGGAGAATAATGCAAAACAGGACAATCGATATGTATCAAATTGATCTTTTGCAAATAAGATGGGAAAGATGGAGTAGTTCATTATCCAAAAATGCTAAGCCTGCTGGTAATAATCCATAGGTTGTCCATCAAAGTGATCATAATCCGGTTATAAAACACACAAGACCTATAGATGGATGCTTGGTTTCTTACTAATGCATTGAAGTGTGAGTAACATTATTCTCCATCCCTTACTAAGTGTTCTATTTTGTCTATTTTAAAAGCCAAATGGGCCACTAAATATAACGATGGAGGGAGTATGAGGAATGCAGATCTTAGTGGAATGTTGTTTTGCGTCTCAATCGGTTAAGATGAGCCATCATTTTCGTGGCTTTTTTTCATGCACTAAACTTTTGGTATATCTTCTCCTTTTCATGGAATTTGCTTTTCTTCTTTTTTTCTTCGGCCAACTTGATTATCTCCCTTCCATTTGGTCCTTTTCTGTCCCAACCAGTCCATTAATTAGTCGTTCTTCACTTCACTGTCGCTCGTCATTACGTTCACAGACGATAGTGAACAGCAAAAAGCTATTTAGAGCATCTCCAACCCAAGCTTTATTCCTATCTTATTAGCTACAACCATAATAGATGAACGGCCACATAAAATCATATTCCTCTGATCGAAGGTTTATTTGTAATACAAAAATAAAGGTTGGGGGTTGAGATTTTATTTTGAGTTCATTATTATTTTATTGTATTCATATGGCTGGCCCTTCCAAAGTACTTATTACATTTGTATTTTGGATATTTGGTGTGGCTAAAAAATAATAAAATAATAACAATTAAAATATCGGATGGAGGACCTCTTTAAATATGGGACTTCATTTTGCCACCTAGCCATTGCACCTTTTTATTGTCAGTATGAGGGAGAGAAAATAAAACTTTGGAGTAGTTCTTTATCCAAAAATGCTAAGCCCGCTGGTAATAATCCAGATCGATCGATGTTTGGTTTCTTACCTAATGCATTAAATTGTGAGTAACATTATTCTCCGTCTCTTATTGGGTGCGTTTGGAAACTGATAGTGAAAAGTGACAAAAAAATCAGGCTAAAAATAATCAAGGTGATTTGTAGGTAATTTTTCTCATTGTAGAAAACCAATTTGGGAACTTAAAATTAATCATATTTTCAGTCTTTTACCATCAGCTTGACTCTTAATTGGTGATTTGCGTTTGGGAACCTAAAAAAAATCAGGTGTGATTTGTGTTTGGTAAAGTCGGTGAAAAATATATATTTTAGACGACGGGTGGAGGCCATAGGCGGCGACGTTGGTGGTAGGTGGTGCCGGCGACGACAACAATGGTGGTGGTGGCCGGTGGGTGACCGGCGACGGCGGCGGTGGTTGGGCGGTGGCCAGCGATGGTGGTGGGCGGTGGTAGTGGTCAGCGGCGGTGGTGGGTGGTGGTCGGCAGCGGTTAGACAGTGGGTGGTGGCGACAATGGTGGCCAGCAATGGGCAGTGGCCGGCAATGGTGGTGGGCGGTGGCGGCAGGCGGTGGTAGTGGTGGTGGGTGCCGACCGTGAGCGGTGGCGATGGTGGAGGTGACGAGGAAAAAATTTTCAGGCTGATGCTCATTGAAATAAGAATCAGCAAAATCACCTCTTTCAAGGGTGATTTGCTGATTTTTTTCAATTTTTGTCATCACGAGTGAAAATAGAGCAAATCAATAACCAAATACACTATCAGCTGATAGGTGAAAATATGTGACTTTTTTCACCTATCACCATCAGCAGCTCCTATCAGTAAAATTACTAAACAAACGCCAATCAAAAGAATCGACCTGATTTTTTTTAGATAATTAGTAAACAAATGCACCTTAAGTGTTCTAGTTTGTTTATTTTAAAAGCCAAATGGGACACTAAAATATAACGATAGATGGAGTAAAAGGAATGCAGATCTTAAGTTGAACGTTGTTTTGCGTCTCAATCAGTTAAGATGAGCCATCATTTTCGTGGCTTTTTACATGCACTTAACTTTGGTATATCTTCTCCTTTTCACGGAATGTGCTCTCCGCCCTTTTTTTCTTTGGCTAACTTTAGTATCTCTTTGCTTATCCCTTCCATTTGGTCCTTTTCTGTCCCAACCAGTCCATTAATTAGTCGTTCTTCACTTCACTGTTGCTATCACTACGGTCACAGACGAAAGTGAACAGCAAAAAAGTTATTTAAAGCATCTCCAACCCAAGCTTTATTCCTATCTCATTAGCTACAACGATAATAGATGAAAGGCCACATAAAATCATATTCCCCCGATCAAAGTTTTATTTGTAATACAAAAATAAAAGTTGGGGGTTGAGACTTTATTTTTTAGTTCATTATTATTTTATTCTATTCATATGGCTGGCACTTCGACTAAAAAATGATCAAATAATAAAAAATTAAAGTATCGGATGGAGGACCTCTTTAATATGGGACTTCATTTTGCCACCTAGCCATTGCATGTTTTTTTTGTCAGTTGAGGGAGAAAAAATAAAACTTCGGTTGGAAATGCTCTTAGAATTCGGAGTGAAGTGACAAATTGCTGTTTTTACAGTTCATATGAACTGTGACAGTTCATCTATATAAACAAAGCAGTAGAGACAGAAAGGGGAGTCGACCAGTCGAGGAAGACGACCAACAACCAACAGTTCTTTTTTTCATTTTTTTTGTACTGTTTGGACATTTAATGCTCTACAATTTTTCATTAATTCCAAACCTAGGAAGCACCGATACGGGTACGGCGATACGATACGATACGATACGGGTACGGCGATACGGCAATTTTCAAAAAGTCCCGATACGATACGTCGGGGATACGTTTGTTAAAAAAATATTTTTTATATTTTTAAAACACATTTTAGGTTGGTCCTAGTGTCAAAACAAACAATTAACAATCCTAATATCCACAACTAACAAACATCAATCCTAAATAGCAACAACTAGCACAAGCATAGAGTCACATAAAATCAAATTAAATGCATCAAGTAACTCAAGATTCAATTCTAAAATCACTACAAACACATTGATACATCGCTAAAATATTCTTTCATGCATTAAGAACAAACATCCAATATGCATGGAATAATCTCAATTGAATTAATTTTAAGAACAAACATCATTTGGAACAATCCAATATCAAAACAAATAAAGATTTATGCTTTGTACTGGTTAAAAAATAGTGGAAAGTCCACGAAATTTTGCAATTTTTCCAGGGAACATTCAACAAAGCTAAATAAATAAGTAGAGCTCAGTATGAGAAAATTGGTGAATAATTCTTATGATCAACGTCGAAAAATACATGCAATAATCCAAATATGACCAAATCCAAGACCAAATTTCCATGAAAAAGAAACAACAAATCGCCAAAAACCCAAATAAATCACAACCCAGACAATCCTTTTCACATTTTCATCCAAAAACCACTAAAAAGATTCAGTGCCAAAACAACAGAAAAAGAAACTCTTTTTCACTTACTTTCAACAACGGCGAGCGTTTTGGAGTTGTCGGCCGTCTCCTCCGGGACCGGCAGGACGACTGCCTTATCCTCTGCCAAGTTGGCAGGAGGAGCTTCAGGAGCTGCTTCCGGCGCCGGCGGCGGAGCCTCCACTTCGGGATTTGAAATCCGAAAAAATTTGAGTTGGGAATCCGGCGAGCTCTGGCGGCGGCGCGCTGGCCGGGGTGGAAGATGAGGGCGTCGACGAGCAGGCGTCGATCTCTGGCGGCGCCGCGCTGGTCGGGGTGGAGGATGATGGCGCCGGCGAGCTCTCCTCTCCCCTCTGTTCTTTCGTTTGAGCAGAGGAATTTGAGTTGGGAATCCGGCGAGCTCTGGCGGCGGCGCGCTGGCCGGGGTGGAAGATGAGGGCGTCGACGAGCAGGCGTCTATCTCTGGCGACGGCGTGCTGGTCGGGGTGGAGGATGATGGCACCGGCGAGCAGGCAGGCGCCGGCGAGCTCTCCTCTCCCCTCTGTTCTTTCGTTTGAGCAGAGGGGATTCAGGGGAGGCTCGGAGTTTTTTTGCCTAATACGTATCGGAAACGTATCCGATACGTATCGGGTTTTTTAAAAAAAAAAAAAAAAACAGATACGCCATCGATACGCAGGCAGCCGTATCGATGGCGTATCCGTATCCGATACGTATCGGATACGGATACGGCGGCAAAAATGCCGTATCGGTGCTTCTTAGTTCCAAACTACCCTCACAGCATGAAAAGTATATTATGAGAGTTAGGAAGTGGAAATGGCGAGAAAGCATGCCTGTTAGTTAGGATTTCATTTCTGGTCTTAGCATGGCAATGGCAAAATTGGTGACTCCTATGGAGGTGCCACAACGAGTAAAGGGAGGTATGGTTGCGGTAAGTTCGAGAAGGATGAGGCATGAACGGATTGACGTAGGGAAATGATATTTGTACATCAGATTCCTACACATTTTCATACACAGCTGATGTGTATGAAAATGTGTAGAAAATTTGATGTAGGGTTATCACTGCCCATTGACGAAGGGAAGGAGGACGAAAGGTCGGTGATTCTCTTGAAGGCGGAGGAGGAGGGAGTGGGCTTAAGGTAACAATTGAGAAAAATCACTGTTAGAAATAAGGAAAACAAATTTTTGAAAAAAAAGGTGAACTTTAGGCTCACAAGCATTGGCATTAGCCGAGATAGTATGAGCCGTTGGCAGCGATTCAAATGTGTCTGCCCATGTAACATTGCCCATCATTAGGCTTATATGTGAAACTATCCAGGGGAACGAGTCTCACCACGTGGCTTGTACGCAAGTCCGCTCATTATCTAACAATAGACCAGTCATAGAATGTTAAGTTACACAGATCCAATGTTTTAAAACCTGAACCGGTCATCGATCTGGAATTCTTACGGAGTAGGTCCAATCGAGGGTTAAGCTGACATAATTAATACAAAAAAAAAAACTTCTTAATATTTTATATGATATAAAAAATTTGCATAGTCCAATATTCCTTATGTAGCAATTTAATAAACAACACAACCACATTGCAAAAAGTAGAACTCCTAACTCTCATTTTCACATATAAATTTTCAATTCCAAATAAACAAAACTACACATTCCATGACTAAATTTTAAAATCCAAAATTAATATTCCACATTCCACAATGATAATCAAAGTTCCAAATTGTATTATAAAAGTTCTTTCATCTTTGCTCCACATTCAACCATTAAAGATCCTGTAACAAAATTTGATATATCGCACTTAAAAGATAGTCAAAATTTCTAAATCAACTTTCAAAGATCCAAGTTTAACATTCCAAAATAGTTCAAAATCAATTTTCAAAATTAAAGGTCTACAACCATAATGTCTAAAATCTATTATCCAAATTTAAAAATCGGCATTCTAATTTAATTTTAAATAAAAAATCTCAAAATATGACAACAATCAATATACTCCTTCTCGTCCTCATATGCTACATAAATCCAAAATCATCAGGTCCCATATGCTCCTCCTCATCCCCTTCATTAGTTTCCGGCTTACCTCATTCCCTACAAACAAAAATTATTTATTTAACATAATAGAACAACGATCAATGATAATAATGAAAAATTAAACTAACAACTCAACTAATCATTACCTCCTCCTAGGCTAAATATAAAACCTAATTCATTAGTATCATTCCTTAGTTCTTCATCATTAATATCCTCTATGGTGACATTTTTGTCCACAACTCATTCTTCAACCAAGTCAAATGACTCAATGGATATAGGATCAAAGTTTTTCTCTTTGTCTTCATCCTTTGTACTAGTACCAGTTTTAAGCAAATGTCTACATCTCCAACACAAAAGTTAAAATATAATTTGAGAATATAAATTAGGAAGCGATGAAGAATTACAACTAGGATCTCTTACTTCATATGTAGATTGTGTTGTATAAAGACGAGGTCATTAAGCTTTTTGTGCTCCAATCTATTCCTTCTTTTAGTGTGAATTCTTTCAAAAGCACTCCAATTGCACTCACAACCTGAAGAAGCGTAAGTTTGACTTAAGATTCTTATTGCCATATGCCTTAACGTTGGAGCACAACCTCCAAATGCGTCCCACCATGTAGCTGCAAAAGAAAATTGATAATCACATAGTTAATAAAAAAAATTTAATAAGATAATGAACTATTAATGAAATGATAATTTACTAGGCTTCATAGTAGTACGTGTAGCTTTTGCCATGTCACGTGAGAACCCTTTCTGTGCATCCTTAAACAATAAAAGCTCATTTGCAGTTTCTTTTTGCGCCTTTAAATTCCCATGGTGCAACTTCTCAATCACATCTAAAAGATCCCTTTGCACATCAAGGGTGTCCACTTCAGATTTTTCGGCATATTGGAACCAAGGATTCAAATAGCAAGTTGCTACATGAAGAGGTTGACAAAGTTGGTTATTCCACTATTTCTCAATGATATCTAAATATTGGTTATAGTCTTTCCTCTTTCTACCACATACTAATTTTAATCTTTCCATTGCTCTTCTTACTTGTGTTGTATCTCCTTAATATGCTTAAGGATCTACAATAGATTAAGTAGAGAAAGTTGGATGAAAGGGGAGAAGTATAAAGGGAAAGGGGAGAACAATTAGATGAAGAGGAGAGGGAAGAGATAAAGGGAAAACTGAAATCTATTTCTTAGTAATGTTCACATCACTATTCATGTTATGTAGCAGTAGGGCTAAAGCCCTATTTATAATCTCAGGCATGTAGCCTTTACAATTGCTAAAATTCTACTACAAATAGGAATAATCAAACTAGAAAAGATATTCTAATAGAACTAGAATGCCTAGGAAACCATAAACTAGGAAAGTAATAAACTAATCCTACTCCAACTAGGATTAACTAAATTAGGAAAGTATCCTAATCCTATTCCAACTAGTATTTTAATTAAGGATCATAACATCCCACCACGCTCCGCTTACGCCTTGGCCTCAAGGTGACCAATCAGGAAACTGAGCATAAAAATCATCTTCAATCACCCAAGTAGCATCCTCTGGCGGCTGATGCAACCATGAAACTAGAATCTCTTGGACCACACGACCTTTACGCCGAATGCGTCCTCTCTGTAGTATAGCATGAGGTATAGGCTGTGGCTGTTCCGGTGGTAATGGCGGTGACATCGCAAGAGTTACGGCGGATGGGTCACCAACATACTTCCGGAGTCGAGAAATGTGGAAGACAGAATGAATTTGGGACCCTGGAGGCAATTGCAATCGATAAGCAACATCCCCAATCCGCTCAATGGTAGGATATGGGCCATGGAAGCGATGGGAAAGCTTCGCATTTCCTGGCTGATAGATGGACAACTGGCGGTACGGTTGGTGGCGAAGATAGACCAGGTTGCCAATCTGAAATTCCCGATCTTGATGGCAGCGATCATAAACCTGCTTCATACGATTTTGGCAGCCACTAGATGTTGGTGAAGCTGGCGGAGAACCTCATCTCGAGTCTACAAAGCATTGTCCACGTCACTAACAGGAGACTGCAATGGAACATAACTCATGATGGTGGGAGGAGGCCGACCATACACAACTTGAAATGGTGTAAAACCAGCGGCAGTGTGATAAGCAGTGTTATAGGACCACTCTGCCCAATGCAAAAATGACAGCCATGTCTTAGGTCGGTCCCAAGCAAAACAACATAAATACTGCTCCAAACACCGATTGACCACCTCGGTCTGACCATCAGTCTGTGGATGATATGCAGTGCTCATACGAAAGCTAGTGTTTTGTAATTTGAAAAACTCTTGCCAAAACTTCGATAAGAACACCTTATCCCGATCACAAACAATGGTGCGTGGCATTGATCGTTTAAAATTAAACCCATGCAAGTGCACAAGGCAATTGTACTACGGCGAGTATTAAAGGGTTGTCGAACCTCAAGGACGGATGAATAATTTTACCAAACTCAAAGAAAGCAATAGTTTTTAGTTTAATCTAAAGAAAAGCACTAAACTTTAACTAATTTAATTGAGATTTAATCAATATGTGGAATACCAAGGCTTCGAATCCACCACAATAAACTAGTGTAAAGTCTCTCTCTCTCTCTCTTTTGAAATCAAATTTCCAATTGGCTAGTGTATTCCTCTCAGACATACACCTGTCAATTCAAATTATAGTGCTCTCCTCTCGGACGTAATACATAAATCAATTAAGCATATGGAATTGTGATCTATCTCTCTCAAGCATAAATCAATGAAACTTTATTAACATATGACAAATCAGAACACTCACATTCCTCTCAGACATGCAAGTAATCTTTCATATTGAAATTCATAAAATCCACTCTTGTCTCTCTCAAGCACAAAGAATAAACTCAATGAATTAACTTTAATTGCATAACAAAGGTTCATACACCAACTAGAGTAAAAATAATATGAGAGAAAAGAAACAACACAACCAGATTATTGGGCTTCATCTACACCTTGGATAGGAGTTTAGCCAAGCATGGGATGGGAAGAGAATCCATCATCTTCATCTTCATCATCTTCTTCTTCCTTTGCTCTAGCCTCCAAGGTCTCAAATTGCTCTCTAGGTTATCAGATCTCCAAGGGTTTCTCCCAGATTGAATGCCCAAAACGTTCTCTCATAAGGCCTATTTATAAGAATGAAGAGAAACCACGAAGTTCCCTTCCAAAACCAAGTCAAAATAGGTCTTATTTCGGTTTTCCGCAGACGGCGATCGATCGCTCCGTATTGACGATCGTTCACTGTCCAATCGATCGTAATTCCTTCGTTATTTTCCTACGATCGATCGCTTTGCTGATCAACGCCGTATGATACCGATCGATCGTAGTTACTGTCTCCAATAGATATGATCGATCGTTTTTATGCCGATCGATCGTTTCCTTCAATATACTACTTTTACGGCTCTAGCGATCGATCGCACTGATAGCCGATCGATCGTAGTTACTGTTCATAAACTTAAAATAGCTATAACTTTCTGTCCCGAACTTTGAATTGCACGTGGTTAGTGGCGTTGGAAAGATGACTTCTTGAACTTTAATATGAAACTTGAATCAGTCCAATCCGACATTTCTACACGAAGTTATGATGATTTAACCATTTGAGTTACTTTTACCTCATTTCTGTGTATTACTCTTGTTTCCTACAAAAACCAAAAACTATATTAAAGTAGTAGTTATTCTAATCAAACACTAGCATAAATATAAGTTTAGGAGATAATAAAATGCATAATTAATGTGTAGATCAGGCATCCCATGGAGGCGAGCAATATCGTGCACAAAAACTTCAGCAACTGACCAAGCTGTATAAGGATGAGCAAGAGCAGAGAAGTGGGCATATTTGGAAAGTCGATCGACAACCACGAGGACAACCAACTTTCCTTGCACCAATGGTAATACCTCAATAAAATCCATAGAAATGTCCTCCCAAATATGCTCAAAAATAGGGAGTGGCTGAAGTAAGCCCAAGGGTGTAGTAGTATCCGCCTTTGCACATTGACACACATCACATTGAGCAACAAAGTACTGCACATCACGCTTAATACCTCGTCAGGCGAAGCTTTGCGACACCCTCTTATAAGTGCGAAAAATACCCTCATGACCAGCAATAGGTGTGTAATAAAAATGATGAAGGATATCATGTCGCAACTGGTCATCCTTGGGTACCCACAAGCGTCCCCGGTATAATAGAAAATTATCCTGCAAAATATAACCTGGTAAGCATAAAGGATCTGCTTGAAGATGTGCAATAAGATCAGAAGCATTTGGGTCCTTGCTGTAGGAGATACAGAGATCATCAAGGAAGGGAAAAGTGGGGGCACTCAATAGGGAAGAGCTCTCAAACTGTCTAGATAAAGCATCCGTTGCTCGGTTGTCAGTGCATTTCTTATAAACAATCTCATAATCATACCCTAGCAACTTTGTGATCCATCGTTGTTGTGCCAGAGTAGAAATACGTTGATCCATCATATATTTAAGAGGATTATGATCAGTCCGAATGATAAAGTGTCGGCCAAGTAAATAGGGATGCCATTTTGTCACCGAATGCACAATGGCTAGCATCTCGTTCTCATAGGCCGAAAGTAGGAGGGAGCTACCCGATAAAGCCTTGCTAAAGAAAGCAATGGGACGGTCTGTAACATCCGAAAAATTAGTAAGTATATTAAAACCAAAATTTGACCCTCTTAACGTTTGATTTAGTCGTGTTGTGCCCTATGCAAATTAAAGTTGGTGAGAAGAGCTTTCCAACGCCACCTATTATGCGCGATTTGGAGTTCGGAGTAAAAAGATATGGGAATTTGAATTTTATTTGCACATGACTGCAATCGATCGCCATAAGAGCCGATCGATCGGCAAGCTTGAACAGATCGACGCCTTATCAAAACGATCGATCATAGTTACTGTGATTTGTGAATATTGTGTTTCGCATAAAGCGATCGATCGGCAATAATAGCGATCGATCGGCTGTAGCGTGTAGTGTTAAAACAGTGCATACGACGATCGATCGCCGTATAGCCGATCGATCGCCGGTTGCGATTTTGCGATTTCTAGCGTATTTTTGGGGTGGATTTGCTTGGGAAAGATACCAAATACCCATGGGACTTGATTTGCACGTCTCCAGTAGGATTTTGAAGCCTTCCCATTGGTTGGAAGTGTCCATGATTTGAAAGATTGGTTTGAGAATAGATTCTCCCCCAAGTCAATATAAACACTAGAGAATTGGCTTGTGCTAACCCTAGAATGTCCAGAGAGTTTTCCCTTCTCCTTCCCACGTTTACCCATCTCCTTGGAGGCTTGTTCTTGTGGGAGTTTGCGAGAGCTTGGAGCGGGAGCTTTGGAAGAAGCGAAAGAGACGAGAGGCGCGTAGAAAGGCGAAATCTTTGGAGGATTAAGTAGGATGGTTTTTCCCTCTTCTCTATTTCGATTATATCTACTTTTGACAAGTGTTTTGATTCAATACCATAGTTATTGTTTGGATTCTTGCGAGATGAATGAGTTATGTCCCTATTTCTATGCGTAGTGCATCATAAATCATATGTGCGTTCATGTTTCACTTCTAGATGGGAATTCGCATATAAAGTCTAATGCTTTATTAATTTTCCAGAGACTAAAGGTTCTGTTATTGTTTGGTTGATGATGTTCCATGTTGAGTTTGTGCCTTTAAGGTGTGTCTTACATTAATTGTCTTGTTTGGTGTGTATTAATGTTTACAAACTATGTTATTTATATAAGAATACAAGAAAGGAGTGAACTTTAGTAATTCCAGATAATCCTAGGTTCTGTAATTGGTCTAGGAGGGGAGTATATGGTCTGTTAAAGATGTATTATCATTTATAATGTGTTATTAAGTAAGATAATCAAGTTTAATTAAGATTCTTAATCTCGGCCAGAACTGTTTTTGTGCTGACAGTCGGTAGTAAATAATTCATAACTAATTCAAATAAAATCGGAAAAATATAAAATCAGTGGAGTTAAAAACTAGACTCACGAGGTATTATCAGTAAAAATTTCATAGATTAAGTCTTACTGTACAAAGCACAGTAGCCGTCGGAAGAGGACTGTTGTGCAGGAGACAGTGAGCAGAATCTGAGAGAAAATACTAAGTATACAAATAACATCACGTAATATGATAACGATTAATATGTTAATAACAGTAATCGAACTATATACTGATGGAATATCACAGTGAGAATTGGGTTAGATATAATTCAATTATGAGGGATAATCCTTTGAGCAAGTGATTCATAACTATCTATTTTAAAAGCGTTGATGTCGGTTTAATATTCTACTAGGAACTCAAATCATCTAAGGTTCTTTGATTCTTATCTCTGATATTTGGATTATAAACTCTAATGCGAATGAGGAATTCCTATCTAGAGCTGAGCATGAAAGGTATGTATTGATTGTATGTTACTCCTTGTGTGAGTTATCTTGTTATTCTATGCTACTCCAATGAGTGAGTTATGTGTTGACCAAAGACTTTGATGCTTCTATCCATACTTCTTGAGAGAGTCTATCATGGTAAGAGATGCCTTATGATCTTAGAGTGTTGTTACCTCTATTTCTTTGAGATATTGCTCATATTGATTACATGATTGTTTCTTCCACTGGAGACCTTGCGAGACTCTCCCCATGGTGGTTTCATAGTATGCTCAATTATGCCATTGCTAGATCTTGCGAGGTCACTTATATTTATGAAATTGCGATTCCATACTGCCCGAAGGGAGGCACTATACGTACATTAGATTGTGGACATTAAGGAAGGTCCTCAGTCTCCGCCCATCGTGTTCGTAAGCACTGGTGGGGCCAACATCCTAGACGCATGGCAGGGTTCCACAAGAGAACCCCTAGGGTGGTTCTGGTATGTTTAGTCACTTGCGAGCGACTGGTTCAATGAGCAGAAATTGTAACTCCTTTCACTTTAGATGTCTGGAGCATTTGTTATGATTATTATTCTCTCCTTACTCATATGTGTAGTAGGAGCCTTATTGATGTTTTCCTTACTTGCGAGTTGGAATTGTTGTCGACTAACCTTGCAGGTGTATAGACCTCGGTTCAGTTTAGATGTTGTGAGATGTTCACCATCCCTTGTTATTCCTATTCTCTTCATACTGCTTGTTTTAATTCAGTGAGTTTTTACATCCTACTGAGTGTTTCTATGAAATACTCATGCATCCTCTGATGCAGGCGCAAACGAAAAGTGAGATCTGGAAGTGCAGTAGTTGAATGGCGGATTGCAGGTGCCGAGAAGAGATTAAAGACGATTTAGTTATTTGCTTTGCTTTTTATTGATGCTTCTGACATTATTGGCAATTGTGTACCATAGACTTAAAGGTTTATTTTACTTGATTTGATTTTTTTAAATGGATTATTATTATTAAGTAAATTCATTTCATAGTATTCATTGATGTCTATTATTGTATTACACTGATTGCGGGCACAATCGGTTACACGTCCTTTTGAGATGATTATAATCGGTTAAAAAATCGACTGTTCGGTCGCGTGCCCGGGATTCTCTACCTCGAAATGTATCTCATTGATTGGCTTCCACACTCCGATCGAGGTATGGGATTTCGGGGCGTGACACGGTCATCCTGCATAAGTATGGCACCTAATCCAACATCCGAAGCATCACTCTCCACCATAAAGGTCTTGATGAAATCTGGAAGTGCCAAGACAGGGGCTGATGTCATTGCCTCCTTGAGCCTATCAAATGCTCGTTGAGCCTCATCCGACCAAGCAAAAGCCCCCTTCTTCAGGAGGGTGGTAAGTGGGGTAACTAGAATGCCATAGCCAAGAATGAATCTCTTGTAGTAGCCCGTCAAACCTAGAAAACCACGAAGTGCTTTAGCAGTTTTTGGCGTAGGCCAATCGATCATGGCAACAATCTTGGAAGGATCAGTTGATACACCAGAGGCAGAAATAATATGGCCGAGATACTCCACCTGCTTGCAGCCAAAAGAACACTTGGAACGTTTGAGGTAAAGCTTATGATGTTGTAAGAGAGAAAAAACATACCTCAAATGTGCCAAGTGAGACTCCCAGGAAGGACTATAAATCAGGATGTCATCAAAGAAGACCAATACAAACCGCCGTAGAAAATCCCGAAAGACATCATTCATCAAATGCTGGAAGGTGGCAGGAGCATTGGTCAACCCAAAAGGCATAACAAGAAATTCATAATGTCCATCATGGGTTCTAAAGGTTGTCTTATGCACGTCATCAGGGTGCATTCGAATCTGGTGATAGCCAGAGCGTAAATCCAGCTTGGAGAAAAATGTGGCACCCGCAAGTTCATCAAGCAGCTCTTCAATCACAGGAATAAGGAACTTATCCTTCAGAGTAATAGTGTTGAGAGCCCGATAGTCTACACAAAATCGCCAAGTGCCATCCTTCTTTCGCACTAATAATACAGGAGAAGAAAAAGATGATTGAGAAGGACGAATCATACATGTGTCAAGCATCTGACGAACAAGTCTCTCAGTCTCATTTTTCTGAATTTGTGGGTAGCGGTATGGTCGGACATTAGCAGGGGCCGCAACCGGATGTAGCGGAATCTGATGGTCTAGTGCCCGTGGTGGAGGTAAGCCAGATGGTTCCTCAAAGAGATAGGAATGCTCGTCCAAAAGAGCAGATAAATCACTAGGAAGCTCAGGTTGGGGAATATCATCCAAGGGCCGTAACTGCATCAAGTATCCTTGGCAATTTGGCTTGCCTAAAGTCTCTTCAGATTCAGCTGATTGCAACTTCCCCGAGGGCTGAGAAGAAAGTCGCACAGGCTACCCCTTATAAGTAAATTGCATAGTCATGTCTTTGAAATCCCAAGCAACCGCACCAAGTTCCTACAACCATTGGACGCCAAACACTACCTCAGCGCCCTGAGTAGGAAGCAAATATAGGTCTAGTGGGAATGTATGGCCCTGGATAAGCAGATCCACTTTAGGGCAGATCCACTTACTTTGTAGGCGCTTGCCATCTCCAATAATCACATCAAATGTAGCGGAATTCCGGATAGTACATCCCAAGCGACGAGCAACTCTATCATTAATGAAGTTGTGGGTGCTACCACTATCAATCAATATTGACACTCGTTGTTTTTTAATAGAACCCTGAACACGAAAAGTCCTAGGGTGATAAGTACCAGAAAAGGCCTGCATAGAAATCTCCACACCATCGCCCTCAGGCACAACTATATCATCATAATCAGCTTGGTCGTCTTGATAATCATCAGGCATATAATCCTCGAGATACTCATTATCATCCCCCTCAAAAGCATGAAAAGACTTGCAGCGGTGTCCTCGAGTAAATTTCTCATCACAATAATAGCAAAGACCTTTAGACCGTTTATCCTCTAACTCAGTTGGAGATAAACGTGGAAGAGCAGCACGCGACGAGTTACCTGGAGGGGGTCTGCTGCGAATGGGCTGACCAGTAGAAGGCAGTAGTGGATGACGAGTAGGGGGTAGCCGAGAAAATTGAGTAGGTGCACCCGAATGTTGGAGCTTTGCCTCAGCCATGCGCGCAAGCTGAATGGACTCACGCAAGGTCCGGGGGCGAGAATAACGAACCTCTAATTGGATAGGCTTACGAAGACCTGATAGAAAGACCCCCTTAAGTGCACACTCGGGCCATTGAGGAACGCGATCGGCAAGGCGCTCAAACTCAGCTTGGTATTCCTGGATAGTTCCCTTCTGGATCACTCGAGGCATAAGAGAGTGAAAATCATCATACTTGGTAGGACCAAAACGAACACATAACTCATACGTGAATTCTTCCCAAGAGATACCCGGATGATGCCGTAAAAGCCACTTAACCCATCGCACTGGATCACCTCGAAAATGTAATGAAGCTATTCGTACCTTTTTCTCATCAGGTGTATTCTGAAAATCAAAATATTGTTCAGCTTGAAAAATCAAGTCAGTTGGGTCTTCACCATGATATTTTGGAAATTCCAAGCACTTAACGCTTGCTTGGAATCCGGAATCAGCACCCTGATGGTCACCATAATGGCTTTGGTTGGTTCGGCCTCTATCACCCCGACCATGTTGCCAATAGCGGCCATCTCGTTCTGGAGGGCGACCACCCCTGCCATAGAAGTGACTAGCATCATGTCGATCTTGTTGTCGACGTTCTCTGTCAAAATCAGCATAGACTGTATCAAGGTCAACATGTCCCTGCAAATCTTCATGGCCCAATTCCTCTTGATGCTGCATTTGTTGGTGGCCAGGGAAGTCAAGTGGATAAAATTGAGTATGGCCTGGATTATTGCCCACGGTTGCAGCAGGATTAGTACGTGATGCCGCAAACAGGGGATTAGTCATGAAGTGTGGTTGTTGGTTGTGTAATGCACTAGCATGGTCTGAACCTGTTGAATCATATTCATGGGCTCCCTGTTGTTGAACTCGATGTTGTAACGATGCAGGAACTACCATCGGCTGAGATGGGTTTGGAAAAATGCCGCTCTTGTCCACAGAAGACGAGTAAATTGGTAGTGTAGTCATGTGACTAGGCGCATAAGTGCCAAATTGAACCTGTGAAACACCTGTGGTAGTCGGATTAGGGGCAGCTGATTGCAAAGTGGCTGAAATTGAGGTGCCTGAAATAGGGGTAGAAACTGCCAAAGGAGTTGCTGGTATGGAGGCAAAAGAAGTGCCAGATTGGTTCAGCTGCGACTGATCAAGCCGTTGAAAGAGTTTGGCCATTTGTTGATTCAACTCTATGCGGGACTCAGCCATGTTGATTTGTAACTGATCAACCTTGGCTTCGAGGGATTGGAATCGATGATTCGTCGAGTGAGACAAGGTCTGAACCACCGTCTGAATCTCACAATATTTCCCCTCGAGTTGCGCCATAGTAGGGCCTTGAACTTGCACTTCAACCTGCTGATCCTTGGAAGCACTTAATTCAAGGGGGTTTCTCAGTTGAAACTCCGCTGGATTTTGTCATTGTAAGTCCCTAGGATCGATAGGCTCTTGATACCAATGTTGTATCTCCTTAATATGCTTAAGGATCTACAATAGATTAAGTAGAGAAGGTTGGATGAAAGGGGAGAAGTATAAAGGGAAAGGGGAGAACAATTAGATGAAGAGGAGAGGGAAGAGATAAAGAGAAAACTGAAATCTATTTCTCAGTACTGTTCACATCACTATTCATGTTTTGTAGCAGTAGGGCTAAAGCCCTATTTATAATCTCAGGCATGTAGCCTTTATCATTGCTGAAATTCTACTACAAATAGGAATAATCAAATTAGGAAAGATATTCTAATAGAACTAGAATGCCTAGGAAACCATAAACTAAGAAAGTAATAAACTAATCCTACTCCAATTAGGATTAACTAAATTAGAAAAGTATCTTAATCCTATTCCAACTAGTATTTTAATTAAGGATCATAACATCTTGCTTGTACAAAAATCCCATTGATGGGTATTCATCACCATCAACCATTCTAAGCACTCTCACAAGAGGCTCACTAATGACAATCATCTTACCACACTTAGAACCAAAATGAAGGGCTTAACACTACACTTTCAAACTCTTTGCCTTTAAGAGATCTTGATAAGTTTGCTATCCTCCGCATATACCATTTTTCTCCAACTACCATCTTAATTTCTTAAAGAACCCTTGCTATTGTGAATACTTTGTAAGGTTAAAAAAGTTGGTTGCAAAATGGGTAGCACCTAGTCTAATAATATCCCTCCCATAATTGAATTTTTTTCAACAATTATAAAATAGCAATGTGATTATAGATAAATTTTGTGACAATTCTTGCTTCATCAACCACATCTTTCACTTCAGAAACATCCTTAAAGAAGTCCTCAAGCATTAGATTCAAGCAATGCGTAGTGCATGATGTCCAAAAGAGCATTGGTACTTCTCCATCAAATCTCTTCCCGCAGCCACATAGTTAGATGCATTATCAGTAACAATTTGGACAACATTCTCTAGTCCAACAAATTCTATTATCTCAGAAGCTTAACATCTTTGTTATCTTGGAAAAATCAGAAGCATCAATTGATTTTAAAAAAAATAGTTGCAGTTGGTAGGGCTATTCATGAACAGCCGTGTCCGCGGGGCTGTCTGTGTCCGAGGTGTATGTGGCCGTGTCCGCACCGAGGAGGAGCTGTCCGAGGACCACAGCCACGGACACGGCCAAGGGTCATCGAACAGCCGTCTGTCCGAGGACCGAGGAGGGCTGTAGGGAGAGCAGGGGAGGCGAGAAATGGAGGAGGAAGGAGGGGCGGCGAGTCGGCGATGCAGAAAAAGGAAGAAGGCCGCCGGAAGTCTGGAAAGTCTGGAAACCCGCCGGAAGTATGGAAACCGGCCTGGACCTCAGGTTCAGCCCGCCGGAAGTCTTGAAACTGATTGAAGTGGGGGGTGCCATGTCGTCGACACAGAACGAGGAGGACTGGAGGAGCTCAAGCGCTCCATTTCCAAAAGCGGCACTGATGACCTCCCTTCCACCTGCTCTTACCTCCACGACTTCCTCCGCACGCTCCATAAATTCTAGCAAGTACTTCATCCATCTATGCAAAAGCCCATCTTTCAATTTTCTATTGTTTTGTTACATATGAGCCATAAAGTTCAAATCTTTTTGGTAGGTTGTGAGGGAGCTGACAGACCCAATTGGGTCTGTGCAAGAAGGGCAAGGAGGTTGCTTTGGAGGAGGAAGAAGGATTCTGGGAAGAGAAGGAGGTGAGTGGAGAGGGAGGGCCGGCGCATGTCTATGTCTGTGTCTGTTGGCCTGATGGACACGAACCTGGCTAAACTTGTGGCGGACACTCTTTAACGGTCACGGCCACAGACGACTTCTGTCCGAAGTCCGGTCTGTCTACGAACAACCCTAGCAGTTGAACAATACACAAGGAAATTAATTAAGGTCATATTTATGTTGTTTGTCCATCCATCTGTCATTATAGTAAAACCACTCTTCTTCCAATCCTTCTATATTTTTCCACCTTAGCTTTAACTTCTGAAACAACACTTTGCAAAATATTTCCCCTTAAAGCATGATATGTAGGAGCTTTGTAATCATGACCAACAGAAGCAATTGCATTAATCATTTCTTGAAAGAAGATTGAGTTAATGGCATTGAATGGTATGTTTGCATGATAAATTTTTTTTACCAAATGCAATATCAACCTGTTCAAGTTTTTTTTCCGGCCCACACACTCCTGAGACTTGGTTGAGCACCTGAGGCAGTACATGGTGGAAAGTAACTAATACTTTTTTCCCCCTTGGATTATCTCCGCTTCCCTCATTTGGCCTTTTTGGCCCATCTTGTTCTTCTTCATCATCTACATCCACATAAGACTCTGCATTCATGATTTTTCTCTTCTTTGACTTGTTTAGACTATTTTGATCTAACACAAGTTCCATTCGATATGGCACATCAATTGGAACATTTTTACAAGTATAACATGCTCTTTACGCTTACTCAAATGCTCTTTTAAATCTGTGAATTCCTCCACCATGAAAAACTTTTGAACAATAGCTGCACCTAATTCCTTTTTTTCCACATGCAAGGGTAAGTAATTGCCAATGTTCTCATCCAGGACTTGTTTCAACCTAAATACTTTATCTGTTGATTCCAACCCCACAAATGGAGTAAGATTATTAGAAGCAATCCCTGAAGATGCATTAGGGTTGCCCCCATGGACACACTAGCATTAGAAGAACATGATCTTGATGCCATGATATGAACTACAATGATACACAACATATCACAATAATAATTAACATGACTAATTTAATAAAAATAAACACCAAAATGTCCAATAAATGCCTCCAGCCTCCGAAATCTGCCTCCAACTCGCCGCTGGAAAGAGGAAGGGAGTGGTGGCAGATGACAACAATCATCGAACGGGGTGCTCGGCTTTGGCCGCCCTCCAAGTAGTCGATGAATGGGAGTGTCGGGGGGGGGGGGGGAGCGGGGAGAATGGGGCGGCGGGCTCCTCGGGGCAGATTGAAAAACACTAGGGGGTTGGCCCATCCGGGGGGCTCCTTGTGGTAAATCGACAAAGACCCGAGGGAGGGGTGGGATCGGCGTTCGCCGGGGAGGGGTTGGCCCTCCGACAGTACGTGAACGGGGTGGGAGCACTGTGGCGGTGGCGGTGGGGGGTGGGGGGAGCTCTTGGGATTTTTTTTGTGGTGGGGGGGGACTGGTCAGCGGGGTCACCAGCTTAGATCGAACCGGTCGGGCCTGTCCAAGTTTGAAAACCATGCTCAGATCTTGACATCTAGTATGAATTAAAGCGCATTAAACATCCAATAGACCTCACCACCACGGAATCGTTCCAGGCTAATTTTCCCATATGAAAGGAACTCAAGTCGCCCTCCTTGGTCCACCCAATATAATTTGTCGGAATTGGAAATCCAAAATGAACTAAAAAGAGTTCGTTTTGAAAATCTAATTGAGACAATTAGTGTCGAACAAAGGGAAAGAGTTAAGAGGTATAAGTATAGTTTATGAAATGTGATCAGGTGCATCCTTAAAAATTAAAATTGATAATTGACAGAGGATGTAAGTGTAAATTATCCAAACACGGCTTCACAAAGAAGTCAACACGCAGAAGCAACTAGAAACGAGATTCGGTCGCAGCAGAGATGGGGATGGAGATCCGGGCTTGGTCTCCTCGATAGCTGATCTCGCTTGTCTGCCAGAAACCAGGAGAGGGAGGTGGAAAATGTTGCTGGCGGAGGTCCGGCCGGTGCTGCAGTTCGCGGCCACGATGTGCTACCTCAAAAGCCCGGCCGAGCGCAGAGACTTCCGGCCGACGGCCACCTTGGGCCTCACCACCTCCTTCCGACCCTTCTCGGCTTCTTCCCCAGCTTCATCTGCGGCGCCCATGGTGTGTCGAGCGGTTGCAGCCGACAAGAAGCCGGCCGTTTGTACGGCCGACGAGCTGCATTACGTCCCTGTTCCGGGCACCGAGTGGCGGCTCGCCCTTTGGCGCTACTTGCCTTCACCAAAGGTCTCTTTGCCAATCTCCTCGTCTTTGATTATTTGGTTTGCACTGTTTTTGCGTAATTGTGATGGATTTGGTTGATGTGGGGGGGAGTTGCAGGCCCCGCGGAGGAATCATCCACTGATGCTTTTGTCCGGCGTGGGGACGAATGCCATCGGGTTCGATCTCTCGCCCGAGGTTCATCCTTCTATGGTTCCCTTCTTTCTTCATATCAACTCTAAATTATGGTTTATTATTGTTGTTATTAGTGTCCGTTTTTAAGATGAGGATCTTCTCTGGGAAGAAGAGTGATTCATACTTTTGTAGCTAGATATATGCCAAAGTGTATGTGACATTAGACGCTTAGATAGACCCTGATAGTGCGTAATTACTAATTAGATTAGTGATGGATAGGACAGTTGCAATTAAGGTAGGCATCACAATTTTTCCGAAACATGTTTTTTTTCGCTCTGTTGTTACATTCCTCTTACATTAAGCTGTACCCTCTTTCTCTCTCATTGTGCTCATATGGGTGAACTTCGTGTAGTGTTCGTTTGCTCGTTACATGGCCAGCCAAGGATTCGACACATGGATTGTTGAATTTCGAGGTGCTGGGTTGAGTACTAGAGGAGAAGAGGAACCCATGGAAGTTGAGGATTCTGTCAATAGAAATCTGGCATACAAAATGATTCAGTCAGTGGATGAGGGTGTTGCTAATGGTGTTATTCCAGTTGAGCCCTCAGACAAGAAAATCAATGCATTGCCAGAGTCTGAAACTGCTCTTGTAAAACACGTAGGGCAAGACAGCTCAATTATATCGGATGAAGCACAGCTGGTTATGAAATTGACAGAGGCTTTGATGGGTCTAACGCAAAGACTATCAGGCTTTCTCAATGAATATCAACTGAAGGTTATGCTTGCGAAGTTTACTGACCAAATATATAAGCTACTAGAAGATGCTCAAGTGTCTGAACGCTTCAGTGAGATCAGAGAAAAGCTTGCAGTTTTAGTGCAATCAGGGCAAAGTTCTGCAGTTGCAGCACAAATAAGAGATCTGAGTCAAAGGATTGTCAGTATTGTTGAAGAGCGACAAAATTCTGTTTCTCCGCAGCTATTCAGTTTACCAGACAGGCTCTATACAACTATTGAGGATTTCCAAAAGCAGCTTGACCTGATTGTCAAATACAATTGGGACTTTGATAACTACTTGGAGGAGGATCTGCCTGCTGCGGTGAGGTGACATTCCCCCATTCTAGTAAACAGAGTCATATTCAACGACGCTATCTTGGTGTGTTAATAATTAGTGCTGTGTTGACTGTAGGAGAACTTTGATAGATAGTCAGCTTGTCCTGAATAGGCTCCACTTTAATATGTCCTGTTAAAAAAAATTTCTTTCTGAAAAAAGGCTTCTATCCCACAAATTGAACAGTGAAACCGAAAATAGCAGGTGATATGCAATGTAGGATAATGTAGTTATCCTCACATTCTCTTTTTTGTGCTAACCATGTGTTGACTGTGGAAATTGTTGTATAAATGTAGAATATGCTACTCTAAGATCACTTTATTGCGAAACCTTACTCTGCATTTTTATTTTTCTCCTAGATTGAATATGTGAGGAATCAAACTAAGCCTAAGGATGGAAGGTTGCTTGCAATTGGCCACTCTATGGGAGGAATTTTGCTGTATGCCATGTTGTCACGGCATGGTTAGATCTTATATTCCATTAATTGCTTGCTCTCTCACAATTCTCTATTTCAGTTGGAGCTGTAGTTGCTTATGGGTGTGAATTTCTTGTGGGATCTTTTATTTAGGGCTACAATGTATTTTTTTATGTAGCTATCTATGTTAAAGTGCCTATATGACCATATCAAGTTTATATTGGTGCAATTCGTCGAGCATTATGCCGAGGTTTTTATTACATGCTATAGAACCTATTCGTGCTTTTTAATTTTGCAATGTACTATAATCCTCATCACAACCGGTTTGCATCTGTATTCTTGTTACATGCCTATGATCTCACTTACTGTCCTTCTCTAGCTTGTGTGGGTGGAGACTCTAAAGTGGCAGCAGTTGTGACGTTAGCATCCTCCATTGATTATGCCCCCGCAAGGTCTTCCCTTAAACTGTTGTTGCCCCTTGTAAGTCCAGAATTAGATGTATTAAACTTTTTCTCACATTTGCATGTACCTATGGTTTGATGGTGAAGATATCATTTTTGCTTTCTTGCATCATACAGGCTGACCCTGCACAAGCTCTTAATGTTCCCGTAGTTCCATTGGGAGCTTTAATGGCTGCAGCATACCCCCTTGCATGTCGCCCGCCTTATGTTCTGTCATGGCTTAATGCTCAAGTTTCAGCACAAGATATGATGCTTCCTGAATTGTTTGAGAAGCTTGTTCTCAATAATTTTTGTAGGTGTCAGTACAGTAACATCTTTTATCACAATGTTTCATTTTCAATTGGTATTCATAAACTATTTTAACACAAATTGTATGTATTGGATTTCATAGGCACTATACCTGCTAAACTTCTGTTGCAGCTTACAACAGCTTTCCGAGAAGGAGGCTTACGTGACAGAAATGGTACTTTCTGCTATAAAGATCATCTGCACAAAACTAATGCTCCAGTTTTAGCTCTTGCTGGAGACCAAGATCTGATCTGCCCTCCTGAAGCTGTATATGGTAATTGCAGTAAAATGAGTTTATAATTTAACCTGTAACTAAATTACTAATTATTTGAATGTTCTCGTGTAGAAACTGTCAAACTCCTGCCTCAACATTTGGTCACCTACAAAGTTTTTGGTCAGCCAAATGGACCCCATTATGGGCACTATGATTTAGTTGGTGGATGTCTGGTGAGAATTGTCTTCAAATGTTGCATCTGCTATATGTATTATCATCATCCTCATGATTACTGTTATTTCTCAAATCCATCGCCTGGATAATTATTTAGGCTTTTTGTTGCAGATGGTTGATGAAGTTTTTCCATGTATAGTTGAGTTCCTCAGTCACTATGATGAGATATGACTCCTTTGCAAACTATCGTCTCCCCATTTTTTCAGTGGGTTTTATACCAAAAAAACTATTTGTTATATCGTACAGTTAACACGTCAATCAAATAGCGTCTCAATTCACAAGGGGGCGAGAAAATTTGACTCGGAATTGTCAATGTAAGGTATTGTTTAATTGTATATTGAATGGTTTTCTATTGATAAAATGAATATATGTTTTGGTACTTTGTGTCTTCAGAGTAAGCACATTTTAAATAAGGCATTACGTGGCAAACAAAGAAGTCTATTTACCACTTACCAAAACAAAAGGTGTCTATTTACCGAGTTTCCAGGGCGTTGATACCGCCTGCCTGAAGCCCTATGCCAAACAACAGGCGTATCCGAATATGCGCACAATTTTGGATTTACAATCCCAGGTATGCATGTGGATGAGTTCATCATTCAAATTTGAATGGTAACACATTTCGCAAACTGGTGGTCAATGGCCAACCTAATTGTTTGATTAGCGCAGCCCTTCATCGTAGAGTTGCATAGAGAGGAGAAACATATGAATATGGTTGAAATGTCCATGCGCCTTTACTTATCAATTAGCCTGATCTACAACCTAAAGTTATAGTTTAACGTCTTCCAGGATCTTATTTTTGTCTGTCTGCTATGTTAAAACCATAGTATCCATGGTCACAATGGCATTTTACGAGTTGCATAATTCAGTCCTCACACGTAAGACCAAGGAAGTTGAAGTTGAAAGAGGACCTAACAAGGTCTAATTCATGAACGCCTTCTACTGAAAAAATAAGGCCCTTCTCAGTTACCATTATTTAGCTCCCCATAGTTGTCTATAACAATTTGCTACTGCCATTTCCGTGGATCTCACCTTGGAGAAAGCTCTGTGAGTTTCTTTTCTGCTCGTAACGTTTGTTTTACATTTGATAAATTTTCCAGAGATATGGGAAGAAATGTTAAAGCCATGGCAAAAGCATTTATCATCATCCCTATAAGGACCCGATTCTCAAAGGTTGGTGATCTGTAACAAACAACTTAACAATGAAACAAAACTTCCCGAGAAAACAGAAAGAACTAAATTACATTTCTTAATCTCAATTTCCTTTCAAACATATTGCAAAGGTACCCCCAAAACTTGAGTCATTTGAATTATATAAAGAAAAGATCAACCAGATAGTGCATATCCCTACAATTACATCAAGTTCTACAGTAATCCAATACCAAAAAAAGCAACTAATTGAGTAAGTTGAATATAATATAAACAAGAGATTAACCCCATAGTTCATATCCCTACCACTACATCAAGTGCTACAGGTATCCAATACCACTAAATCTCAGCACCATCCAAGCCTAAAGAGGAAGTTGGTTAAGGAGATCCTCAATCCAAAATAGCTTCTCTTCGCCGCTTAAACTTTGAAACATCTCAATCAAGGACCGATCACCTTCTAGGCGAAGCCGTCGGTGTGCATCAACTACCTGTTGCCAAGTGAGACCTGGGACCATTGAAAGCAACTCATATATTGCCAAAGATGAAGGCTTGGTGTCTTGTTTCACCGTCATCAAGTACTCTTTCAACGAGCTGGCTACTTCACCTATTGCATCTTTTTTACCCTTTTTTTAGGAATTGTTTGCATTGAGGAAGATGGTGCTGCATCACACAACCATCTTTTTGTTGGCTCTGAGATAAATCCAACACTTGCTTCTCCCTCAGGATCACTTAGTTGCTCCTTTCCTTCATCTTCGGGCATATCATCAAAGTGTTCAGCACCCTCGCCAGTAGTTCGATCTTTACCAAACATTGTCACAATGTCTTCCCAATTCTCTAACACCTTATCCGGCTTTGGGATTTTTCTGCATGAACAATAAAAATCTGAAGTGAGCACACACTAAAAAAGAAGCAGCTGTAGAACTTATGTGATTAGCTAACTAACATAAGCATCATCATTCATCACTATCTTTCAAAATCAAAGTATTAATTTTGGAAAGGATTTTTCTTCATGAACAATAAAAAACTGAAGTGAGCACATTCTAAAAAAGAAGAAACTGTAGAACTTATATCTGACTAACTAACTAACATAAGCATCATCATTCATCACTAACTTTCAAAATCAAAGTATTAGTTTTGGAACCAGATCCTATCAGATTTCAACATGAACATCATCACTTGATAAAGTTAGATCTTAACAGATTTGCAGTATATTACAAGGAGTGGCTCGCAGATGGAATTGAACCCTGCAGTTCCATCTATTTACATCCCAACTGTATCTGTTCACAGATTTTCACCTCGCGATTCATGTGGACCTTCTCCAAGGCAATTCAGTTTCACAAATGCCACCGATCAATAAACTAATTAAACTCAAAAACTACATAAGAAGTCAGGTCAGGCCACATCCAACCCAATCTTCAGAATCACATGGACTAATTAAACTCACCTTTAATTCTTATCAAACACAAAAGAGGGCAAAAGAGATACATTAATTCAGTGAAGAGTAAAGCCCAAAAGAGGTCGAAAGAGATACAGCAATAGAATAATAACCCTCCACCAACCCAAGGGCCAATTGCTTTTCATAATTGAAATGGTGCTTCTGCAAGCTCATAAGAAAATCGAGCCATTCTTTTTTGGCACTCAAAAAACAAGTCATATACTTTTACACAAACAAAATTAAATACGTTTAAGTGTCAGACGAGCCCGCATCCCACCCTATCTTCAGAATCACATAGACTAATCAAACACACCTCATCATCATCATCATACGCCTTATCCCAGCTATCTAGGGACAGCGGCATGGATGATATACCACGTTTGACCCTTATCATAATCAAAATGGTACAAAATCCATACAAAGAAACATTGTTGCAAGTTTTTATGCTGGATGCCCTTCCTGACGCAATCCTCTGAAGAGGGGACGATGATAAGAAGATTCAACGTCATCATATCAATCAAACACCTTACTAATTATGTGGATTGGCTTCTTGACATGATGGTAGCACATGAAATATTAATATAGCCATCTTCCATCACAAAGCTGGTAACAATGAAAATCAGTCTGCTTTTACATGGGAGCATGGTACTAATCAAACACACCTAATTGTATATATTAATCATTATCAAGCACGAAGAACAATGTCTCAGTTCAGATGATACACAAAATTAATAAGATAAAAAAATAACATTTCATTACCATTTGCAATAAAAAACATATCCTCACATGTAACAAGCTATACATATCTTAGTCATTATACTCCCTCCGTCCAGTATTAATAGTAACATTTAGTTTCCCACCATGAAATCATTTCACCAAAATGTTACTACTACTTCCAGACGGGTGGAGTATAAACTAGAGAACATATCTCAGACAAAGTTCAAACTACAAAGTTCAACAACATATTAATCCTTTTTAAACTTTATAGATTATACTCCCTCCGGGTAATATTACCTGTCTGGATTAGCTTAGCTGGGCAGTGGGCACTGGGTACAATGTTACCTGAATATGATGATTGATATGGGTCCTGCAGAGCCCAGCATTGAGATTCCACTCAAACTGATACTAGAGCAGTTTCTTTTCTCTTTTAATTAAACAAAAGCTTCTCTGATAATGCGGCAAAGACAAAATTCTGAACTATTAATCTTTGTATAATAGTATGATACCTATAACCAACCTGCTTCACGTATCGAAGTATGAAGTATGAATTCGCATTGGAACCAAAACACTACTAAGATGTGGTATTCATAGCTAAAAACGTTTCATGTGCTACATTCCGTCAAATGTCAGAGAGATCTTTGTTCGACTTTCCTTGATTATTTCCATCAGTGTCCTGATCAAAAGTATCTTGAAGAGGAGGCATAGTTGTTTTCCAGAACCAATGATGAATAAAGGATATTGGCATCCAAATTTATTAACGAAGAAAGAAAATTCAAATTACAACAGTCAGAATTTCAATAAAAAAATAATGGTATTCATTTTATGTGGAACAAACAGCTGAAACATAGATTTGTTAAATCAAATTTGGCTGGAATCTGTGGTTAACAAGATAAAGACATTTCTGCAAATAGATCACAGACCACACAGATACACCACTAACTAATTTTTTAAAACAAAAAAATACAAAAAAACAAACTTGACTACCTTGTGGAAGTGAATCGAAAATCGGCTACACTTTATCAAAATCCTGTGACGAAAGCCATAAATCCATCAGCAAAACAAACAAGGAAATCGATCTAGAATGTAATAGAGAGGAGGAAGTAGAGGAGATCGAACCAAAGAAGGAGCTAGGCAAGGCTAGGGTGAGCGGAGACCAGCCAGTCCAAGCAGATCTGGCCTCCGGCACCGGAGCGTTTGCCATACAGATATCAAGACGCGAAGAGAGAGAGAGAGAGAGAGAGAGAGAGAGAGAGAGAGAGAGTACCGGCAGGAAGCAGCGGCGGACGGCGATGGAAGAGTCAGCTAGGGAGGCGACCGGTGGGCAGTATCCTCCCGATGTCGAGCACAGATCGCCGAGAGAGAGAGAGAGATATACGAGACCTGAGGGTGGAGGATCCGGCATCGGCGAGGGTGGAGCAGAGGGGTCGATCGCCGGAGGAAGACTCATTATTGTCGAAGACTATTATCCATTGAAGTGTATTTGAGTTTTAAACACTCGTGAACTAGTATAAATTCCCATTTTGATAGAGATAAGTTTACATGAGATTGTTCTCATACCAATCTTTATTGCCGTTAGATTCCGATCGGAGGGTGGATATCAAATCAATGGGTAGGTGAGTGTGTCACATCAAGGAGTGGGTGAGATGATTATGGATATTTGTAGCCGTCAGATCAAGATCCAATGGCTACGATTCAAAGTGGCCTCATATAAGCAATATGAGAGCGATCTCATTTAAACTTTTGATAGAGATAAGTTTACATGAGATTGTTCTCATATAAGGAGCATGAGGCCAATCTTTATTGTCGTTAGATTTCGATCGGAGGGTGGATATCAAATCAATGGGTAGGTGAGTGTGTCACATCAAGGAGTGGGTGAGATGATTATGGATATTTGTAGCCGTCAGGGTTTAAATAACAAAGTTTCTATTGTTATATTAGATGCCTAACTGAATACTGTTTCATAACGTTTGAAAGGAAATTGAGATTTTAGAGTAGAAAGGCTAATTGTTCACTGAAAGGAAATTTTGGTTGCTGGAATTGATATTTTGTTTTAGTTTTGACCAATTTAAATGCATTTACAAAAGGTAGTCACACTCTCTTATCAGTGAGGGGCCATTTGGGCGTAATTAAAAGCTAAGCAAAACATCTACACTAAATGTTCACTTCACTATTTATTTCAGGTTTTTTTTTTATTTTCAGGCTGAAACACGTCCCAAGGTGTTTCAGCTGAAAGTGAAAAAAAACCTGAAATGAATAGTAAAACTAAAACATCCAACGTGGATGTTTTATTTTTAATCACGCCCCAAACGGCCCCTGAATGCGAATGTGAATAGCCTCTTCAAGATCAATACAGAGCTTTGATAATTTTCTTTTCAAAAGCCCGTGGCAACCAAACAAAAGAAATCAAATAAAAGAGGTTTCTTGGTATGCTGTTGGAACAACTGCAACAAAACATGTTGGGCGATTGGCAATAAATTTGGTTTGGTAGGGGAACTACTGATCGTTTAAAATTAAAACCCTTACAAGTGCACAAGGCAATTATACTACGGCGAATATTAAAGGGTTGTCGAACCTCAGGGACGGATTAATCTTTTACCAAATTCAAGAGAAGAAAGTTGCAGTTTTTGTTTAATCTAAATAAAGCTATGAACTTTAACTATTAAGCCGAGTTTTAATCAATGCAGAGAATTATCAAGGCAATGAATCCACCACTAGACATGCAATTACTACTCTCAATTATTATTAAGCATACATTGACATGATATGATAATTTGTGTTCATGATCGGACACACGAATTACTAATGAATTCACTAATGTTCTTGATCGGACACGAAAGTTCATCCATTATTTTGTAATCAATTATATCCTTGATCGGGCATAGAACCAACACAAACCTGTTATAATGCAATTAATCTTAATCTTGATTGGGCATAAAATCAATCGCAATATCTAAGTTCATTCATAATCAATCAAATCTATGATCAAGCACTCAAAAGAATACTCATGAAATCGCATTAAACATGAATCATAATCAACTTTATAAAATTAAACTATCAAGAGTAGTAATACACATCTAGGGCTTCATCAAGCCTTGACAAGGAATTACATAGAAAGAGAAAAAAAAGCATGTTTATGTAGATCTATCGTCATGAATCCTTCTTCTTCTTTGCTCCAAAAGATTCCTTCCCTTACTCTTTTCTAGCCTCCAATAAAGCTCAAAAGTCTATTCACTGGTGCTCAAAACGTTCTCCCATAAGGCCTATTTATAAGAGTGAAGAGAAACCACATAGTCCTTTCCAAATCCAAGTCGAAATATGTCTTATTTCGATTTTTCGCACACGGCGATCGATCGCTCCGTATAGCCGATCGTTCGCCTGCCGATCAATCACAATTCATTCGTTATTTTCCTCCGATCGATCACTTTGCCGATCGACGCCGTATGATACCGATCAATCGTAGTTACTATCTTGCGCGATTGAAAAATTTCAGTAGATATGATCGATCATTTTGAGGTCCGATCGATCGTTTCCTTCAATATACTGTTTTTGCGGCTGAGGCGATCGATCGTGGTTACTGTTCATGAACTTCAAATGGCTATAACTTTCTGTCCCGAACTTCGAATTGTGCGTGGTTGATAGCGTTGGAAAGATGACTTCTTAATCTTTAACATGAAACTTGAATCAGTCCAATCAAGTATTTGTACACGAAATTATAATGATTTTACTATTTGAGTTACTTTTCTCCTCATTTCTGCGTATGACTCTTATTTCCTACAAAAACTAAAAATTATATTAAAGTAGTAGAAATTCTAATCAAACACCAGCATAATCATCAGTTTAGAAGATAATAAAATGCATAATTCATATATAGATCAACTACTAATGTGTGAAATGAAGGATTGGTGATTAAAATCCAACAATGAGCTTTTCATAAGACTGCTGAGAGCTTTAGATAGGATTACTTAAAGTTTAAATCTAAATCTAAATCTGAAGTTGCTAATTTCTATAAATTTATAACAAAGAAATTTAACAATTCACATAGATTTGTGAACCCACACTTAAATCCCATCCATTGTCAAACAGTGAATATAGGAATATCAATCCTAATCTTCACTAACTAGAAATCCAAGCATTCTTATATCGTTTGCCAAAATCCAAATATGTATTCCCAAACGCACCTTTATGCTCGAAGCACAGGAGGACGAAGGAAGCATAAAGTATTAGGCCTCACTAAATCGATTTTTGAGTCTTCATGTTGTGGTATATGTATATTATGGCGGTTGGGCTTGCAGTAGCTAAGTACGTTAGTACAGCGTACTAGACTTGTTCAAGAAGGCTCACGTGCATGTCAATCCTCGTCTCGCATTGCTCACTCTTGAAGCGTGTGGCTCCTGCAAATGGATGCAAGAGCCGTCATCACCCCCTAAAATTTCCGCTGCGAGTCCAGCAAATAACGCCGTGATTAGAGGCATATTTTAGATTTTGGTGACACCCATAGTATTGGGAATGCAGAGACTAGTGACTTTTTTCATTAAATAAGAGCTTAAGGGTCTTTGCCGCGTCCTTATTCTGTTTCTTGTTTGGACGAGACCGTTCACAAGTCCGCCAATTGCGGCGTGCAATTGCGTGAGAAGCTTGAGGAGTTTTCCAACCTAAGCATGAGGTTTTTCTGGTCGTTTGTGCAATCTTCCTCTTTGGGAACTCACAACTAGGAACAAAACAAACTTTTCCAAGTTGAAATTTGTGCATATTGGTAGGTAGTAGGAACGGATCACTATCACAATTTGGCGCTTCATTTATGATTCGGACATAGTTCCAATTGTTTGTTACAACTTAGGGGCCGTTTGGTGCGTAATTAAAAGCAATGTGGATGTTTTGCTACACTGTCGTATTCATGTTTTTTCTATATCCAGTTGAAACACCTCAGGTCGTATTTCATGTTGGATATGGAAAAAACATGGATGCTACGATGGATGTGAAAAATCCATTGCAGATATTTGCTTATAATCACGCACCAAACAGCCCCTTAGAAGTCCTATGTGGGACATTGGTGTTCTGCTATGACCTTAGATAGCCTTATGTGAACACATTCCTACCGTCAGGTAGAACTGAGTTAGTTTAACTGCATTAATCCAAATTCAGATAATCAACATGGGACCGAGTAACTAGTACAGGTTGTCAATGGAAGCATTTTTGGTCTGCCTGGAGGATGTCGCCTTTACCATTAGACAGCAGGATGATCAACAGCTCCTATTAATGGAGGATTTTATTGGCGGACATCCTTCAGGTGGAGCTCAAAGTCTTCCGTACAATAGGGAGGTTAGTTTTATGCACGGATATGATTATCCTCTGTCTCACTTTGCATTTCCTAGCGAAGGATGGTCCCCATTTTACTCGTTCACTCAATAAAACCTGCATATGGACATTTGTTTTTACTGACACCAAAAGAAGCCTGCAGCCTGTAAAGTGAAGAAGATGACTCCACAATCCACATTATGGTATTGTATTCATTGCTGTTGTTATTTATGTGCTGAGGTTGATGGAGACGGCGATGGCACGGCGGGAACGACGTTCAGAATCTAGGAAGTTCAAATAATTTGAAATAGCTGCGCCTTTGCGCCTTGCCTACTTTCAATTTTCAAAAAGTGGCAGCATTTCTACGTGCACTATTTGTGCTTGCATTGTGTATTTCAAGAAATAGTACTTTTATGTGGCATTTTGATTTCTTCAATTTTTCATGTCTATTTACTTTTAATTGTTCTTTTCTTTTGCTAAAAGCTGTCACTTCACCAAATCTCTTATTTTTTCATGCCATCAACTTAGGGGCCGTTTGGGGCGTAAAAAAGTCAAAACATCTAGAGTAGATGTTAGATGTCCACCATAAAATTCATGTTTTTTCCATATCAAACGTAAAACAAGACCTAAGGTGTTTCAGCTAAAAAAACATGAATGCTACAATGTAGCAAAATTTTAATCACGCCCCAAATGATTAGTGTATTACTACGGGTACACCTTTGGAGGCAATAGGATATATAGCATTCTTAGGCCCTTTTTTTTAGCATTCTTAGGCCTTCTCGTCGGAAACGATATTTGTACAACAGAATTCTACACATTTCCATACATAGGGTTATCACTGCCCCTTCTCGTCGTACTCCCAAAGAATATTGTTACCTAAAGAAAAGACTCCCAAGAGTAGTTTATGCCTGAAGTAAAACAATTCCACATAGAAATGGGGAAAGCAATGGCACTGGCACAGCTGCCTTTCAGTTGGTAGAGCTAGAGCTCAAGCCAGGGACCACCCCAGGAGAGACGGACAAAAATGCAGCATCATAGATGCACAAGCTAGAGTCCACGGCCACGGCTGAGTGGTGTGTCCTACGGAGTTTTTCAAGGTTCGTTACAGCCCTTAGAAGTATCTGGCAAAATGACAATGTCGAAACAGAAAATCTCATCAGATTGGAGAAAGTAAACGGCTCTTGACTATTCCAACAACACATTTAAAAGTTTAAATAACTGTACTCCCTGAAAGCAGACACCTCAAGCAGGTGGACTTTCCGAAACTCCACCCAGCGCAGGCCAGACTCCGGGAGTCTCAATTCCTTGTCTCCTTCCCCTTTTCAAACGCCGACACCATTGCCGGTGGCCTTGCTTCCATTCATCTTGCTGTATACTCTTGAGTTAAGCATGGTTCTTCCATCTTTCTATGCTATGCTTCTTCTTCTTACGAGCTTCTGCTCTATATCTTATGTGTGGTGCTTGAATGAAGAAGGAACAGCGCTTCTCTCATTCAGACACGGAATAGAACAGGACCCAGGTGGAGTTCTCAGCAACTGGAACTCCTGGGACGAGCACCCATGTTCGTGGAATGGCGTCTCATGCCAGGACATGAAAGTGGTGTCTTTGAGCATGCCCATGAAGAGGCTGGTGGGTTCTGTTTCTCCTTCTCTGGGTTCTCTCCCATCTCTTCGCCACATCAACTTGAGGAACAACGGGCTGCATGGAAGCCTCCCGGCTGAGCTCTTCCTTGCCCAGGGCCTGCAAAGCTTGATCTTTTATGGAAACAATCTGTCTGGCTCTCTCCCTTCGGACATTGGAGAGCTCAAACATCTCCAGACCTTCAATTTAGCTCGGAATTCGTTCACCAACTCGATACCCGACTCTTTGCTTCAATGCAAGAAATTGAAGGTCCTTGTTTTAAGCTACAATAACTTCACTGGCTCATTACCTGTTGGCTTCGGGACCAATTTGGAAATGCTGGAGATGCTGGATCTGTCACGTAATGCGTTCAATGGGTCTATTCCAAGCGATTTGGGTAACCTTTCTCATCTTCAAGGAACAGTGGATTTCTCTTACAATAACTTCTCTGGTACCATTCCTGCCAGCCTTGGTGACCTTCCTGAGAAGGTCTATATTGATCTCTCAGACAATAACCTCAGTGGGTCAATACCCCAGAATGGTGCTCTTGTGAACCGGGGACCTACTGCGTTTCTTGGCAATCCGGGGCTATGCGGCCCTCCATTGAAGAATCTCTGTTCTTCTGATAGTCCAACCACTGTTCCATCCTCTCTCCCTCATCTACCAAATGGTTTATCGCCTCCAGCTTCAGATAAAGGTAGTAATAGCACTGATGGCAAAAAAAGAACAGTCTTGAGTAAAGCTGCTTTGATTGCAATTGTTGCTGGCGATATTGCGGCAATCATTGTGGTCGGATTGGTATTCTTTTACTGTTGTGGAAGAGTAGTTTCATGTAAGGGTGGTAGTACCAGCAAAGGAGAGTTGGGAGGGAAGGAGTGTTTATTATGTTTCAGGAAAGATGAGTCGGATAGTGTATCAGAGAATATGGAGCAGTTGGAACTTGTCACGTTGGATCCACAGCTTAACTTTGATATGGATGAGCTTCTGAAAGCTTCGGCTTTTGTTCTAGGCAAGAGCGGGATTGGGATTGTCTACAAAGTTGTCCTCGAAAGAGGGCTAACATTTGCAGTGAGAAGGTTGGGCGAGGGGGGTTTGCAGAGGTTTAGTGAGTTTCAGACAGAGGTGGAGGCTATAGGGAAGCTGAGGCATGAAAATATTGTCGCTCTGAGGGCTTATTATTGGTCAGTTGACGAGCAGCTGCTAATATATGATTATATACCAAATGGGAGTCTCGCAACTGCACTTCATGGTAATTCTTTCGACAACAATTTCTCTCATTTTAGTCTTATTTTTGCCTAGATTCAAAATGCACATTGCCAACCTTTCACATCAAAAATGGGGGGAATATATAAGAGACACTAAAGAATCAATTAGAGATGTATGTGTTTTTATTTCCTTTTAGATGTCGATTGTCTGACAATCTTGGTTGTTCCTTGTTGTAGCATGCTAATAAGATGAGAATTCAGTTGCTCATAATTTCAATGAATGCTTAAGTTTACATATTGCCAAATTAACTCTGCTATCCCTGAATTCGAAATTATAATTTTAGGTAGCGGTTGTTCTTGTCAAATTAACTTGTTACTTTTAGTGAAGCCCTTTAAATTCTCTTCGCATGGAGAGGTATAATATGTTTGTGTATAAAAAGTCAAGTTATCGGCCTTCATTTATCTTTCCCCTTTCAACTATGTTGCAAATCATAATTTAAGAAATATAGGTATATTTGACATGCAACAGGTCCCTGAGAACATACCATAGTTTTTGTATAGTCAGTAGTGCTTTTGCTTGTCTAGAATTTCAAAGTCGAATGTATGAAGATGGTAAAAGACTTTGCATTATTATTCTAAACGCTATAATAAATTTTCCTAGTTTGAATAATTTCGGAAATGCGCAAGGCTTGAGATCAACGTGTGAGACTATTCTACTGATGGCAGATTGCCTGTATAATTTTACATGTATCTGTCAGATAGTTCAATGCTGTCTATTGTTATTTCTTAAGGTCGAATTTGAATCTTAAGAACTTTGGATTTCTTTCTTATTCAGGAATGACGGGACAGGCATCTTTATCACCAATGTCTTGGCATGTACGTGTGAACATCATGAAAGGCATTGTCAGGGGCTTATTATACTTGCATGAATTTAGTCCAAAAAAGTATGTCCATGGAGATCTTAAACCTACTAATATTCTCCTGGGACAAAATATGGAACCGTATGTATCTGACTTCGGTCTTGGACGTCTTGCCAATACAACTAGAGGATCACCAATTGGTCGACTAAATCAAGTGCCCATTGAAGAACAACAACAACAATTTTCAGAAGTCTCATTCAATATGCGTATGAACTCAGGATCATGCTATCAAGCCCCTGAAGCCTTGAAGCTTCTCAAACCATCACAAAGATGGGATATTTATTCATATGGAGTGATTGCACTCGAAATTATTACAGGAAAATCCCCTTTAGTAATTATGGGAACTTCTGACATGGACATTGTTAGATGGGTTCAGGCATGTATTGATGCAAAGAAACCACTTTCTGAAATATTGGATCCCTTTTTAGCTCAAGAATCCGAGCATGAAGAGGATATAGCCACAGTGCTTAGAACTGCTCTGGCTTGTGCTCAAGCAAATCCTGAAAGAAGACCTTCGATAAGGACTGTTTCAGATGCTTTAGAGCGAATAACTGTTGCAGGGTTGAAGAACTAGTGTAGATAATTTGGCATATGTATACCAGCTATTCTTCTTCGTCATCAGGGGCGCAGCGAAGGCCACAACCAGCGGATTTTGGATTAATGTCCTTAGGGTGCGTTTGGGAACACATATTTGGATTTTGCCAAAGGATATAAGAATGCTTAGATTTCTAAATATCTGAAAATAAGGATTTATATTTATGTGTTCACTTTTTGGCAACTGATGGGAATTAACTGTTGATTTACAAATCTGCATAGATTGTTAAATTTCCTATTTGGGAACTTATATTGATAGATTTAGATTTGGATTTGAACTTGTAAAGCTCTCAGCCGTCCCATGGAAAGTTCTTTGTTGGGTTTAATCCCCCTTCATCGCACGCATAAGTTCGTTCAACATTATAATTTATAGCAAACTCATGCGGTAGCACATATTATTCGAAATTAATCTCTAACTCATGTAGGCAAGTTCCGTCACTAAATCCCTCGACCCAGTGACGGACTTGAAACTATCGGTAAAGTTATTTTGCTATGGTAGATTTTGTGTCAAAAGAGTCTTTAGTGACGGTTAAATTCCATTGAAAATATGTTTTTTCGACGTATATTGCCGTCACAAAAGGGATTTTTTCTGCCGATACATAGCGACTATTATTATCCATCGGTATAAATATTTGAGCGCTATAAACTCCGTTAGATGCCTATTGCGACAGTTTTAGCTCATTTGTGACAGATTTTATCTGTCGATAGAGACTTGAAAAAAAATAGCAGCTTTATGCGATAACAAGCATTATTCATAAAGATAAAAGATATTCTCATATATTATTCATATATTAATACCACATTGTATACATAAACAATATATGTATAGTGTCATCTTACAACAATATGATGCAGAAGAAACATAAATACAGCTGATATGTAAAAAAATTATCTTTTATTGATCAGTAACAAGTTTGTGCATAAAACTCACGTATGAGCTAAGTAGTCCACTTCGTTGAATAAAAATCATGCCACCATGTCACTAATGATAAGCGATGACGTACTCTCGGGTGCATATGGATTCTCATATCTTGATCACACACTTGTTTGTTAACAATAAAATCTTCTTTTGAAGCAAGATGAAATGGTCCTCATAATAATCAGACTAGGCATATTTTGATGGCTCTTTAAATATTTTTGTGCAACCAAAGTGTTTACTCGCTTCTCCAAGGTAAAGGACCATCTTAAAAAAGGGACACACCAACTGTCAATTGAACCTTGACTAATAAAAAATCGGAATTTGTGCAAAAACGTTACAGTAAAAATGACAAGAAGCATAAAAAACCTGTCCAATTGCATCTCTATCATAATATTCAGTGAGAACACCATTTGCACGAATAGCATGCCCTGGTCTTGCACAATATTTAGTGGCAAGTGTATATATATATATATATACCGCTACCATCGAGTGAGCCTGCCCTGGTCCTCCACTCCTTCAGGTGTGCCTTCGAGTCCAAGAATTCTTGTACAAGCACTAACAAAATGTTGGGTAGTCCATAAGTGAGGTTTTACAATAGCATTGAAATGAGAGAATCACAAAAACAATAACATATACAAAATAATAATCATACAGACACACATACACAACATCAATTACCATCATCCAAAAACTTTGCAATTGTGTTAGCAGAATGCATGCGTTTAACAGTAAATTGAGTGAAACATTAAACTTATTGAACTAAACTTGTATTTAATGTAAGATCAAAACTCTTATGAACGGAAATGACACTTGTATAGCTGTGCAGGTTCTACCCATAGTTAAACTGGGTTCTTCCTTCGAAGTTATACTGACATACATATGAAAAGAAAAAGAACTCAAACACCAACCCATGCAATAAATTATCATAAGAGAGAGAGAGAGAACACGTAGAAATTATTTGGCCAGGAGAGGGCTCATGCCCATTCCAAAAGACATAGGTCTGAATGACATCCAATCCACCATCCTTAGCCTTTTGTATGACACCCACCCACATCTGTTCATCATGGTTAAACAACAATATCAACTCACCAAGAATATGAAATTTATAGCATAAGAAGCTGGTGTTGGTTTTAAATAGGAATAAAAAAGAAGAGAGGGGGAAGAATGAACTACATCGGGGGTGCTTCTAACATAATGCATGGAGCCAGAGTGCCCATTGATGACAATGGCCTTCCTGTCATATGTCACTGCAGATTCAGCCATGGAAAAGCAAATGAAATGAACAAGTGTTTTTGAGGGCAAGCAAATGGAAGACATGATGTTCTTCCTTTTGAAGTCTTCCAATCTTGTGAAGAATATGAGAAGAACGGGGTGTGACCTCTGTACAAGGATGATGACTGACTTGCTGAATGACATTCAAGGTCCATACCTATTGCTGACGTTAAACGTCCTTACATAACCATGAGTTACAGCTTTCAGTTCAAGAAGTTCTAGTGTTTCATTTGATTAATCAATTGGGCAGTGATAACCTTACAGCAGATTCCTACATGGAAATGAGTGGCTAAACTGATGTGGGGTCACATCAGCTGACCCACTCATTCCCATACACATCAGCTGTGTATAGAAAATATATAAGAATCTGCTGTACAAATGTCATTTCCCTAATCAAAACACAAATAGACCATGTTGTTTTTTTTATACAAAACCATGTCGTTCAACAGCATAGGCTTTCACCAGTTTTCCTAAAGCCTAGATGTTTACTCACACACTTTCCACAATATCCAAAGTGTCCTGTACTATTGACCATAATGGATTCAATTAAAAAGAAGTTATACATGACTACAACAAAACATAAATTTGAGAGTTGTCTTTTTAAATACTTAATAATAATAATAATAATAATAATAATAATAAAGCAGTTGTATTTGGAAATACTAAAACCCAAAATTCACCACTTCTTAGCAAGCAAGCATCTCCTCTTAATACCAGAAATTCTTACAAAAAAATTCTTACAAAAATTCACCTCTGTTTCCTCTCTTTACCAAATCCAATGAGCCCTAATCTCAAAGACACCAACAGTTTGTGTCACGCCCCGAAATCCTATACCTCGATTGGAGTGCGGAAGCCAACAAAAGAGATATGATCTGTACATGAAATATGCATTTTATTATCTCCTAAGCTTATGATTATGCTAGTGTTTGATTAGAATAACTACTACTTTAATATAGTTTTTGGTTTTTGTAGGAAACAAGAGTAATACACAAAAATGAAGAGAAAAGTGACTCGAATGGTTAAATTATCATAACTTCGTCTACAAATATCGGATTGGACTGATTCAAGTCTCATGTCAAAGTTCAAGAAGTCAGCTTTTCAACGCCACCAACCATGTGCAATTCGGAGTTCGGGACAGAAAGTTATAGCCATTTGAAGTTTCTAAATAGTAACTACGATCGATCGGCATAAAAACGATCGATCGTATCTACTGGAATTTTTGATCCGCCGAAGACAGTAACTACGATCGATCGGTATCATACGGCGTCGATCGCAACGCGATCGATCGGAGGAAAATAACGAAGGAATAGCAATCGATCGGCCAGCGAACGATCATCAATACGGACGATCGATCGCCGTATACGGAAAACCGAAATAAGACCTATTTTGACTTGGATTTGGAAGGGGACTTCGTGGTTTCTCTTCACTATTATAAATAGGCCTTATGGGAGAACGTATTGGGCACAAAACCTTGGAGAACCAGAGCTTTATTGGAGGCTAGAGAGGAGCAAGAGAAGGAGTCTTGAGCAAAGAAGAAGAAGAAGGATTCATGACGATGGATCTACTTAAACAGGCTTTTCTTTTCTCCCTTTCTATGTGTAACTAAACTTTTATTCAAGGCTTGATGAAGCCCTAGATGTGTATTGCTACTCTTAATAGTTTAATTCTATAAAGTTGATTATGATTCATGCTTAATGCGATTTCATGAGTTCTTTTGAGTGCTTGACCATAGACTTGATTGATATGAATGAAATTATATCTTTTTAATTCCTGCGCTTAGCTAAAAGTAGGCTGGTGTTAATTCTATGCCCGACCAAGGATAGGATCATTAGCCGAAATGATAATTCTATGCCCGACCAAGGATAGAATTATCTACATTAATTTTTAGTGGATGAACTCTCGTGTCCGACCAAGAACGTCAGTGAATTCATTGTGATTTGTGTGTCTGACCATGAACATGAATTACCATATCATGTTAACTTATGCTTAATAATAATTAAGAGTAGTAATTGCATGTCTAGTGGTGGATTCTCTGCCTTAATACTTCTCCATATTGATTAAATCTCAGTTAGATTAGATAAAGTCCATTGCTTTCTTTAGAATTAATTAAACTACATCTTTTTCTTCTCTTGAATTTGGTAAAAGATTAATCCGTCCCTGAGGTTCGACAACCCTTTAATACTCGCCGTAGTACAATTGCCTTGTGCACTTGCAAGGGTTTTTGGCGCCGTTGCCGGGGATGGCATAATAGTTTACCAGATTCTTAGCATAATTAGTATTAGAGTAGTTTAGAGCGTCTTAACTTAGATTATTTGTCAGTAGCTTAATTTGTGTTTTTCTTTCTTTTTGCAAGGTTAAGAGAAGACGTGGAATTCTCGCCAACGTGGAAGGGCCATCCCTTCCCCTAGTTTGCATTCTCTTATCCTTCCCTTTTTAGATTAATTTGTGTGTTTGGTGTTTTTCTTTTCTTTCTGTGACTGCATGTTGTGCTAGTTGTGGCTATTAGGACTACTAGTTGTTGATATCTAGGACTGATGATTGCTAGTTGTGGATATCTAGGGTTTATTTTCTGATTTGTGGATGTGTGATATTTTGGTTCGGTTGATGAATGCATGGTGAAGAAATGTCTTCACCTTTCTATGGATTTAGCCACGAGAACCCATACAGGAGCTTTAATGATTATTGTTCTTCACACACACCTAATCCCCCTCCCTATAAAGTGCCCTACCACCCACATTCTTTATATGCTGATTCTTACAACAGTGGTTGGGATAATCACTCTAATTTTGGGAGTGGCGCATCTTCCCTACAATACACAACTCCTTATATGTCGGAACCATGTGCCCTCTGTTTAAGTCCTATTCATACCCCAGTAGAGTGCCCTTTGGCCGATGAGTACCCTGATTTTATACGCAAGTATGTTAATGAGGCCCAAAGTTTTCATAGGTGGGAGGACCATCCTAATTCTCCTTGGGAGCAACCCCACCCTGGGCCCACTCTTCATGAGGCCCCTAGACAAGATTTCCTCAGCCAACAACTGCCTTACCAACCAGCCTCTACTCCTCAATTTGGCCAATCATCCTTAGAAGATCAGATGAGCCAGATACTAGCCACCCTAACAGAGATGAAAACAGAGCAAAAATCCCAGGCCCAACTTATCCATTCTCATACACAGGCTCTTGCCAACATTGAAATACAGTTAGATCAGCTAACACAGGCCATGAATAAAAACGACGAATGCATTTTACCTGTCGACCCCCAATATCCGAAGGGCCAATTTTCTGATGAAGGGATCTGTTTTTTCCCTGATTATGATGTTACATCCCTTCATAATGCCCAAAGGTTTGACAATGAGCTTGAGTGGGCTTTACATAATGATCAAGAGGGTGTAGAAATTAAAGAAGAAGTGAGTGTGTTGATAGAACCAAATTTTCAACCTTCTTCTATATCTGAGGAGTTGCAGTCTACAACACTGTTAACAGCACCTTCTATTCCTGCAACACCATTCCTACCTTGTCTAGCTCAATCTAACTCTTTGTTTATTGAAAGTAACTTAGATTGTTTCATAGATTGTTTAGTTGAGTCACTAATTGAGGAAGCTTTCCCAATTGGGTTACTAGAAGAGGCCCCTAAGGCCAAAATGGTTAATTTGGAGGAGGAGCCTTTTATTCTGAAATTTTCTAATGACCCTTCTTCATGGTTCATACAGGGACCCCTCTTTACAAAGCTTCCCCACCCACCACTCCATCCTTTTATTCCACGATGTGCTCCATAATTAGGCAATAAAGATAGGAGTGTGTGGTGCAATCATTTAATTGATCCAGGTTGATGACTTGATAATCTGGCCCCTACAGAGGATCATGGCTCCGTCTGGCTGAAGACGTTAAGCTTAGCGCTTGGTGGGAGGCAACCCACGTATTCAGGTGTATTCTCTCCTTTATCTGATTTTCTTTATTATATGCTCAATGTCATGCTATATTTTGTTCACATTGAGGACAATGTTCATAATAGGTTTGGGGGAGGGAATATTACTTGTATAAACAAAAAAAAATTTCAAAATTGAAAAATCAAAAAAAATTTGATTAGTTTTTAGGTTGTTTGTTAGTACTTTTTCTTAGGTTTTGTTAGTTTATCCCGTAATGATGCATGTTACAATTCTTAAGAGATTAATTTGCATTGGAAGTGTGAGTAAGTATACTAGAGGATAGATGCACTTAACTGAGCATACTTTTCTGTTACAGTCCTCTTGGAATAAGTGCTTGAACTAAGAAAATTCACTCACACACACTAGTACATAAAGTAATACCATCTAGAGATTTGTTGAATACTAATCTACAGTGGGATGTCTTTAGTCATAGTCATTGGATGATGTGTAGTTATCTGTTGAGCTTAAAAGATCATGATAGACCATTTACTTGGCTATGGTAAGGGATTGGAACCGGAAATAGGTTGAGAGTATAATACAACCTGGACAAAATAAAGATGTGCTGAAAATATGAATGATGAAAATGAAAATGCGAAAAAATGAAAACAAAATGAAAGAAAAGGGGCTGCTTGACTTTATAGGATTAACTTAAGCTGATGCTCGGGCCCGAAGCGGTATCTTAAAACCTAATGCCCTAAGCTAAATTGGCTGGGAGTCATTGGCCTGAGTCATTGCTAAACCTAAGCATCTTGAAGTCAGGCCTTACACAGTCCTAGCGAAAAAAAAAAGTCTGTGGTGTATTATCCTCTCAAATCTAGAATGTTGGACCCGAAGGAGGCGCGCAGATCTGTGCTATCATGAACCTAAAGATGACGATGACTATGTAGATTCTGATGTTCTTTGGTTAATGGGTAACACTGGATCTGTATAAACAGAAATTTAGAATGTATTGCTACAATGTTTTACACTTTCTACTATTTATGTTATTATGCTATATTATATTGAGCAGAAATTTCCAAGATGAAAGTGTAGAATAAAACCACTTACTTGAGGGCTTCTATATTCCTGTTGATTATGAACCAAGTACATGTGGTTGATTTTCTTAAGCATTGTAGTTTGTATTTGTCGGGATAATAGGTTCTTTGTTTTGTAATGTTTTAATTTTTGCTTTGTTTTTGCACTTAGGTTAATTAGATTAATAAATACATGTTTGTGGGTAGCATGGTTGCAAACCCTCACGAGACAACACTCGTCCTACTAGGGACACCTAGAGGTTTAACGGCTTGTTGCATACGCTCAATGCAATCGTGTTCCCTACGAAAGTGGTGTTTACTTTTCTGCATTAATTCTTTTAGTCGATTATTTGATTTTGTTTTGTTTTATTTTGCTAGGGACTAGCAAAATCTAGGTTTGGGGGTGTGATCTGTACATGAAATATGCATTTTATTATCTCCTAAGCTTATGATTATGCTAGTGTTTGATTAGAATAACTACTATTTTAATATAGTTTTTGGTTTTTGTAGGAAACAAGAGTAATACACAAAAATGAAGAGAAAAGTGACTCGAATGGTTAAATTATCATAACTTTGTCTACAAATATCGGATTGGACTGATTCAAGTCTCATGTCAAAGTTCAAGAAGTCAGCTTTCCAACGCCACCAACCACGCACAATTCGGAGTTCGGGACAGAAAGTTATAGCCATTTGAATTTTCTAAACAGTAACTACGATCGATCGGCATAAAAACGATCGATCGTATCTACTGGAATTTTTGATCCGCCGAAGACAGTAACTACGATCGATCGGTATCATACGGCGTCGATCACAACGCGATCGATCGGAGGAAAATAACGAAGGAATAGCGATCGATCGGCCAGCGAACGATCATCAATACGGACGATCGATCGCCGTATACGGAAAATCGAAATAAGACCTATTTTGACTTGGATTTGGAAGGGGACTTCGTGGTTTCTCTTCACTATTATAAATAGGCCTTATGGGAGAACGTATTGGGCACAAAACCTTGGAGAACCAGAGCTTTATTGGAGGCTAGAGAGGAGCAAGAGAAGGAGTCTTGAGCAAAGAAGAAGAAGGATTCATGACGATGGATCTACTTAAACAGGCTTTTCTTTTCTCCCTTTCTATGTGTAACTAAACTTTTATTCAAGGCTTGATGAAGCCCTAGATGTGTATTGCTACTCTTAATAGTTTAATTCTATAAAGTTGATTATGATTCATGCTTAATGCGATTTCATGAGTTCTTTTGAGTGCTTGACCATAGACTTGATTGATATGAATGAAATTATATCTTTTTAATTCCTGCGCTTAGCTAAAAGTAGGCTGGTGTTAATTCTATGCCCGACCAAGGATAGGATCATTAGCCGAAATGATAATTCTATGCCCGACCAAGGATAGAATTATCTACATTAATTTTTAGTGGATGAACTCTCGTGTCCGACCAAGAACGTGAGTGAATTCATTGTGATTTGTGTGTCTGACCATGAACATGAATTACCATATCATGTTAACTTATGCTTAATAATAATTAAGAGTAGTAATTGCATGTCTAGTGGTGGATTCTCTGCCTTGATACTTCTCCATATTGATTAAATCTCACTTAGATTAGATAAAGTCCATTGCTTTCTTTAGAATTAATTAAACTACATCTTTTTCTTCTCTTGAATTTGGTAAAAGATTAATCCGTCCCTGAGGTTCGACAACCCTTTAATACTCGCCGTAGTACAATTGCCTTGTGCACTTGCAAGGGTTTAATTTTAAACGATCAAGATACAATTCGAGGTAGAGATCCCGGGCACGCGACCGAACAGTTCGATTTTTCTAACCGATTACAATCATCTCAAAAGGAGTGTAACCGATTATGCCCGCAATCAGTGTAACACAATAATAGACATCAATGAATACTATGAAATGAATTTACTTAATAATAATCCATTTAAGAAAGTCAAATAAAATAAACCTATAAGTTTATGGCACATAATTGCCAATAATGTCAAAAGCATCAACTAAATCGTCTTTAATCTCTTCTTGGCGCCTGCAATCCGCCATTCAACTACTGCACTTCCTGATCTCACTTTTCGTTTGCGCCTGCATCAGAGGATACATGAGTATTTCATAGAAACACTCAGTAGGATGTAAAAACCCACTGAATTAAAACAAGTCGTATGAAGAGAATAAGAATAACAAAGGTCATAGACATTCCACAACATCTGAACTTAACCGAGGTCTATACACCTGCAAGGTTAGTCAACAACAATTCCAACTCGTCAGTATAGGAAAAACATCAATAAGGCTCCGAACATACATATGAGTAAGGAGAGGATAATAATCATAACAAAGGCTCCAGATATCTAAAGTGAAAGGAGTTACAATTTCTGCTCGCTAACCCGGTCGCTCGCAAGTGACTAAAATAATATACCATAACCATCCTAGGGGTCCTCTCTTTGGAACCCTGCCATGAGTCTAGGATGCTGGCCCCACCAGTGCTTACGAACACGATGGGCGGAGACTAAGGACCTTCCGTAATGTCCACAATCTAACGTACGTATAGTGCCTCCCTTCGGGCAGTATGAAATCGTAATTTCATAAATATAAGTGACCTCGCAAGATCTAGCAATGACTTAATTGAGCATACTATGAAACCACCATGGGGAGAGTCTCGCAAGGTCTCCAGTGGAAGAAACAATCATGTAATCAATATGAGCAATATCTCAAAGGAATAGAGGTCACAACACTCTAAGATCATAAGGTATCTCTTACCAGAATAGACTCTCTCAAGGAGTATGGATAGAATAACAAGACAACCCAAACACTTCGAATAATGACAACTCACACAAGGAGTATCATACAATCAATACGTACCCTTCATGCTCAGCCCTAGATAGGAATTCCACATATGCATTAGAATTTTATAATACAAATACTAGAGACAAAAAATCACAAAATCTTAGATGATCTGAATTCCAAGTAGAATATCAAACCGACATCAACGCTTTTAAAATAGATAGTTAGGAATCACTTGTTCAAAGGATTATCCCTCATAATTGAATTACATCTAACCCAATTCTTACAGTGATATTCCATAAGTATATAGTCCAATTACTGGTATTAACATATTAATTGTTATTATATCATATTACATGATGTTATTTGTATACTTAGTATTTTCTCTCAGATTCAGCTCACTGTCTCCTGCACAACAGTCCTCTTCTGACGGCTACTGTGCTCTGTACAGTAACACTTAACCTCTGAAATTTTTACTGATAATACCCTCGTGAGTCTAGTTTCTAACCCTACTGATTTTATATTTTTCTGATTTTATTTGAATTAGTTATGAATTATTTACTACCGACTGTCAGCACATAAACAGTTCTGGCCGAGATTAAAACTCTTCATTAAACTTGATTATCTTACTTAGTAACACATTATAAATAATAATACATCAATAACAGACCATATACTCCCCTCCTAGACTAATTACAGAACCTAGAATTATCTGGAATTACTAAAGTTCACTCATTTCTTGTGTTCTTAAATATATAACATAGTTTCTAAACATTAATACACCCCAAAGAAGACAATTAATGTAAGACACACCTTAAAGGCACAAACTCAACGTGAATCATGATCAACTAAACAATATCAGAACTTCTAGTTTAATAAAGCATTAGACTTTAGGTGCGAATTCCCATCTAGAAGTGAAACATGAATGCACATATGATTTATGATGCACTACGCATAGAAACAAAGACACAACTCATTCATCTCGCAAGAATCCAAACAATAACTAAGGTGTTGAATCAAAACACTTGTCAAAAGCATATATTCAGAAGAGAGAAGAGGGAAAAACCATCCTACTTAATCCTCCAAAGATTTTGCCTTTCTACGCGTTACTCATCTCTTCCGCTTCTTCCAAAGCTCTCGCTCCAAGCTCTCGCAAACTCCCACAAGAACAAGCCTCCAAGGAGATGGGTGAACGTGAGAAGGAGAAGGGAAAAGATCTCTGGACGTTCTAGGGTTAGCACAAGCCAATTCTCTAGTGTTTATATAGAGTTTGGGGAGAATCCATTCTTAAACTAATCTTCCAAATCATGGACACTTTCAACCAATGGGAAGGCATCAAAATCTTATTGGAGACGTGCAAATCAAGTCCCATTGGGATTTGGTATCTTTCCCAAGCAAATCCACCCCAAAAACACTCTAGAAATCGCAAAACTGCAACTGGCGATCGATCGGCTATACGGCGATCGATCGGCTATACGGCGATCGATCGTCGTATGCGTTGTTTTACACGATCGCGTTTCAGCCGATCGATCGCCATTTTTGCCAATCGATCGCTTTATGCAAAACAGAACATTCACAAATCACAGTAACTACGATCGATCGTTTTGATAAGGCGTCGATCGGTTCAGCTTGCCGATCAATCGGCTCTTATGGCGATCGATCGCTGTCACGTTTAATCAAACTTCAATTTCTCATATCTTTTCACTTCGAACTCCAAATCGCGCATAATAGGTGGCGTTGGAAAGCTCTTCTCGCCAACTTTAATTTCTATAAGGCAAAACACGACCAAATCCGTCATTAAGAGGGTCAAATTTCGATTTTAAAATACTTACTAATTTTTTGGGTGTTACAGTTTGCAATTCAATACATGGTATAAATTGAGCAAAGACAAAGAAAATAGATTCAACAAACATATATAAAAACCCAGAATTAGTGCTCTATGGTAAAAATTGCAGAACATGGAATTATAATTCAAATGCCAGTATCAGCACATTACCAAACACAATGAGCATAGATATATATCAATAAAGTAAAAAATCTATAGAAAAAAGAAAAAAAATGTTAGGAGCATTACCTCAGTTGTAGGAGCAGAACAAAGAAGGTGAAAGGCCATAACTTTTTGTGGTTCAAATACATGGCACAAAAAGAACTTCCCGGCAAGAATGGTCTTCTGGCCACCGACGGGAAAATAAGTATCTGCCCAATCCTAACCCTAGGAACCAGGAATTCGCAGATCTCCATTGCCCATGGACGACCATCAAGCCGCGTGGGTCCTCAAGTTCCACCTCCCGCAGACCACCATGGATGGTCTACATAGTCAGCCACCACATCACCATCCTCCCCGTTGCTTTGATGGCCTCCACCTCAAGTAGGGTTGCCTCCTACCCGCCCTTCGCTCGATAGTCTCTCGCCCCTCTCTCTTCGACCGCACGATCATCCTGCTCAAATCCTTCAAATTCCTCGACCATGACGGCAATGCCCAACTCTCCAACTCTCCAACTCAGCCCGATGGCGCTATGGCGGTGGTGGAGACAACAGAACCATACGCGAGAGGAGCACCGATTTCGATCTGGAAATTAGGGAGGAGCTCGACGGAGACAGAAATAAGAAGAGGCTGTCGACATGGGAGGAACATGGCGGAGGGAGAAGCACGGAGGTTGAGAAGGAAGGCAGTCACCGGAGAAAGGATCACGGTGGAAAGACGATCGGAGGAAGAGAGAGGTAAAGGGTGGAAGGGTTTGGGGACAATCTGGTTTCTCCCCCGAGCATGAGCCCGAGCCTGAGAATTTTCAAATGACTTCTCGTAGATGTCATTTAGAAATCTGCACCTCTTAGTTTGAGTTTAAAAGGTAAATTTATAAATTCGTGGGGAATTTGGTGATATCCAAATTCGCAATATCAATATGGCATCCAATCAATAGATTTGGATTTTCAACCCCCAAATCCAAATCCTGAAATCAATAGATTTATTTCTGGTTTTGTTTAGTTCAGCAGCTCAACACAGGTCATTAGAAACGCACATAACACTTCTTTCCTTAATCTGGTTAGGAGTTACATCTAAGTGCTGCTTTTTGCAACCCTGAGGTTTTTTCTATTTTTGTGCTATGTACTATTGTACTTGTCCCACTTAATCAGATTTGGTTTGCATTTGTCTGTGGTAGTGGGGTGACCAAAGAGGTTCACTGCAATATCTATCCAATAGTGAATGTAACTTGGTCTGTCACTGGTAGGAACACTTAAGAACAGATCATTAGAAACGAGTTACAAATTTCTCATGAAATGTTTCATCTGTCCTCGACGTCAAAGTCTTGACATTTACATTCTATTTCATCTAAGGGCCCGTTTGTTTGATCTGAACCTAAATCTAAAAAGCCATCTGAAAATTCTGAAAAGCATTTAATCTGAAATTTTAATATCTGAAAAGCCATTGATCTGAATCCCGACCACTCTCCCACTTCACGTGTACAAATGAAATGAGCTTCTTCTTTCTTCCAAAATCTTCAAAGGTCTGGAGATGGCGTCATTGCCGATGTAGCTCAGGTACACCATGGGCGCGCCGTTGAATGCTCCTGAGATCCCATAGGGGAAGAACCCGTCTGCGTTGTTGGGATTGGACGACGTAGTGAAGTTCTTCCACTCGCCTCTGAAGAATCCCACCAGGATGATGAAGAGTATAAACGCAGATATGAAAGAGCGAGACCCTGACCCAGTGAGCCACCTACTGCTCCGGAACGACTTTGCACTCGTCGTCGCCGGCAACGATGACCGCTCCGCTTCCTGGCGAGGGAAAAGCTCTCTTCTTTGGGCTTTCTTCTTAAAGTCCATCTTTTGTCTGTCAGCTTCAACGCCGTTGGCGGCGGCGGCGGCGGGCAGGCTTTGAGCAGATGGCGGCGTCCTTCATCTCTTCGGTAGCCGCTCGCTTCACCCCGGAATCGAAGCCCTTTTCCAGTCCTTTCTGCCACTCATTGACACCGACCCTCCGGATAAACCTTAGACGCTTCTCTCGGGCCTCGTCGTGTTGCTGCTGCTGTAGTGAAGTGCAGCATCGCCGAAGCCGAAAAAGAGAGCGGCTTGCTTCATTTCGTCAAATGCCATGGCCTTGGCAACGATTTCATCATGGTCTTTCCCCCCTTCTGCAACTTCGATTTTCTTCTTCTTCTCCAGTGCCATGGTGAATGATGATGGATGTGTTGGGTATTTGTATAGGTTAATAATCGAGATTCGTTGAAGCTGAAGGTGACCCCGGAGCAGGCGGTAAAACTGTGCAACCGCGACTTTGGTGTCGGTGCTGATAGGGTGATCTTCTGAGGCGATCACCCGCCGAAACCCCGCCACCGCCCACCAATAGACAGACAGCTGAGTGATCCCCGCGCCGATCGACCAGCACCACCGACGACTACTGATCCCGCCCTCCCGCGCTGAGGCCGACAGCGCCGCCGGCTGAGATCTCCCTCTTTTTTCATACCTCTTTCTTCAGACCCATTTTGCCATCTGAATTTTTTAACTACATTTTGTAAACCAGCTGAATTCAGTCACTAAGGCATGAAACAAATGCGCTGATAAGCCATCTTATGGCGGGCTTATCAGCCACTTATTCATTTCAGGTCTTAATCAGACCAATCAAATAGGCCCTAACTCAGAACATGGGAACAACAGGGTTCCATGTTGATCACCCCATCACAAATCCACTCATCCTATTTACCTCAATTCAGCTAATACGAAAGAAAAAAGGGATGAACTACAGTCTACATCTTTTCAACAAAGAAATAAAAAAGAAAACTTTTTGTTGAAATTTCACGGATAAAAAAAAATCTGCAAAAATGAACGGCCTGATACATCTTTTCCCCAAATTTGTTAATTTTTTCCCCTGTATTGAAACATGCATTTGCCCACGTATAATCTGCTAACATTCGTCAAGATCTACACTGGAAGACTTGGATTAGCACTAGCAGCTTTGGCTCGTAATCTCTCCATGAACGCAAGTTCTGAGTCTTTCTTTGAAATACGAAGTTCGAGTTTCTTCCACAAGTTTGTCAGCCTTCACTGCATCTTCTATCAGTGCGTACAGGGTCCTCAGACAGTCCTTTCTGTTATCTTCACGATGCTCAAAAGTGGAAAAAAGACAAAGTGAATGATCCATGACAATCAACTTGAGATCAGAAAAAATTTAAATAAAAAAATTTAACAATTCCAAATAGGCAATAAAAAAATTAATATAAATAACTAAGAATAATCAAATCCAGTCAGCATGTTGTAATAACCCAAAAGTATCAGTAATTTAAAAGTTGAATGGCAGTACAGTTAAAAAACTGTTTCAGGCTAGGAATATGAGACTTTGATTTACATAACAATGTTTTAATACAAAATAAATAAGGCCATAAGGGAAGAAAGAGGTAACTTACATGGTTTGTCCAAAATGAACATGAACCGAATCCCAAACCCGTGGTCTAGATGCTTGTCGCTCGAGCAAAAGGAGGACGGGCATCAGTGCACGATGACGACCAGAGCAATGCATGATGGTGGATCGAGGTGGGCACTTGGGCTGACTGAGCGACGGCCGGGAGAGGAGACCAGAGAGACAAGGCAATCGGAGAACATGGTTCAACATCGAAAGAACAGGGTTGGTAGGTAAGATGGCGATCTGAGGTCCAAACGGCAGAGAATAGGGCAGCGGCAAGCGGAAATCCGATCAGCAAAAAAGAGGGCAGCAGTGACGAACGGAACAGAGGCCAAATTTTGGAATCAACACCAAAATCACCACTGGCTTCGACACCAGGGGCTCCCGGAGTCAGCACCGGCGTCAGAATCAACACCGACATGAAGCTCTACCAAAAAAGGTATCAAAACAATTTTTTTTTTTTTGTATAAAACTGAAGCCCTAAGTCCGTATCTTTTCGTTTTAGTTATGGATGAGCTTACTAGTCATTTACAAGATAATGTACCTTGGTGTATGCTTTTTGCAGATGATGTAGTTTTAATTGATGAGAGTAAAGTAGGTTTAAATGCGAAATTAGAATTGTGGAGGGATGCTCTAGAATCAAAAGGTTTTAAAATAAGTAGGACTAAGACAGAGTGCATGGAATTTAATTTTAAGGAAGGTAGAACTATAGATAGAGCCCTAGTTGAAATAGATGGGCAAGAAGATCAATTCCGTTACTTAGGATCCATTATCCATAAAGAAGGGGATATTAATAGTGATGTGGTGCATAGGATAAATGCGGAGTGGGTAAAGTGGAGGGCAGCCTCAGGAGTGTTGTGTGATAGGTGGGTTCCAAAAAGACTTAAAGGCAAGTTCTATAGGACGGCCATTAGGCCTGCAATACTCTATGGAGCAGAGTGCTGGGCACCAAAGAAGAGTCATATAGATAAGTTGAATGTAGCCGAAATGAGAATGTTAAGGTAGATGAGTGGGATAACTAGGAAAGATAAGATTAGAAATGAATATATTCGTGAGAGCCTAGGAGTAGCGCCTTTAGGGGAGAAGCTGAGGGAATGTAGGTTGCGTTGGTATGGTCATATGCAAAGAAGACCAGATGCCCCTCTGAGAAGATTAGAAGGGATACATGTAAACGATGCTAAAAGAGGGAGAGGGAGACCTAAGAGAACTTGGATGGAGTTAATAAGAAAGGATTTGACTTTACTATCTCTTACAAAAGAGGTAGCCCAAAACAGGTTGGAATGGAGGAGTAAGATCCGTGTCGCCGACCCCAAATAGTTGGGAAAAGGCGCTACTTGATTATGATTATGATATGATAAAACTGAACTAATTTCATTCATTGAAGTAGTGGCCTTCAAATAGGCTTACAAAAGTTCTAAATAAAAAAAATTGTCTAACAAATTTGTACTTACCCAAATTGGGTACAAGAAATCACCCTAATCATAGTAGGATCCTAGTTTAAGTCATACACTGAAAACATGATTCTCTAAATATCTAAACATATTGTAATAGCAAATAAACTAATCTAATGGACTCGGGTCCTATTCCGGCGGGCATAAACCCGTACAGGGTCCTAAGACAGTCCTTGCTGTTGTCTTCGCGATGCTCAAAACTGGAAAAACGACAAAGTGAATGATGCAGGACAATCAACTTGAGATCCGAAAAAATTTAAACAAAGAAATTTAGCAATTCTAAACAAGCAATAAAGAAATTAATATAAATAACTAAGAATAATCAAATCCAGTCAGCATGTTGTAATAATCGAAAAGTATCAGTAATTTAAAAGTTGAAGGGCAGTACAGTTAAAAAATTGCTTCAGGCTAGAAATAAGAGACTTTGATTTACATATCAATGTTTTAATACGACGCACATGCACTTCAGATTATAGATGATATCTAGACAAACAAATAGGGCCACAAGGGAAGGAGGAGGCAACTTACATGGTTCGTCCAAAATGAACCTGAACTTAGTCCCAAACCCGTGGTTTAGATGCTTGTCGCTCGAGCGAAAAGAAGACAAGGGCGGCGGTGCACGATGGCGTCCAGAGCAGTTCGTGATGGTGGTTTGAAGTTAGCACTCGGGTTGGCAGAGTGGCGGCAGGGAGAGGAGACCAAAGAGACCAAGCAACCGGAGACAGCATTGCGGCAACCTGGGCTCGATTCCACAGGGGTTCAACGTCGGAAGAACAGGGGTGGCATGTATGATGGTGGTCTGAGGTCCGATCGGCAGAGAATAGGGCGGCGGCGACGAACGTAACAAAGGCTAGATTTTAGAATCGGCACCAAAATCACCACTGGCATCGACACCAGCATCGGAATCAACACCGACGTGAAGCTCTACCACAAAAGTATCAAAACAATTTTTTTTTCTTATTCATTGAAGTAGTGGCCTTTAAATAAGCTTACAAAAGTCTTAAATCAAGAAGTTGCCTAACAAATTTGTGCTTACCCAAATTGGATACGGAAATTCATGTTTCCTAATCATAGTAAGATCATAGAAAGTTGCATCGACGATATATCGATATTGGGCCTCAACCGATAAAAAGATATTGTGTAATCTCATTTTTTGCTTTTTTTCAAAATATCACTGATATATCGGTGATACATAACCGATATATCGGTATTTTAAAAAAATATTTAAAAAAAAAAGAAAAAAACAATTTTCCCGTTTGTTTCCCATTCTATGCCAAATGGCAGGATACGGATTTAAAACGTGTACAAATATTTTGAATTATATATGCATATTTTGAAATCTATGCTTTGTCTAAGGGGCCGTTTGGTTCGTGAAAAATCCAAAACATCCACAGTGAAAAATCCACTTTCACTGTAGATTTTCGGATTTTTCACTAACCAGGCTTAAACACCTCACTTATTTTAGAAGTTATATTGTAAAAATACATGGTAAAAACTAGTTTTCGACCACCAATATTTTTTTACACGATATCTCCGATATATCTCTTATATTTTGTCTCTTTGGTCAACCGATATCTGATACGACATTTCTTGAGTAGGATTCCTAGTTTAAGTCATATACTGAAAACATAATTCTCTAAATATCTAAACAGATTGTAACAACAAATAAACTAATCTAATGGACACAGGTCCTATTCCGGTAGGTGTAAACCCATATAAGCCCCGTGTCTGCACCAGTGAAGTTATGGCTATTTGTAATTTTTTGACGATAACATTTCTAAACATTACGATTAGTATATACTATAAATGATGCTTCACCGGTTTATCTGTACAGTCGAATTTTTGAGATATGTGAAAATTAATTTAATATGTTGAACTTTTAGACACCAACTGAGCAATTTAGCATATCGAGAAAATAGGCTTCAATGAGGTTTTCTACGCCATCAGCATTCCATCATTCTTCTCCATCCAAAATCTGAAGTCTAATTCATTATTCATGCACAACAGAATGTTACTACCACATATTTGCATATGCTGATTTCTAGTAACAGATAGATAAAGAATGAGTACTCTAGTTTCTTTTACCATTCAAGCAGTTACAGTCTGCACCAGCTTAATGAAACTTATTCATTGCTGTTCAGTGTTTCCCAAACTCAATAAAACTCGAGAGACATGAAACATTAAAGCATCAAAAGGTCACCTATTAATGCCAAGTCCCTAGTAATTAGCAAGTTGTGACCTTACCTTTCACTGATTATCGCGATCTCATCTCTTCACGGGTGGTACCGTTTACCAACTACCTCCCTTAATCGGCGGAAAGCATGCTTGGAGAGTCCCAGCTCTTTTACTGTGACAGAAAGTTTGACTTTACTATTTTTGGGATGCCAAGCATCCCCACCTTAGGATAGGGCCCTCACCAGGTGGGTCATCCGAATCCTTTTTTCTTGTCTATCTCAGAGGAGCTACTAGTGTCTCCATCCTCCACTGGTTGCTCTGCTTTCATCAACTCGGCACACTCAAGAACCATTCGACCCTACAAAAGCTTTTGAGCTGTTCTGAGCTTAGGTGTTTACATTGAAGTTTAGAAATAATGTTCAAGACATACAGCTAACAAAACAAAATCACTATGAAGCGGCTCAATCATCAAATCTTTGTACATCTGAGACATATAACTAACAAAACCAAATCCATAAGAAGAGCTCAATCATCAAATCTTTGTATAACAAGACATATACCAAATCATACAGAGATGATCAGAACAGAAGCTGACTACCAGAGACATGATAAATCAGCTAACATACTCCAATGAAAAAGCTGGCACTGCACATTCAAACTGGTATATGCTACCGGACTTCATGTGCAATCTAACAGTAGTGGTAGCGTTTCAAGATGAACAAAAGACCTTTTATTGGGCTGCATTATGAGATGATTGATTACATAGTATCCAACAAAACCACCATTTCCCTATATTGCAATTTACAGATAATTTTGTGTTAATGCAGGTGCTGAAAATCTTGCTGCTTTGATCACTTCCCTTAAAATGATAGATACGATGCGTTAAAAGGTTCAAGATAACCCCAAAGGTCCCAATTTCCGAACTTCCAAGAAACTTCGGTTTCATAATTTCTATCCATCACCCCAGTACAAATGTACAGGCAATGCAGATAAAAGAAAAGAGAACATTGCGGTGGGTGAAGTGAATATAGTTACCTGGAAGGAGCTTATCCCAACTCAACATATCCTTGAGGACCTGCTCGCACTCGTCCATATCCTGCAAAACACCTTCTCCGTCGCCTCCTTGATCATCTCGTCCCACTTCTTGCCATCCATGTTAAAGTACTCATCTTGCACCATCCTCTTCTCCACCAACTGCCTCGCATCATACAAGTTCTCCACCTCCTCGTCCGTCTGGTACAACTTATCGAAATCCGACTCGAACTCCTTATCCTTCACAGTCTCAAGCGGAGTCATCCTCAGCTTGTCCATGAGTTCATCATCCGTATCCTCATGCTTCCCGGAGAGCCGGCGCTTGAGGATCGCCTCCATGATCGACGGGAGGACCTGCTCGTCCCCCTTCAAGTACTTGTTGATCATATCCGTCAGCTCTGATAAAACAGGAAAGTGTCCACCATTAGTTGAGCGAAACAGGAAAGTGTCAACCTTTAGTTGAGTGAAACAGGAAAGTGTCCACATTTAGGTGAATGAAACAGAAAGTGGGAAATGAAATGAAAAATGGCGATTTTCATACCTTTGGTGGAGACATCTTCGACGGGAGGGCCTGCTCGTCCCCCTTCAAGTACTTGTTGATCATATCCGTCAGCTCTAATAAAACAGGAAAGTGTCCACCTTTAGTTGAGTGAAACAGGAAAGTGGGAAATGAAATGAAAAGGGGTGATTTTCATACCTTTGGTGGAGACATCTTCGACATCGGCGGGCAATTTGGGCTCGCCGGAATGGGCGAGGGAGGACGATTGAGGAGTGGGTGGAGGAAGGGCAGCGTCAGAGGAATCGGGGGCGGGGTGAGAGGAGGGAGGGAGGGGGCGCGGCGGGGTCGGTGGAGCCGCAAGCGGAGAAGAAGTGCGGCCAACTGAGGCTCTGTTGAGGGGAGAGAGTGGTGGCTGGGGTCTAGGGTTTTGGCAGGCGCCGAGCCAAGCGGAGTCAAAGCGATGTTTTGGGGATGCAGGCGATGATGCTGTGAGTCGAAGACGGAGGATGTGGGGCCCGGTGGACCAACTTATCTGGGCCGGATACGTCCGGGGTCCACATCTGAAATCAGAGCCTCAGTTGGGCCGCACTTTCTCGAATGGGCTCCGACGCGGCCCAATTCTGACAGGTAGCAAAAATTTGAAAACTTACGCATCCAACACTAGGTGGCTAGACTTGCCCAAGAAAACTTACGGATCCAACATTAGGTGGCTAGAATTGCCCTAGAAGAAAAGCTAATAGATCTTCGTGAGCGTGCCATGTGCAAGGGTAAGGGTAAGCATAGGCTTAAAATATTTGTTACCCTCCAAGCCAATCAATTTAACTTTTCCTCCAATATAGTCAGGTTTCATTTAGACAGAGAAAGTATCAAACTTGTTGTTTTGTGATAATTGTACGGAGAAAATATGATAAATGTAATAAATTGTATTTCTGAAAACGAAAAATGGAACAAGGTAACATACACCCGGTCTCACACATGATGGTGTTCGTCGGTGTTCAGATCAGCACGTGTTAAAAGCAGGGGCAGGTGGGTGCTCGCCTACCACTAAAACTTAATGCGCTTGTTGTGAGCGAAATCTGACAGTCCACGTCGCCCCGGACCATGCCGAAAGCCAATGAGGAAGGGCATATGCTACCGGAACTCGAGAAAAAGTACTCCCTTCGATTATTTTTAATTTTTAATAGATGTAATTCATATTCAAAATAAATGTAAATAAAGACCACACTTAATTCATTATAAAAATTAATTACATCTATGTATTAAAAAAACCCCGATGGTGTAATTTATTAAAACACTAAGGATAAACAAATTTATAAAGTAATATTGTATATGTAAAAAAAAATATTCCTTCCGATCATTTTTAATTGAGACCATCACATAATTAACTAATTTTATTGAGATGTGGGGTCTAAGTAAAAGCCCCGAGCAAATGAGTCACCTTTCATTGCAAAGGCCTCGACCTATCATCTAATTTTGATACGATATTTTTCATAATTGTCTTAATCACCGAAGTGAGTGTAAGGTAAAGTTACTGAAGAAAATTGTTTCTTAAGTGCAAAAATCTAGGTCCGGTTTAGTGCGGTTGTTATGATTATCAATTTCCTTTCTCTGTTTTCTCCCAAAATAAAAACCTTCCTTCTGTACCTCTTCATGCCTAATATTTTGGTTACAATAACATTTTGTTAAAACTCTTTTTTCCATTTTTCTTCTTTTTTTGCCTTTTGGTAGTTCTTTTTAATAAGGTTGGTTTGTTTTCCTCCGTGATTACAAGAATTTTCGAAAACCAAGAACCACAAAACAATACTCCCTCTTGTCACTTTTAATCAAGACTCTCACTTAGATGGTCATTTTTAATGAGAAGTGGGGCCTATAGTGAAAGCTCTCGAACAAAGGCTTAGCAGATAAGGTAGGGCTGTGGATGCAAAAAACACTGGGAGGGAGAGGTAGGGCTTTGGGTGCGAGCCTCCGAGCTTGAGTGGAGAATGCATCTTCGGTTACAGTGACTAGTATCATCTAATTTTGGTACATACATAATTTGCTAATTGTCTCGTTTAAAGTGACGGGAGGGAGTAATACTCTGCCACCTGACTACTTAAGATACATGCAACATGAAACTGAGAGTAGGGGTGTTCCCGGACCGGACACGGACCGGAGAGAGGTCGTCCGTGTCCGTATAAAAATGTCCGTGGGTATATTGTCCATGTCCGCTTCCGCGTGTTCGTCGGACGCGGACACGGATAATTTTTTTATTTATTTATTAACCCTCCCCCCCCCTTCCTCCTCCTCTCCCACCCCCCGCAGCCCCGCGGCCCCGCCCCTCCTCCCCGCGACCCCGCCGCCTCCCTCGACCCCCGCGACCGCCCCCCCTCGACCCCGCCGGAAGCCACAGCTCGCCGGAAGAAAGGTAAAAAACAGAACTTTTTTTTTATCCATCGCCCCCCTCCTCCCCCACCACCCGCCGCCCTCCTCCTCCACCCCGCCGGCCGCTGCCCCTCCTCCACTCCTCCTCCTCGGACCTCGGACAGACGGCTGTCCAAGGTCCCTTGGCCGTGTCCGTGGCCGAAATCCACGGACAACTTTTTTCGGCGCGGACACGGCCACGGACACCTCGGACACGGCCGGCCGCGAACACCCCTAACTGAGAGTGACCAGCCATGCTCTCTAGTCTCCTTCATGGTCGGAACCTCACGCAAAACAATGTTGTTGTTGCTGTATTTGAACTGTGAAGATCATCTTGTACCCCCACTCCCCTAAAGAAAATAGTGAAGAACATACTAACGTCATTGTTGTCGTCATTGCTCGAGGTCCCCAGTACGCCACCGCAGTTTTGATTCCTTTGGATACGGACCATACGGTTCATCATCCGGTCGTAAATCTTAGCTTTCTCTTCTTTTTGGTAAAGATCCCTTTGCTCTGTCATTCGAAAGACATATATATTGTGCATTTCGAGTCAATAGAATCTAGGCATCTAGCCCATATTGCAATTCATGCGGACCCAGTTCTCTCTCTTTCTCTTTGTTCCAACGGCGGAACAAGTAGGGCGTTGCGTAATGGTCATAGATAGACTCATAATCAGACAGAAGATAAGAACCGAAGGATATTTCCTACAGTTGACGGTGCCTTTCTGTTCGCATGTTGTAAATGAGTGGCTAGTGTGCTCTCTATGCATTCTTTCTGTTCTTTTAACATGAGAAGTATCAGGTATGTCGGTTGGCAAAGGGGCCACTGCGTTGTGGAAGTTGGAAACTTGAAAGATGAAAGTTGGCTACTCAGATCTGGTGGGGGCACTTTGCTTTTGATTCTCAGTGATGCACTTGGCAATATAGGAGGAAGGGGAGAAGATCCGCGCATGTAGAGGACCTTTTTAACAAGAATGAGTGGAGTTCGACCGACCAAAGCAATAGCAGTTTAGCATGAGCCCCTTGTTCTGGACCTCTGGTGCTGTTGACTCCTCAGTATGCCTGCCTATTCACAGAGAGAGAGAGAGAGCTTTATCTCAAAACGTGGACTATGTTGGCCACTCAAAGACTTTTTTAATAGAAAGAAGTCATCTGGTGCAAGTCAAATCCAGGATGAGCTGCGCCTCCGATAAGAACCCTGTGGGCTTCGGCAGCTGAGACCAGCCGAGAAACTGGAGAGGAGATTCGGGCGCAATATAACGACAAGGCCGACACAAGTGATGGTGAGAGCTTGGAGAGATGGGGTGGCGTTGACAGCAGGAGAAGTAGCTAGCAGTGGTGGTGGAGTGCTCTTGTGGGCGGCGTTGCTCGCGTTTTGTCTCATCTCCGCCGTCATCTTCTCTTGCGCCGATGGTATGAAGGACAAAGGTTCTGCTGCAGAGGCGCACGCATCTACTTGTGGTGCTGGATGTGGCGCTGGGTGCGGAGCTGGTTGTGGAGCATGAAGAGCTTCAGGTGTGATGTAATTCTATGGGATTTGGTAGTTAATTTGGAGAGCAACTGTACGTTCCCAGATAATCTGGTAATAAGATCGCAGCCTCGCTGCTTTGTTTTGTTAGCTAACATCCGAAACTTGATGTCATTGCTAACAACCGCCATGTAAAGTAGGCATTTTCAGGACTAGACTTCTCTTTTTTAAATGAAAATCAATTCTCTTCCTCTTTCTCTCCAAAACATCTTTCTCATAAAGATGAAAGTAGCACATTCCCGTTAGAGAATAGTGGTCGGTGAGAAGTGAGGGAATAGGAACTAGAGCTCAAAATATAGAATGAATGAGGAAGAAAGATTGGCTCTTAACACGTATTCGACAAGCCACATTATGCGGCCTGCAAAATGCAAATGAAAGTTTGGACAAAAAAGGAATTAATGATGATAGGTAACGAATAGTATTACCCAGCCACTCATAAACATTGTTAAACGATTGTTAAACGATTTACCCAGACAAAGTGCAATTTGGGACGCAGGAGACATAAATAGGGCCAACGGAATGAATCATTTAAAACCGATTACGAGCCAACCACCCCTCAAAACGTTGATTTGTGGGTGGAGATGCATACAGTGGGTTTTGCAGTGTGAATTTTTCAGTAAGGTATATCATTGGTCTAATTGTCTAAATCATATGGAATGAAAACAGGCATATATCACATCGAACTACTAGAGAGTAACCCTACCCACAACTCATGTTGGCCCCAAGGGCCACGCTCACATGTTAGCCCAATAGCCCTGTCTTCATTGTGGCGCGTGTAGTGAGCATTGTTAGCACCGGCAAGCCTTGTCGGGGCCTCGAATTTCATGCTACCAAAAAATACCATGGTTACGATAGCCAAGGCTAGGATGAACAAAATCAGACTGGGATGAATTGTCACAACAATCATCACGAAATTTCCATTGTATTGCACATGTTCTAGTCCTACTCATAAGGTACACGACATTGAAAGTACTTGCTTTTACTATTGCAAATGGGGCTAATTTTATGCAGTTGGACAAAGGAGATTTCGTATAATTAAAACCCTTCATAAGGCAATGTTCTTCTATACAACTGCCAGCCCGACAGCATATTATTTCCATTGCAAACACCGGTGTTTTCATCCTCTGCAGCAGGAAGCCTCATTGTCGGTTAAACTTCACAAACCCCTACTTCTCCTGATTTCTGTTGACGATATATCCATGTTAAATTTCTCCGGTGGAATTGGGATGAACATGTCCCGTATCTCATCAGGAATGTCAAAATCTTCGACAACCTAAAAAGAAGTACGCCATTACGCTTTGAAAAGGGGTGCTGCAAAGCAGATAAAACTTCAATTTATAGAAATACCTTAAAAACCCCATCAATTTTTCGGCCACCAACAAGGAAGGTGCAACCTGACTTCTTGCAGCCAACCAACGTATCCAGCATTTTTTTAAAGTCGCCACCGTAATATTTTGGCTGGAAAAGGGATGAAGTCATTTTTGGTTAATTCCGAAACTTTTATTTTTGGCAAAAAACTTGACCATGTTATTTATAGAGGCTGCAAACATGCAGTAATAGAACGTGATCAAATTTTCTGTCATCTGTAGTGTGTGTTTGTATTTTAAATAGAACTTTGCAAATTAGAAACAAAATTCTACTCTTCTTACATCAATGAGTCTTGCAGCAGTGTCAGCACCAATGACAAAAGCACTCCCGGGAAAAAGTTCCGCTTTCTTATAAAAATATGGCTGATTGGAAATAATCAATGTCTTTCCTGCAATTGAAATAAAACAAGTGAATCTGGAGATTTAAAAATGCAAATTATTGCACACATCAATGTAGACACTATCCAAATGTAACAACTATAAAGATGCTTTAATTCCAGTTCTGTTTGAGTGTTATTGCTGATGTGACAAAGCCGAGGAGTTGAAGAAATCAGAGACTCAATCAAATGCCTGAACAAGACAACATCTTAAATCGCAATAACATCATATTTAACAACAAAGTAATAAACATCTTACCAACTTTCTCAAATTGTTTGACTCTATCTTTGATCTGAGCTATTGTTAAGGGAGGTTTATCTGCATTTACTGCAGATATCTCGAAGCATGGATAGCCATCATCATACATACTGCATTAGGAATCACACTAATTAAAAAGAGATTACCTATGGGACCGTTTGGGGCGTGATTAAAAGTAAAACATACACAGTGGATGTTTTGCTACACTGTAGCATCCATGTTTTTTCCATATCCAGCGTGAAACAAACATGGATGCTACAGTGGAAATGGAAAATCTACTGTGGATATTTGCTTATAATCACGCCCCAAATGGCCCCTATGTCAATAACATTAAAATTTTGGATCGGTAACATTAAGACAAACAGTTAGAAAACAAGTAGATAAACCATGGAACTTTCCTTGATCATTATGCATGTTATCTTAGACCAAGTATATCACCACCATTTTAGCCACAAAAAAGTAATAGTATTGTTATGTTCCAACTACTTAGTCATATTTTGCTTTGATTAGGCCTATTGTATTGCTGGCCGCTGGCAGACGTAATATGGATAGCCCAGCTTAGGGGAATAGCCCAACTTCCTTCATATTATATAATAAGGCCACAGGCCCAATTAGAGGGGATAGCCCAGGGAATAACCCAAGCCCATTTCGTGGCAAGAGTATGTAAAGAGCTTAGGCTCTCTTGATTTGATTATTCAGAAAGTTTTCCCTAATCTTCTCTCTCTCTGGCCTTCCCCCTCTAGTTCCCCTCTATTGGAGCCGCCGGCTGCCATCAGAGGGCCTCCTTCCTCGTCGATCCTCGCTTCACTTCCCTCACCCCTCTCTTATCCTCTATATCTCAATCCCCTTTCCCTTCTTGAATTGCTGAGACATAATATTGGTATCAGAGCACTGATCCTTGGAAGCGCGAGACCCTTCGCAATGGCCAGGAGCAACCAGCGCTCAGACGGAGAACCTCAAGCAGCGACGGAACCAGCCATGCAGGGGGACTCTCACACTGAAGCGCCCCCCCGGGGGGGATGATCTTCGCGAGATAATGACAGCGTCCATGGCACGACAAGAACAATTTTTTCAAATCCTTCTACAAGGACAACAACAATTTCAGCAGCAGATGATGATGTTTTGCGAGTCTTTTGAGCGATTATCTCTGCCCACGACGACACCCCTTCATGCTGGTCGGCCCGATAAGGGGGTCCTTCCGCCCCCTCTGAGTGGTCCCTTCGCACGTTACCCTATAGGAGCTGGCCGACATCATGATCCGAACACCCCCTTTGGACCACAGACGGCAGCCACAAGGCACAACTCCATGGGCGCCAGGGCATCAAGCTTGCATGGTGTTCGACAGAATGCCACTTCCATACCCTTTGTTCATACGCAAACCGCCAGTGCCCCAGGAAATGATGAACGTGATCTGGCCTGGACCGCCAACCATGCTGAATCGAGTTGGGCCAACCATGGGCATTCGCGAGAAGAGTGCCATGTCCCTAGGCCGGTAGTAGAGCTCGGCTAGCACAATTTCAGTTTCCGAAGTACTCGAGGGATGACAATCCGATGAGAAATTCTTTCGATACCAGGACACTCGCTCAGATGATGACAAATTGATGGTATCCTCTTTCCATCTTACAGGCGATGCCTTGATTTGGTACCAATACTTTGAGGCAGAACACCCGGGTCATTCGTGGCAACAGTTTACTCGCGAATTGTGCATCCAATTTGGTCCTACAGAATATACAGACTTCAATGAATTCATCAGTTCCTTGTGGCAGACATCCACAGTGCGTGCCTATCAAATGGAGTTCATGCGCATCGCCAATCGTCTACCGTATTGGATGCAGGAGGCCCTGGTGGGTAAGTTCATGCACGGGCTTAAACTGGAAATCTCGGATGCCATAAGGCACTATCCGAGCACATCTATGGCTGAGGTGATCAAACACGCGCAGATTGCGGAGGAACATCTTAATCGTCAATGGAGAGTTTAGAGGCCCCCTTTGCGAGCGCCCATCTCATCCGCCTCCCATGCCCCTCCCCTTGATGTCCATGTTCCAACTACGGCGCAGCCAATGATCCGCCAATTAAGCACAAATGGAGGAGCGCCGATCCAAAGGCCTATGCTTTAATTGTGATAAACGCTTTGTTCCGGGTCACCGCTGTAAGACCCGCACCCTGCTTGCCTTGGAAGGCATATGGGACGAGGGCCCTGAGGACGATGAAGGGGGTGGAGCTTCACCGCCCTCGTCACTTGACAGTCCACCAGAGATCTCCTTTCATGCCTTTTCGGGGGCGTACATGCCTCAAACTATGCGCGTACAAGGCACTATAAAGAAGCAACAGGTATCAGTTCTAATCGATTCCGGCAGTACTCATAACTTTATCAATGACAAGGTGGCCATGAGGTTGGGGTGTTCGTTGCAAGCCTCGTCCCGCTTTGATGTCCGGATTGGAGATGGCTCGAACCTCCGCAGCGCAGGCATGTGTCCAAGGGTGGAGTTAACTATACAAGGGCATGCATTCCTATTGGACCTTTATTTATTGCCTACACAGGGAGCTGATGTGGTCCTAGGCGTGCAGTGGCTCCGTGACCTTGGAGATGTGGTTTGGAATTTCAAAGCCATGACGATGCAGTTTTCTATCGACGGCCATTCTATTCGGCTCTCGGGCGGTCTTCCAGGTGCCCTCCATTCCATGTTCTCGGTTGATTCATTATCGCATGGTACTCCTCAAGATTTTTTCTTTCACCTGCTATCTTCGGAGGGCGCAACACCTTCGGTGACCCCTCTGACTTGGCCGCCCTCCTTTCGGCTTTTGAGGATCTATTTCAAGAGCTTGTTAGTTTGTTGCCCCCACGTTCCCATGACCACCATATGCCTATCGTGCCAGGGGCTGCCCAGGCCAATGTTCGGCCGTACAGATATCCCCATATCCAAAAGGCCGAGATTGAAAAGTTTGTCAAAAGACATGTTGATAACAGGGATAATCTAACCGAGTTCTAGTTCCTATTCCTCGCCCGTCCTGCTGGTCAGGAAAAAGGATGGCACATGGCAATTTTGTGTGGACTACAAGGCTCTCAATGCTATCACGCTCAAAGATAAGTACCCCCTTCCCATCATCGAAGAATTGTTGGATGAATTAGCACACGCGCAGGTCTTTTCTAAACTGGACTTGCATGCTGGTTACCATTAGATTCGCATGCACCCTGAGGATGTCCACAAAACGGCTTCCCGCACACATGACAGACATTTTGAATTCATGGTTATGCCGTTCAGTCTCACTAATGCTCCAGCTACATTCCAAGGGCTTATGAATGATATATTTTGGGATTTCTTGCGCCGGTTCGTGCTGGTATTCTTCAACGATATTCTCGTCTACAGTTCCTCCTAGGAGCAACATCTTGAGCACCTTCGTTCTGTCTTTGAGGTACTTTGCACCCATTCCTTATTTATTAAACGGTCCAAATGTTCGTTTGGGCCATGTGATTTCTCATGGACATGTGTCCACCGACCCATCCAAGGTAGAGGCTATGATGAATTGGCCCATACCGACATCTCTAAAGGGCCTTCGAGGGTTCTTGGGCTTAACGGGCTACTATCGACGGTTTGTGGCCAACTATGGTTCTCTCGCCGCCCCCTTGACCAACCTCCTTCAACAGGGCGCATTTGTATGGTTGTCTTCTGCCCTACAGGCCTTTGACACCTTGAAAATTGTTATGAGCACGACACCAGTTTTGGCCCTTCCTGACTTTTCCCGGCCCTTCGTGGTAGAGATGGATACATCCGGTAAACAGGACGGACATCCAATAGCTTCTTGGAGCAAGGTGTTATCCAGCCGCTCGTTGTCACTCTCAGCTTATGAGAAAGAAATATTGGCCATTGTACTTATTGGGGCGCCATTTTATTATCCGGATGGACCACCAACCACTTAAATATTTCTTGGACCAGAGAATTGCCACTCCTGCACAACAGCGTTGGGTGACGAAGTTATTGGGCTATGATTATGAGCTGGTTTATAAGAAGGGCTCCGAGAATACCGTTGCCAATGCTTTATCGCGTCAGTTCGAAAAGGCCTCTTCTTTTGGCATGTCTGCTCCACTTTTCCCCTTCCTTGAGGATTTACGAAAATCCTATCACAAGGACCCAACGACGGTTGCATTGTTGGATCGGCTTTAGGCCAACTCTTCTGATGATCCGACCTTCGTCCTGCGCGAAAGCATTATTTATTGGAAGGAGCAGCTGTGGGTTCCAAATTGTGACAGTATTCGTCGCACCATTTTGGAGCACTTCCATTCTACTCCTACTGCGGGTCATGAGGGTTCTTTCCGGACTTACAAGCAAATCTTGCAATGTTTCTTATGGCGGGATATAAAGCGCGCAATTCAACGGTTTGTGGCCGAATGTGGAGTTTGTCAAGGTGCTAAAGCCTCTACTATAGCCCCTTCGGGTCTTTTGCAGCCGTTGCCTATTCCGGAGCAGGTTTGGGAGGATGTCTCCATGGATTTTATTGAAGCCCTACCCGTTGTTCAGGGTAAATCAGTGGTAATGGTTGTGGTCGATCGGCTGTCCAAATACGCGCACTTCTCCGCCTTGGGCCACTCCTTATATGGCTAAGGCTATTGCTGAGGTTTATGCTCGAGATGTGGCTAAACTCCATGGAATGCCATGCACTATTGTTTCGGACCGAGATTAGGTGTTCATCTCGCACTTTTGGAGAGAGTTTTTCGCTCTCCATGGCTCTTGTCTCCCAATGAGTTCTGCCTATCACCCGCAAATGGATGGCCAAACGGAAGTGGTGAATCGCTGCCTCGAGCAGTATGCAGGTGACAATCCTAGGCGTTGGCTATAGTTCCTTCCTTGGGCGGAATGGTCTTACAACACCGCCTACCATACTTCTACTGGATTCTCTCCCTTTCAGGTCGTCTATGGCAGGCCTCCCCCCACTATTCTTCATTATGTACCTCAACGGGCATCGGTCAATGAGGTTGATTATCTCTTGCAGAACTGTGATGACATCTTACGACAATTGAAGTCCAACTTGGCCTTGGCTCAAAACCGTATGAAGCAGATTTATGATAAGCGCCATTCTGACCGTGCGTTTCAAGTTGGTGATTGGGTCTATATCAGCTTTGTTCCGGCCCGCCAATCCTCCCTTTATCAGCCCGCCAATGTGAAATTAGCCCATCGGTTTCATTGGAGCGCATTGGCCCAGTCGCCTACCGCCTGCAGCTTCCATCCGATTCTACAGTTCATCCGGTTTTTCATGTCTCCCTGCTTCGTCGTGTGGTGGGTGATCCCTCTCGTCTGGTACCTACCCCTCCTCTGTCAGTACCAGTTGATTTGCCATTGGTACCGGTTTCGATTGTGGATTCTCGCCGGGTACGTCGTTCCGGTCGCACTGTCACTAAGGTTCTTATTGCGTGGCAAGATCGTCCATTAGAAGATGCTTCTTGGCTTCCTGAGGATGCATTTTTGGCCCAGTACACGGGATGGACGCCTTGAGGACAAGGCTATCAGCGGAGCGTGGTGGAATGTTATGTTCCAACTGCTTAGTCGTATTTTGCTTTGATTAGGCCTATTGTATTGCTGGCCACTGGCCCAACTTAGGGGAATAGCCCAACTTCCTTCATATTATGTAATAAGGCCGCAGGCCCAATTAGAGGGGATAGCCTAGGGAATAGCCCAAGCCCATTTCGTGGCAAATGTAAAGAGCTTTGGCTCTCTTGATTTGATTATTCAGAAAGTTTACCCTAATCTCCTCTCTCTCCCTGGCCTTCCTCCTCTTGTTCCCCTCTGTTGGAGCCGCCGGCTGCCATCAGAGGGCCTCCTTCCTCGTCGATCCTCCCTTCACTTCCCTCACCCCTCTCTTATCCTCTATATCTCGATCCCCTTTCCCTTCTTGAATTGCTGAGACATAACAAGTATATTAGCTCCAAGACGTTAGATAGCGACCACAGATGCAATCAGCCAAAGGTAAATAGTATTCAATATTAATCAAAACTAGTTGCGTGACATTAGTACATGAAAGTAACCTTCCAGGCAAACATGTATTGGATATTTCCATTAAATCGCAAGAGCAATGTGACATAGAGAGAGCAGCAAAATGAAACATACATGAAAACAGAAAAGTTTGAAGGAATAAATGCATCAGCAGAAGATAATAGCATATACACGATGACGAGTTCACCTTCTTAAATTCTATCTCATGCATTTGTGCAACCATTAAACTACTAAGTTAGTGTTCTCATTATTCCCATTTGTAGGGCCAAGGCATAAAACATGTACATTGCTATTCCGGTGGATGAATCATGACCATGCGACCAGAGCAAAAAAAGAAAATTGAGATAGCTATTAGCTCAAACATACTATACCTTGATGCAACTTCCATGAGCTTGAGATGACCATCATGCAAAGGGTTAAAGGAACCGGATAATATTATTTTTCTTTCTGGAAGAGAAGAAACTGTGCCTGCAAGTCCAATTTAACAGAGTCAATGACTGAAGATAATTTTTTCTAAATAAAAATCTGGATCAAGGTGGTTTGAACATCATACCACTTGAGGATGGGTAAATCTTCATGCAAATTTGCCCATCTATAACTTGCTGCAATTGGTGGTCCTCGTCGAACAATCTTTCACATTCCTCAGGCACTTCAGATTCCGAAAGCTCCAATACAATTGGGGATGACACTTCGCAAGCATCAGCCATTGCCTTAACCAACAATTGACAACTTATAAAAGCATTGGAATCAAGAGAACATAAAAAGCACAACATTTTCTTTTTGCCAATTTTCTTACACATTTTAAACCACAATAAATTCCAAAATTTCATAACCCTTATCATAATCAGGTAAGCGTCTTCTGGGGTTCACAACACGTTCATAAAGTATCATGTTTTTGTCATTACATTTTTTAAGTAATTTTATCAGCTGTCACTTTGGAAATTCAAAAAATATCCACAATGATAGCTGATAAATTACTTGAAAGAAAATTAAAGACAAAAAACATAATAATTTAGCACTAGCATAAACTTCATCAGTAGTTCTCGCAATGAAGATGTCAAAAGGGCACGAGTTCTATTGTTAGACAAACATAAATGACCATGCGAAATTGCAGATACAGTTATTACATCTTTCCACCTAAGATCCTAAACCAAAAAAAAAAAGAACAGCGCAAGGAACAAAAACTGACTGAGCTTGTTTGTAAAATTGAAAGCATACCTTTATTAGAAGATGACTAGAAATCCGATCTTCCTCTTCACGAGTTCGTAACCCCTGAAGAGATAATTCTTCAATGAAAAAACACAATTTTGCAACGAACACCAAAACATGTAATAATGCATACCTTCACCAAGGTAATCTTTGATGTCCAAAGTCGATTTGATGTCCTGGTTGACAAGTAAAGCCTGTGCACAAACACCAAGAAGAGTTAAAGCGACCATAAGTGCAACTGCTAAAGCAGTGTCTAGAAAGCAAAATGAAACCCCTCGAAACAAAGCATCTTTATCTAAATCATAGTTTCAATCGAGGCATTACGATTTTTTGAGGGTACTAGCTAGAGGTGACAAACGACTGGCCTGGCCTGGCCTGGCCTGTTGCATGAAAGGGCCAAGGGCCTGGCCAGGCCCAGCCCTTTGCCACCTCTACTAATAGCATAGAAGTAGGACGTTAAAAAAGGTAGAAGTCCATGGCAACATATGATATGAACAACAAAAGCTATCTCAGCTTTTGTGGAGTTGATAATATGTATGTATCACGTTTACTCCTATTCGCAGCGTATAATCTAATTGAGTAGACTGTCCTGAAGTGCAGACCCCACAAATCACAGCTTGCACATCGCATGAAGTGGATTGTCTTCAAGCGGAAATTTCCTTCACTTGTGGCGAGAGAGATAGAGATGGGAAAACAGATAAAAAATAACCTGTGCTCTCCACGTTTAGGATGTGCTGAAGCAAGTGATCCTGTAAAACCCACACCAACAGCTGACAAACCTGTACTGAGAAAACTAAAACATAAGAAAAATTAATATTCAAAATGTCAATCATATATATAGTCAATCACTAAGCTGGTAGATATATAGTGATTCTGCTCCACTTAGAACAGATTGTTTTATATAGAAAGGCCACTTGAATTGTTTTTCAAAGCTCGTTTATTAGATTTCCTAATGGCCAAAGGAGGCTTTGTAAAGCAGGCATATATTCTGTATCTGGATTAAAAAGATGCTGAGAGTTTTAAGTATTTTAGGCCCTCTTCCATCCTACAACAAAACATAACAGGTTTTTTGAGAGGCGAAGGAAATCTCCGAATTACAGAAGCTTAATGGTATCTAAACCAACTTCCTCGAGACAACATAAAATGGAACCTCTAAGCAGAAGAAGTCATGTGTAATTCATGAACATATGGAATCAGATGAAGTCATGTGTAAGTCATGCACATATGGAATCTCATTATCCCAACATTCTATACTGCTGTAAAGCTACTGCTATCAAAGATAAGCAAAAAGCACTATACTTGAGATGCCAATGCGAACCTGGCTTAGACAGCTTGAGTGCCCTATTATAAGCTAACAAAGACAGTTCTTCCACTATCTGTTGACTGGTAAATTGCGCCGGAATCTGACAATTACAAGTTTTTGAATTAGCAAATACATATGCTGTCCATATAAGAACAGGCATAGGACTAAAGTGTAAATAAGAGAAGGAGAGGGCGTAGTACTCTGCCAAGCAATTGGGCCATGGAAATCCTCGAATAGGGAACGACTGCTTCAACCACAGTGTTGGACGCTCCGGGCACGGAAAGAAGCCACCCCAGGGCCTGGCCTTGTTTGTAAATTGTGTTAGGGAAAGGAAACCTTGGAGGCAAACGAATGAGGGGAGGGGGAGAACCTGAGATGCACCACCAGAGATGTAGAGAGTGGCTTGGTAAGGGGCGGAGTGGATGGCCTCCACCAGCGCCCGTATCCAACCGTCCATCATTTTGTCCCCTTCTTAATTTCTTAGCATTCCATGGCGGCGATCGACGAAGTGCTTCTCTCCAGTTTCAGATTGCTTTTCATGGCGGAGGCGCCAATTTGAGGTGCCGGAGCCGGGGATTGTTCGCTCTCGACCGGCTTCGCGGTTGGTGATCAAGGATCGACGGCTACCTGGTACCTAGCATAAAAGTGACGTGGTAATACCGTTGTACCCAATAACTTCTCATACGTTGTGACAATTGGACGCGCCAGAAATTTTGGAAATTTCTGGGAGCGTTACTTCTATCTTGGAGATTGACGGTGCGTTATGCAGCTGCGCCAGCTTCAACAATTTTGTGCCACATAGTTGTCGCAGACCTCTAGTGTGTGTGCGCCGTCCAAGTACACATTTGTAACGTGACGTGTGGCCTGTGATAGAATTAATGATTCGATGTTAAATCTGCCAAATATGGGCATCTCGTGCTAATCTGGGTTCGTGATACAAAGAAGGGTCAATGGTTTATATCTTCCATTTGTGTTCCATCACATTTTGTACTAATAACATTTACTTTCATAATGACGGCCCGAGTCATTAGGCACCAGGGATATAATCTCCCAGGTGGCATGGGTCGCGAACAGATTGGGGGTTCAAATTCACGACTCCTCCATGCAGATCTTAGTAGAGAGAGCTCGAATTCAAATTCTGTCACTAGCAACAAAGATGAAATATTTACATTGTTTTTTCAATGTTTTGATGAGTGCCAACTAAAGACCCTCAACGTCGTGGAACTGACATTACTTAGATTTCTTCTCCTTCACGGGGCCCCTGGGTATCTTGTTCAGCACCTTCGAATCGAATTTTCTGTACACTTTCTTCATGTCTCGGCTTCCTTTATGTGCCAGATGGTCCACATCTGCCTCATATCTCTCGTACAATGCTGGTAGTGTAAGTGCTCCCGTGGAACCTATCAAGACAATTAGTAGCAATGCGTTATACGTGACGTCTGCCCATAAACATGTGTCATGCATACATTTAATTAATACATGGGTTGGTTCCTTACATATGTAGAGGAGGCTTAGAGAGCTGATATAGCTTCCAACCACTGATATAATCAAGAGAACTAAGATTGCCTGCAAATATAATTAATACGACACCCATAATTTAGTTCTGGCGTCCATATACAGCCGAAGCACAAACACATGATGTTAGGAGTGAAGTTAGTAAGAGGTTCCATTACAAGGATGAAGGACTTTAAGTCCTTTCCACGCGCTATGTCAAAAAGGGCTAGGACTGTGCGGTTCAGCTCAGCATGGAAAGCTCGAGACACCTCTCGGAACGCAGATTCGGATAAGATGACCTCCGGAATTCTGGGCGGAGACCTGATGAAAGAAAAATGGTAAAGATTAAATGCGCTAATCTTAAACAAATCCATTTAAACACTATATTGCCTTCCATATATACCTAGCCCCTTCACAACATCATATCTTCATATCATATCATGATATCATGATACTACTATAAAAAAGGAAAACAGGGACAATACAACTTTTAATTTTGGACTAATTAACCTTTATTTTTTTAATGCTAATCTCTTAATTACCATACACTAAGAGATCTTTCCATATTTCACCCTTATTTGCATTAAGTAAGAAACCTCGCTGTTTCTACACTTTGATTCATCTCAAAAAATCCTCGCTGTTTTTACACTTTAATTCCAAATTACAAGTGCTAATTAATAAGGAGGTTAGAAGTGGGCTCATTGACTAACTTATGTTTACCATTAATAACACGCATATATTTCTTCTTTCTGAGGTGGATTCAAAAGATTCATATCTAGCATTACCTTAATTAGTTGTAGACAATAACCCATATAAGGTAGATTAGATACTTATCATAGCATTTGAATTTCACTTCACGTAGGTGTCCAATTCTATAAACAGAAATTAAAAAAATATATTCCTTAAGTATTTCCCTGTCAATTATATAACTTGACATGTAGAGCTTCCCTCAATGGCGTGTGGCCCCACCTAAACGTATATGAGTTACCACACTATAATTGATTGCTTCTTAGATTATGCATTAAATCATGCTTTTTGAAGCCAATAAGAATGCTCTAATCAAAGTTAATTGATACATTGGAAATTTGGAATTGCTTCAACACACTATGGAAAATAACAATCCAATTGTTGTGAATTTGTGTTTTAATTTTATGATTTCAGTTTGACTGCCCAGATCGTCTTGGCTCCTGCCGTGTGAACAAGAGATCATATTAACTTTTTCCACATTGCTTTCTTTTTTGCCCAAATTAAAATTTTAAGCCTTTTCCTGCTCTAAGAGCATTCTCCCCGTGATTTCTAATTTGTAATGAATGTCAATGTTGTATATGCATTTGCATGCGCACTGTGACTAGTTAGACTAACATCACAGACATCAAATTTTCCATACTTTTCCACTTCTTGTTTTGCATTCACTACTTGTTTTGCTAATCGGTGGTTATTTACTAGTCACTAATCCGTGGACCAGGATGTGTGAAGAGGCAAAAATATATGGTTACCTGTCGAAGATGGCTGCACCATTCGACCAAATGAAGACGACGAGCATGGCCACAATGGAGATGTGGCATAGAAGCGTGAGAAAAGGGTATTCAATAATCTCGAATAGAAACCAGATAACTGTAAATAGTGTCAAAATGGCCGCAGACCAGTTCTTGTTCCTCCATAGGATTACATCCGCCACTGTAAGCATTAAACGCCACAATAAGCCATGCAAACGCCTAAAATAATCAAAACAGAATACTACATATATATGGCATGTAATAGCTTGAAGGGACTCATGAAAGGCAAGCGAAGCCAGTACCTCGTCCACCTCCGAGAATAGCATGGAGGGGTCTTTGGCGACCAAAGAGCTTTGTTGAGGTTGGAGTGGATTGGTCGTCGGAATCAGAAGAGTAGATGAGCGGCATGGTTCTTGATGGAATGAGTGGGCTTGTTTTTTGGGTTTCGATGGATGTTGGATGCGGTTCGTAGATGATCTTTATAGGGAGGATGAAGAACTTTGTTCTAAGCTTTCTGCTTAAGAAAGCCAACCATGGTAAGGAAGGGATGGCTTTCCTGCGGCTTGACCCTCACCGAGGCTCTCTCCCCATATAATCGGAAAAGCTCAAAGTTGCTCTCTCCCCTCAAAGTTTGCTTCCTTTCTTTGGTGAAAAGGGTCTTGATTATTGGGCCAAGAAGCTGAGTTATTGGGCCTCTTACACTTTTTTTCAGCTGCTGTTTTACCGAAAATTCGTGTCTATGCCTAAAATAGTCAGATGCCAGAAATTATTGTTAGGAAGAACGGCTATGTATACGGCGACACAATTTGATACGAGGAGAGTGTATTTTTTCAAAAAGTAGTATACAACACAGCTAATAAAAAATTATTTATATAATTTTTAAATATATTTTTTGGTATTGTAGCACCGCATTTTTTTCCTTTAAATGTTTCTATTGAAGAGTAAATGTTATCATGTGCACTGTATACACACATTTTGGACATTTGCTTAGTATAACTAGGAGTTGGGGATCTTATAAAAATCTTGGGTAGTGCCTGAAGTTTGGAATTTCGACAAGCTGAACCCAATATACAAACCTCCCACATGATGACTCCCGATCTCCTCCCTCCTCTCAAGAAGAAGCCCTTCTTCCCCAATCCCCCACTCGACCTCTCCAACCTCTCCCTCCTCGACGACGGCTACCCCCTCCCCCCAGCTCAAGCGTGACCACTTCCACTGGATCTTCCGCAAGCGTCGCCACCATGGCTCCCACTCAGTCTCCGTCCGCAGCAATGAGAAGAGCAGCTCTCGCTGCTGCTCCCTTGGCTCCTCAACCGCTTATGCCACCTACTCTTACTTCCCTGTCGTCGCTGATACCAATTCCAGTAGAGATTTCTTCTTCAGTGGGAGAGGGGACGTGAATTGGGCTTCTGACGTCGGTGAGATGAAGTGATCAAAAACAGTAATAGCGTCCTTCAAATTGGGGTTCTAGACGGCCTCAAGAACGAATCCAGATACGGACGCAAAATGGGTTACCACAGAGATGGTGAGCTTGGGTATGGGGATGAACTCGACGAAGAAGATGATGACGGGAGGGTTCGTTTTTTGGGAGACTTTTTTGGAGGTATGTTGAGCAAAAATCTTCTCTCTTTTTCTTCTAAACTTTGCCACAAAATAAGATCTGGGTCATACAGAGTATCCCACTCGTATCTGACACGCATCCATTTTTTTAATTTCATATATGCGTAGATTATGTAGGTAGCTGTGTCGCTGCCGCATTCATATGCGATACATATCAAATACATATAGACAACCAATTTGTCGTGTCCATATTTCCTAGGATGTATGCCACTTTTGCAGGATATGTCATTTTTTTAGACCGACGGCACACACTGTGTATGGTACAACTATTTAACACCAATTTACTAGTTGCACGCTTATGGTGCATTTGGTTGTTAAAAAAATCAATCTGATTCTTTTTTCAGGGTGAAAATGATCATATTGATTTTTTGTGAAAGGTGAAATATATTTGAGAACTTAAAATAAATCACATTAATTTGTGTTTGGAAAGGAATATTCGTGCAAACGGCTATCATGTAATCGATTACATGATAGGATGGGCTATTGTGTAATCGATTACGCGATAGCTTTTTAATGGGACAAACTTCAACATTACATTTGTTACTTATTTCTGTTCTATTTTGATCCATTTTTTTCATTATTCCTCATTTTAGTGCTATTTTCTTATAATTATAATATCATAAAGATGTTGAGCCACCATGTACTATTTATCATAGATTTTGTGGTATTTTTTTTATAGGATATCAATGTCATTAAGATATCATGATGATAAGAAAGAGCATGAAAATAAGGAATAACAAAAAAGGGTTGAATTGATTACACAATACAGTGTGCTATCTCACTGTATCGTGTAATTGATTCCATGATAGCCGAGCTATCGTGTAATCCAACACACAATAGCCTACCGTGTAATCGATTATTACACAATAGCACTAGTTATTGTGTAATCGAACGATAACTTTTTTAATATCGTGTAATCCAACACACGATAGCCTATCGTGTAATCGATTATTACACAATAGTACTAGTTATTGTGTAATTGATTACACGATAACTTTTTTAATATCGTGTAATCCAACACACGATAGCCTATCGTGTAATCGATTATTACACGATAGCACTAGTTATTGTGTAATCGATTATACGATGACTTTTTTAATAGGACAAACTTCAACGATGTGTTTCTTACTCATTTTTGATCCGTTTTGGTCTATTTTTTTATTCTTCCTCCTTTTTAATGCCCTTTTTTATAATGATCGTATCATAGAGATGTTGAGCTACCGCGTACTATTTATCATAGATTTTATGATATTTTTTCGATAGAATATCAAAGTCTTTAGGATATCATAATGACGAGAAAGAGCATAAAAAATAAGGAATAACAAAAAAAAGGTCGAAAACAGACTAAAAATGAAGGAGTTAAAGTTTGTCCTATTTTAATGGGAGATTACAAGATAGCACACTGTATATGTAATCAATTACATGATAGCTTACTGTATCGTGTAATCCAATGCACGATAGGCTATCATGTAATCCAACGCATGATAGCCTAGTTATCGTGCGCTGGAAGCTATCATGTATAAGTTTTTTAATAAGATAAACTTCAACGATGCGTTTCTTACTAATGGGGCAGCGTCGGGGTGGGTGGCTCCTCGGCTATGGCCGGTGAACACCGGGGGGGATGAACTTCACCTCATGATTTGAGAGAGAGAGCTAATTTTTTTTTGTTGAAGAGGCGTGACGACCGATTCGTCAGCCTGATTCTCATTTTTGTGAGAATTGGTGAAAGGTGAAAATTTTTACCTATCACCGACGACTATCAACATTTTCACTAACCAAATATTTTTCAATGAAAGCTTTTTTTAGGCCTGATAGATGTTTTTTTTTCAGCTTCCAAACGCACCCTTAGTATTGTGCTAGTTACAACCAATATTTTTTCCGTGTTTCGTCCCATTATCATGTGTTATTTGAAGTTTGAACACACGATAGCATGCCAAAAACAGAAACGTGGGAATTATAGGTCAGAACACTGAACTTTTAGAACTTTGGTAAGTTCATAAAAAAGAAAAGAATTTTGGTTACATCGACCTACAACAAATTGAAAATTTGAAGTGACTTTGCTCAATTGGAGATAACACACTCTTTGCAGCATTAATCTGTGATTATGTGTCTCATCTCTTCCAAAGGGAGTGACTCTTGAAATACGATTTTATATTTAGAATTGCTCATTTACCTCCTTAAAAGTGGCTCTCACTTGCAACAAAGGAAAACGTTTATATACGCCTGTCGTACATGGATCAGGCAAATTTGCTTGCCCCTACCCACCTGCCCTACATGCATTCCGCCGGAGAGCTTGCAACACACCGGGCATATAATTTCGAACATACAACCCACACATTAACCATTTCCTACATAAAAAGATAGGGCAAATTATACACATACTTACTGAGGCATGTCAAACTAAACTAGGTTATATTTCCGCATCTCTAATGGGCCTGTGTCGCGGGCCTTATACAATGGGCTGAATGGGCCTGGGTCATGCTTGTAAAATTATAGTAGGACTTGGAAATCCTCACCAAATAAATACTTTCCCTTGGCCCGGCCTTTCCCCCCGCTACTCTCAGGCTTCTCCGTTCCCGGCACATCCAAATTCCACCGGCGCCGGCATCTTTTCCGACCACCTGCCCTCCCTCCTCTTTCACCATTGTCCATCTCTATCACTTTCTCGCCCACTCTCTCCCCAAACGCCGCGGGCCGCCGCCGCCCGGACTGCCACAGCCCCCTTCTCTTTCTTCTCCCGTCCAGCCTTTCCCAGACTGCCACCGCTTTCTCACCATCTCTTCTTCGCTTTTATCTTTCAACACGGTCCCCGTTCTTTTGCCTCATTGTGCCGGCGCTTTCTTCCCCGCCAATCGCTCGTCTCGTCTGCAGCTACGAGGAGCCCTATCTTCTGATTTTCTGTATTTCTTCTGTAATCGGGTATGTATACGTGTTTTTTCTTCCCTTTGTCCGTATGGGCAACAGATAGCTTAAATGAAGAGTTGTTTTTTTCTTTTTGGTTTTAGATTTCGTTGTGGATGGGTATGCTATTACTGGTTGAGTGGTATTTTGCATAAAAATGAAGCTTTTTGGTTTAAACTCTATGCATTATTGATTAAATATCTGATTTTTAGCTGTGTGTGCTTGATCCAATGATGTAGTCAAAGGTAATGTCGTGTGTTTCTTTGATAGAAGCGATCAGATGAGTTTTACGTACCTTCTCCTCGTGCTAGAGAACAGTCACTCGGTTTGACTTATAAAACATTTGTCGACTTTAGTCAATTTTCGTCAACTTGTTTTAAGAAACTTATAATGATGCACTTATGATGCACTTTGGGATATGATTTTCTATGATGAAGCATGCCACACTCTACACGCCTAAGCAAAGTTAGATTTGTTTTATTATTTATTATTTTTTAAATAATTTGTCCTGCAGTTCAGAGCTGTGAATTGATAGAAGTGATCTTTTTATACGTTTAGTTGAAGTAAAGATTGTGACGACTGATGACACATTGTTGCTTTGAACAGTTCCATTCGAAAACCTGAGATTCTGTGCAAAATAGGGATGCATTCACCATCATCAAAAGTAAGATTCCATGCAGAACGATAGTATGTTGCAATTGCTAAAAGTTTAGCTATATTCTAAATGTTATTCTGTGTCATTGGATAAATTTCAATCGGTGAAATGCTTTGTATTGTATATTTGGGTGTAAGCAAACACGGTTATTAAAGAAGCGAAAGGAGTAAATTTACAGGCAATGCAGTGATACTAGGTGATTGAAAGAATCATATCGGGGTAATGATTCTTAAAGTGGAAGTGAATGATGGAAGTATCTGTTTGTCTAATTATGTGAATCCACTTCACCTTTCATGAACTCAAGAGCCAGTAGATAAATTTCTTCCATATAGCTCATGTCCAAAAAGGACATTTTGTAATTCTGAAAAGGGGGTCAAGATGCTGGAATTCGATGCTGCATACCCCTCTGTCTAACTTTACTTGTCTGGATTAGAAAACTAAAAAGAACTGATTTTAGTTCATTTTGGTTTTACAATCCAGACAGGTAATATCGGACGGAGGGAGCATTTGTCAAGATTGTAGTTGGTAAATTGTTTGTCAATCTGAACTAGACTTCTCAAAAATTAGAGTAGCCTGATTCAAACCGACGATTATGTTATATTTTGGAAAATTCATGTCTATAATCTCCCTCCTTCTCACATTAATTGTCTGGATTGGAAAATGAACTGAAATTAGTTCATTTCTGATTTCCAATCCAGACAATTAAATGGAATGGGGTATGTGTTAATGTAAAATCTACGTATATCGTTATGAAAAACTAAACAATCATATATTCTGTGAGTTTCTTGTATTAAATGATGTATCTAGCTTTTGATGGAAGATATATTAATATTTCATGTGCAACCATCATGAAATAAAGCCAATCCACGTAATTGGGAAGGCATATTATGATGACTTTAAACCTTCATTTCATTCTCCTCTCTTTAGAAAATTGCGTCAGGAAGCGCATCCTACGTAAAAACTTGTCACTTTGTTTGTTTGCATGGAATCCATGCCACCAACCCCGGATAGCTGGGTTAAGGCATATGATGATGTATTTAAATGATGATAACTTTCATGTTATTTTCACATAGTGTTGCTTGTTTGTGAAAAGTTAAAACTATGTCCCCCAACCCGATTTAAATTGAATGCAAGAGTTTAATGGATGCTGATGGATCAGATGCCACTGATCGGAATTTGTGTTTGCCATTAAATTGTGTATAGCTATTTCAGCCATTAATGCTTTAAAGTATGCTGCTTTGGTCATCTAGATTTTGTTTCTCCCGTTAGTGTTTTTATATATGGTTGCCAAAGAAAAACTAATAAGTGGATGCTGCAATATTCACGAGACTAAGAGCAATGAATGTGGTTCTTCTGATCAAATTATGCCATTTTATTGACAGTAATGTATGAGAGACAATTAAATGAAATTTTGTCTTGCTAATACGGTTTGCAAATGTTTAAGCTCTCCTTCATATTTTTTCTATGGATGAATTGACATGTTTGTGTTTGAACAGGTCCTGGATTTTGGCTCTTTTAACAAATCTGAAAACCTATCACTTGAGAAGAAAGCTTCAGAAGACATTGCAAGATCTCTGGAGAAAAATGAATTTCAGTTTGGCTCTTTAGATTATGCAACTGTAAGTTCATTTGCAGTCTCAGTTTTTGTGCTGTCTTGAGTTGTCAAAAAATTTAATTTTGGATATACGACTGTCTTGTGGATCTGTTGCTAATGTGTAGAAACAATGACTAGGCCCCATGTTCTAAAATTTTGTTCAAGTTAATGATGATCTTACCTTTGTGAGTTTGAATCTGCTCCTCTTGCTCTTATTTTTGCATTGCTTAACTTCTTGTTGCTTTTCTATAAAGTTGTTAAGGGTCAAGTTAGATTTGTGAATTCTTGGGTTGTTTGTGTATAGGTGTTATTAATCACTACTGGTCCTTTTGAAAATTTCATGTTGTTCGGAATATGATTTAGCTCTTAAAGGATTCTAAAATGGTCATTTTCTTTACTCTTTCCGTGCACCTTATAAATCGCCATAATATGTGTTTTTACTACTATGGCACAATTGATTGTGCAATGTCCTATCTTGTTCACTTTGGTTATAGTTTTATACAAATAGGGAACATATCCTTGAACTCATGGGCAGGCGTGTTCTTTCACCAAAAAGTCTGGATCTCTCAGTTATGTGTTATCTTTTTATGCTTTTTTTATCTGGCTTCACTAAATATTCTAACTAGAGCGGTGAAAATAATTTTTTGTTGGCTCCAGTGTGCACTTAAGTCTGGAGAACGGTTTATTGTTATTTTAAATGTTATTGGGACAAGTTTAATATGCGCCGAGGTATATCAATGCGATAGTGCACATATTTTGGGACGGCAGGCGGGTTATAAAAGGAACACCTGCCCCTCTGGTATGGCGGCACATGATTGAAATTTCGCGTCACAAAAAAATGCCCGCTGCATGCTCACACATGTAAACGGGACCCTATTTTTTATTTCTATTCTTATAGTTGTTATTGTTACTATTATAAGTTTTAGTCATTCTTGCTTTCTGCTTGCCTGAACAGATGGTAGCATGTGGGCTTTTCAATGAACAGGAAAGCAGGTTGCAACCTAAATCATCTCCTCAGGATGTTGCAAAGCCTTCTGAAAAAAATGAATTGCAGTTTGGTTCCCTGGATTTTGCAACTGTGAGTTTGTTGGGAAGTGCAGACCCTACAACTTTAATTAGCAGTTCAAAGAGTAACCAAAATTTGGTAGTTCGTGCCGACAAAAAAGAAAAAGGAAAGGCTTTAAGGAATGAAAGCTTGTGTGGTGCTTCGGGACAGGTGAAATCAAATGGTTGTGTCAAGGATCTTGAAAGAGGAAGAACAGAAGGTTCTGCTTATCTTGGTTTAATCTGTGTGGCTGAAAACAATTTCAGATTTCAAAATCAACCAACAGAGACTTGCTCTTTTGAAAGATATGTCCCACCCATAAATGTGATCTTAGACGAGTCTTCGCCTCTCATGCCTCCCGAAAAGGAAACTCTGACGAGTGCATCTCATGAAGATCTGACTGGGAGAACACTGCTGCCAAGGGGCTTAATTAACGGTGGAAATTTGTGCTTTCTTAATGCAACCTTGCAGTCCCTTCTTGCCTGTTCTCCGTTTGTTCAGCTTTTACAGGAACTAGGAACACGTAGTTTACAAAAGGTTTATATTATAAAAATACGCTAATTATGCTATTTCATTAGTTTATTTATTCAGGAATGTTCTGTTTTAATGTTGTTTTATTCTGGTTCATATTGTTGTGCTTATCTGTTTTTAGGTTGACTATCCAACACTGGGTGCTTTTGTGGAGTTTATCTCAAACTTTGACATGCCATCGGATTCAAGTTCAAAGAAGAATGGGCCAGCTGCTCTTCGGAATGGAATGCCATTTTGCCCTACTATGTTTGACTCGGTTTTGAGAAAATTTACCCCCGACTTGTCAACCAGTATGTCAGGCAGGCCAAGGTTTGGGCTTTTATTATTATCATATTATCTTAATCATTATTAATTCTGTAAATATGTGGATTCCTAAAATACTATAGTTAAAAGTTCTGAAGATGGTTCTGTTTTTACAGACAAGAAGATGCGCAGGAGTTTTTGAGTTTTGTCATGGATAGAATGCATGACGAGTTATTGAAGCTTGGAGGCCAACTTCCATTTTCGAGTGATGGTAAATCATCTTTGATATCTTCTGTGGAAGATGATGGATGGGAAACTGTGGGCCCTAAGAATAAATCAGCCATTACAAGGACACAAAGTTTTATTCCGTCTGAGCTGAGTGACATTTTTGGAGGACAATTAAGAAGTGTTGTGAAGGCTAAAGGTACTGTATCCATTTTTTAGTTCATCTATTAGCTTGGTTGTACCGTTTCAGGGTGTAGATTTGTTTTGATAACTTTGATACATGTTTTTGCTTCTTAAAATCCGCAATTCTAGATGCTTTCTTTCTGCTTATCAATTATCGTGATTGAAAAGTCTTTATACAATTAAGACTTTCTAACTTTTTTCTCTTTTTAGGAAACAAAGCTTCTGCCACGGTTCAGCCCTACCTTTTACTGCACCTTGACATACTTCCTGAAGCTGTTCATACTATTGAAGATGCACTCCACCTCTTTTCTTCTCCAGAGACTCTAGAAGGTTATAGAGCGTCAGCTGGGAAGGTACAGTGAATTGCTTGCAAAGCTCTATGTTATTTTTTTAGGCTTTGCAGACAGGTCCTTCAATTTTGATGATTTTTTGGAAAAGTTATATGGCGTGTTGGTTAACTGTTAGCAATCTTAACAATCTTCCGTGTTGGGTCCTGTTAATGTTATGTTAGATAAATGTGTTGACTCACTAACACCGTTATAGGATTGTTAGTTATGAACCCTAGGTTAATTTTTTTAAAAGGATGGCATAATTTATTTTCAAGATAACTGGATCTAGTTTTAACTGACTAACTAACTAACTAACTATACATATATATATATATATATATATATATATATATGTATATATATTATTGGGTAATTTATATTGTTTGTTCCTCTTTAACTGTTTCAAAATTTCATGCCATTTTAAATCATGTAGTGAAGGATTTATATCTTCTAATAATAACATGAAAGAAGACCCAAATAGTGAACTGTGGCTATCTTGCAAAGCTCTATCTTTAGACGTTTGTTTCTAGAATGCCTTTGGACTAAAAGTTTGTGTGCTGCAGGCCGGTGTGGTGAATGCTAGCAAGTCTCTAAAGATACAGACTCTTTCTAAGTTGATGATATTGCACTTGATGCGTTTCAGTTATGGAAGTAAGGGAAGCACTAAACTGCTTAAACCTGTTCGCTTTCCTCTCGAATTGGTTTTGGGGCGTGAGTTGCTTGTCTTGCCTTCTGTAGAGGTGAGAACCTCACATTTGATTGTGCTTTATGTGCTAGTTTGAAGCTTTAATTTTCTGTTTTGGTCGTTAATCTTGAGCTGAGCGTTTATACAGGGGCGGAAATATAAACTTGTGGCAACTATAACCCATCATGGTAGAGCGCCTTCAAAGGGGCATTACACAGCTGATGCCAGATACTCTGATGACCAATGGTTGCGGTATGATGATTCATCTGTTGTGGCAGTAAGCCCCAACAAGGTTTTGCATGATCAAGCGTATGTTCTTTTCTACCAGCAGCTATAGGACCTTTTCAGGATCACGTGTAAATTCTAATGCCAGATAACTCCTCGTCTGAGAGTAAAATGACAAGTAAATTATATGAAAAAGAGTAAAGTGACGAGAAGTCTGAAGCGTCACATGTTGTACACTACATTCGTCCATACAACAGATAGCACAGTTTGACTGAAGTATGTCGCCACGGAAGTTTCATTTGAGAGCGCACATAGTTTAGCAGTTAGCGGCCACAGAGAACAAAGGCAGCGGCAACCTGAATCTTGATAGTTTGAAAATTAATTTATACTCGATATAGGTCAGTTTTGTACAAGTAATATTTTCCTTTCATAGATTTAGTCATAATTTTTCAATCACGAATGTGTAATGTCTATGTATATTGGCCGTTATAATTCTTTTTATGCTCTTATATATGTGGTCGTGACGACTTCAGGAGAGATGAAAAGCGAAAAAACTTCTACTATGGGCACCTTACATTCAGAAATCAGAATGAAAAACCCACAACACTGACTCCACATTTTTCATTGATCCATGGAACTTCTACTGTCAGCTTCCCGTAGCTTACCCACTCAAAACCGACATGAACCCCATCCAGTAAGGCTGCTTTAGGCTCTGCACTTGAGAGAATGCCAGCAATCCTCCCCATGCGCACATCAATCTGATCGTCCGCGCTGTACTCCACTTGCTGCAGAGTTCCTACGCTGGTGAACATGTTTGTCAGTCCAATAGGTGCAAATTTGACACTGGGACCAAGCTTCCTGATGGGCACGAAGCTAAACAGCTCAAAGGAAGATGTTTGGATAGTTATCTGAATGGGGTCTGAATTCCGGCCCATGACGAGCAGCTTCTCCGCTTGGCTAAAGGTAAACTGTGTATTTCTGAGAGCTACCCATGTCTCCTGCCTCTTTCTTCTGGTTCCATTCCACATCAGTGCCATGAACTGATCCATGCACGGGCTTGTAGCACTGGGGATATCCCTTTATTCTCTTCTCTTTTGAGTCCCATCCTGCACTCTGGCAGTTAAATGCCCCAACACCACCTCCAAACTGCAAATAATAGATGGATAAATTCTTTTCTACCACTACATAACATCTAAATTTGAAAGGGATATAAATGGACTAAATAAGTACCTTGTTTAAGTTCCAAATTTTGAGGACAGTATGATCATCAATCGAAGGGTTGTTGAAGATGGAGTCTCTGGTGGGGAGGGCGAAGTGGAGGCACTCTGGGATGGTTCCATCGGGATGAACGAGCTTCTTGATGAGCTCAAAGTCATGGGCTCCCACTGAGTCACTCACGTAGACAGGCCCTCCGCAGATGGCCCGAGACCCTGCATGGAATTTTGCACAGTGATGGTCCGACTGGAACATGTCCCAGATCCACAGGCTGTTGTATGCACAGTGGATAGGGCTGTCAATTTTGCCCGATAGCCCGATGGCCCGACCCTACCTGACCCGCAAAAGAGCGGGCAAGGGCTTGGATTTTGAGGCCACGGGTAGGGCTCGGGCCTCAAAATCCAACCCTTGGGTCGGGTAGGGTCGGGCCCGGGCCTGGCTAGAAAAAGCCCGAAGGCCCGACCCGACCCGAAGCCCGAAAGCCGGGTGAGTCGGGTCACTCGCAGGTGATAAAAAAAAACCTAAACCTAACTCTCCCCGACCGCCGCTCTCCCGCGACCTCTCTCTCCCCTGGCGACTGCCGCTCTCCCCTGATCGGCGACCTCTCTCTCCCCCCCGACCGCGCTCTCTCCCCGACTTCTCTCTCCCCGACCGCTGCTCTCCCCCAATCCCCGACCGCTGCTCTCCCCGATCGGCAATCGCAGCTCTCCCGCGACCTCTCTCTCCCCCGACGACTGCCGCTCTCCCCCGATCGGCGACCTCTCTCTCTCCCCGACCGCGCTCTCTCCCCAACCTCTCTCTCCCCGACCGCTACTCTCCCCCAATCGGCGACCGCCGCTCCCCCGACCTCTCTCTCGGTCTCTCCCCGACCGCCGCTCTCCCCCTCTCTCTCCCCCGACCGCCGCTCTCCCCATTCGGTGACCGGCGAACGGCGCTCTCCCCCGACCGGCGCTCTCCCCGTTCGGCAACTAGCGCTCTCCCCGTTCGGCGACTGGCGCTCTCCCCGTTCGGCGACCGCCGTTCTCCCCCGACCTCTCTCTCCCCCGACCGGCGCTTTCTCCCCCGACTGGCGACCAACCGACAGTTCTGACCTCTCTCTCCCCTGATTTTGTGCAAGTTCTGAGCCTCTCCCTCGACGGCCGCCGTCTCCTCTGCCGGTGACAGTAACATCTCCTAAACTGTTATCTTTGTTATCTGTTGCCTGTAAATTGCCTAAACTGTTCTCTTTGTTATCTGTTATCTCCTAAATTGCCTATAACACTTGTTAATGAGTACTTGATTTCTGTTATCTTTGTTATCTGTTATCTATAAATTGCCTAAACTTGTTATCTTTGTTATCTGTTATCTATAAATTGCCTAAACTTGTTATCTTTATTATCTGTTATCTATAAATTGCCTAAACTTGTTATCTTTGTTATCTGTTATCTTTGTTATCTGTTGCTTGTAAATTGCCTATAATACCGGTTATCTTTGTTATCTGTTATCTCCTAAATTGCCTATAGTTCTTTTTGTTACTGAGTACTTGATTTCTTATCTGCTTGTTGGTCGAATTTAGTGTAGTAGATATGTCTTACCACGGTAGTGAATCTTTGTCCTTCCCACATCTATCACCAGCTGCACAGGCTAGTTCTTCAAATCCTTGCACCTCTTCTACACCCCCCACTATTTCAACACCAATCAATTCTTCCACACAAGAAGCCTCTTCAACTCCCACCCTCACACCTATTGTGCCCCAAACCCCTAGCTCTACAATTCGCTCTTCTGCTCTCTATTCAGAATTAGGAGCATCTAATAAGCAAACTAGAAAAAAATGTAGTAGGGGTCGATCATTTGTTTGGGATCATTTTCAGAAAACCTTTGATGAAAATGGGAAAAGAGTCGAGGCAGTTTGTAATTATTGCAAGAATACCTTTGTGGGATTGGGAACTGATGGCACAACTCATCTTGCAAGCCACTTTGATAGTTGTCCAAGAGGACCAAACATGGATCCTAAACAACCACTCTTTACTACTGCTTTTGGTAAAGTCTCTACTTTTAAATTCGATTAACAAGCTTGTAGGGAAGCTCTTGCAAGAGCAATTATAGTGCATGAATACCCTTTTAATATTGTCACGCATAAGGATTTTATTCATTTTTGTCAAGTTATGCAGCCTCAATTCAAAATGGTTTCTAGGAACACAATTAAAATGGATTGCCAAAAAATTTATACAAAAGAGAAAGCTGCATTGATGAATGTTTTCCAAAACCTTTCTTCTACGGTTAGTATTACTTCTGATTTGTGGACTTCAAATCAAAGGTTCAATTATATTTGTGTTACCGCGCATTATATTGATAGGGCTTGGTATCTACAAAAGAAGATTATTAGTTTAACTAGAATTCTATCCCGCCATACTGGAGTGGCAATTGGTAATTCTATTAAAGCCACTCTAGTAAAGTGGAAAATTGATTGTAAAGTATCTACTATTACTTTAAATAATGCAGCAAACAATGATGTTGCTCAAAGAAATCTCATAAAGGACCTTAAAGATAAGGGGTCTCTTCAGTTAGAAGGCTCTATTTTTCATATACGTTGTGCTCCCCATGTGTTAAATCTTATTGTGCAAGTTGGACTGAAAGAAATTTTAGATGTAATTGTTCATGTTCGTGAGTCTGTAAAATATGTGATGGCTTCCCCTTCCCGTCATCAAAAGTTTGTTGAGCTGATAACTGAATTGGGAATTAATGTGGGAAAGGGTGTTAGCTTAGATACCACTAGATGGAATTCTACATATCTAATGTTATAGTCTGTTTTGCCATATCGTGATGTGTTTAAAAGATTAGAAGAGGAAGATTCATCTTATAAACATAAACCTTCTGATGATGAGTGGGAAAATGCTGCCACTGTTTGTAAGTTTTTGAAGCGGTTCTATGATGTAACAAAATTATTTTGTGGTGTTGATTATCCTGCAATTCATCTATTTTTGAAGGAAATATCTACAATAAAAAAGGTTATACTTGGAGGTACAATTTCTACAGAGTATTTTCTCAGTTCTATGTGCTACAAAATGTTAAGTAAATTTGATGAATATTGGAGTGATATACCTGTTACGTATGACATTGCTTTGATTTTGGATCCTAGATACAAGAGGAAGTTGTTGAAATTTTATTTGGCCTAACTACTTGGAAGAGAGTTGGGGGCACTACGTTTTGAAAGGAGTATAGCTTTGATGCAATTGTTGTTTGATCAATACAAGAACAAAATATCTCCAGTTGTTGATAGGGCCTCAACTGAGGTTGTCATTCCTTCAAATGATGAAGAAGAGATTCAGCAATGGTTGGAAGAAGAAGGATATGCTGCAAACAATGACAACGACAAATATGAGCTGGAGTTGTACTTTGGAGGGAGCCTAGAAAATAGAGACACTGACTTAGACATTCTTTCTTGGTGGAAAGTTAATTCAACCAAGTTCCCAATATTGGCTGCAATGGCTCAAGACATTTTGGCTGTTCCTATTACTACTGTTGCTTCAGAGTCCGCGTTTAGCACTGGTGGGCATATTCTTGACCAATACAGAAGTTCTCTCTTGCCTGAGACAGTTGAATGTTTAATTTGCACGCATGATTGGTTACGTGGCAAGACGGTTGTTGGCAGTTTCGATGATTTGGATGATGAATTTAATAGTGACAAGAGTGAAATAATCGGAATCAAAATAGTAGATAGCTAAGGTATGTTTTTTAATTTTTTATGTTCAAAGGTTTTCTAAAATTGGTATTTCAAATTAGTTTTTAAATTTTTTTATTTTTTATTAAATACGGTTTTCAAAAAAAAAGTTTTAACTCCGCCGTTGCCGGTCCCAAGCCCGGATGAGAAAGGAGGAGGGGAACCTTTATTTAATAGTGCTAAATAGAGTGAGATGAATGTTGCTGATTGGTTGCCCCATCTGCAACAATTAAGAGAGCAAAAGAGCATAGAGTTGGTGGGTGAGAGCCTAGAATTCATTCCTTCTTATTCATGTTTGGCATGTACTTTTTTTGGTGAATGATTAGCTATTCGAATTGTTATTGGACAGGTTGGGAGATGGAAAAAACCTATTGCAGAAAGAGCTCGCCTTCCTACTCACCGGCTCGCCTGCCTATTTCTAAAATTGGTATTTCCCTCGAATTATTATTTTTTTAGAATTGAATCTTGATCTACTTGATTGTCATGGTGCTAGTTGTTGCTATCTAGGATCGATGTTTATTAGTTGTTGACTATCTAGGATCGATGTTTGTTAGTTGTTGCTATCTAGGATCGATGTTTGTTAGTTGTTGCTATCTAGGATCGATGTTTGTTAGTTGTTGCTATCTAGGATCGATGTTTGTTAGTTGTAGATATTAGGATTGTTACATGTGTTTGTTATAATATTCTTTATTATGCTTATTGTTTATTTTGACACTAGGACCAACCAAATATAAAAATTATCATATTTAAATGTGTCCATCGTCTCATTTTGGCATTAAATCGTGTATAGTTTGTAATATATCATACTTGCGTTCTTTTAAGTTCTCCAAAAGCCCGAAAAGCCCGAAGCCCGACCCTAGCCCGACTAGGGTTAGGGTCGGGCTGAATTTTAGAGGTCAGCTTAGGGCTAGGGTCGGGCTAGGGCCAGGGTTAAGTTTGTTAGGGCTAGGGCCAGGGCCAACCTCTGGCCTGCAAAAGCCCGACCCGTTGACAGCCCTAACAGTGGACCATATGCAACACTTGTATCCCCGCGGGATCTCCATACGGATCGTTTAACCAAAAGTCATCCCCTAAGAAAGCAGATACAACATCTATTAGTGTATTAATTTAGCAGCATGAGGCCAATCTTTTGTCTTTGGATTCTGATCCGAAGGTAGGTATCCAATTAGGTAGGTATCAAATTAATGCCAATCTTTTGTGTCCTTGGATTTTGATCCGAAGGTAGGTATCAAATCAATGCTAGATGAGTATTAAATCAATGAGTAGGTGAGTTCTTTGTAGTCATTTATAGCCGTCAGATCAAAATCCAATGGCTACGACATGAATTAGCCTCATATAAGCTATATGAGAGCGATTTCATTTAAACTTTTCCCATTAATTTATATAATTTTATATTTTGAACTTGTCATGATCATTACATAAAGGGGCTGATACTTGTGGAAGAGGTCCTCACCGACTCGTCCTGTTGAGATCTGCTGGGTTCCCAAGAAGTAGAAATCGTTACATTGTTGCATACTGCAAAAAAGGCCAGTTCCTTTGAAGTTCTTCACTAGGGACTGGTCAGGTCCATTGTAATAGGCCTTAGCCAGCTCCACTCTTCCTCCATACTCTTCGCAAAGATATTCCAGTGTCTACAACGAAATCAAATCTCTCAGAAGTCATAATGTTTTCTTTACATTTATGAAACTCTTCCTTAAATGTATATATATAGAGGAAAAAGTTTAAATGAAATCACTCTAATTTAGTTTATATGAGGCAAATTCAAGTTGTAGCCATTGGATCCTGATGAAATGGCTACAAAGGTGAGTGATGGTCATACTCATCTACCCACTGATTTGATGCCGACCGTCGGATCGAAATCTAACGACCCAAAAGACTACTCTCATGCCCCACTATTTATATAAAATACATATTTGTATCATGACATACTCTTCATTGCATATTTAGATGAAAATTAAGGAGTACTAAGACAGAAACTAACATGTATTGCCTCCACTTTCACACCTGTGATTCCCGAGTCTGCAAGATGAGAGTGCATGGACTCGTAGAAGTCTCCTGCTTGGCTAGGATGAACAAGACCTATTCCACCATTGAGTTATTGACTATCTTGAAATGTGCAGAGTCGATCATAGTCCCATCTAAGCCAGGCGATAGCTTCACTTGTATCACCTCCGAACTGAGATGGGTGGTTCCTGGCCAGACGCCACCCCAGGCCCCACATAGGGCTTGCCAAACATACACATCATCCAATCCTTTAAATCTTGTTCTCAAATCCTTGGTAAAAGCTTTCATCCCACCGTCATGGGATTTTGAACTACTACTGTCTTGCCCATCCCAAAACATTGCCTCCAACTCTTGTTTCAATTCTGCAACATGCGATTCTAGTTTTGACAAATCAGCGATCCCAGACTCGATGTCCTTGTTAAGAACCTTCTCCGCTTGTTCAAGCTCAATTGCCTTGGCTAGGAGCATCTTGGGTCTCTTGGGATCAAATGAAGGGGCCTCGGGACCTAACAGACTTCCACCCTTGTATTTTCTGAACTTGCCACATTAACACTTAGTTGGGCTCCACCCAAGGCACGGTTTTTTGCATCTTCCAGGGCATTCTGCCCATTTATACTGATGGTCTACCACCCATCATCAATTATGAGGAATCTAGGAGTTACCCCTCCCTCGGCTAGTTCTTGAACTCCATGCCAAACGCCTACTGGCTCTAGAGTCAAATAGAAGGCATCCCAAGTGCACCAACCAAATTTGTCTACGAGAGAAGGAACTGACTTCTCTTCTAGCAGCTTAAATGTGTCAAGAATCAAGATGGCTGGGGCAACACTATAAGCCTCTTTCATCAAGTCATAAGGATTGTAACAGAATCGTACCCGGCTCCGACGAATGAACAATCACTTCAAGCAGAAGATGGCTCTGAACTACTACCACCGTCACCTCCGCCCCCGCCTCCGATACCATTGCCACCAAAACGTCCCGAGAGGAGTTTGTCTACCACCGCCACCTGTGCCGGTTCGTCTACGGCTGATGAGTTGAGCTCGAGCTAATTCTCGAGTCGAGTTTTTTTTTTATTTGAGCTGAGTCGAGTTACAGTGTGGCTCCAGCTCGAGCTCGAAAAAAGTCAAGCTTGAGATAAGTTGGGTTCGAATCGAGCCAAAAGTCGAGTCGAGCCGAAAAAGCTTGTGAGTTGGCTCGGTTCGTAAACACCTTTATAGATGTAAATATTTATAGTCAATACAACTTTACAAGAAGTAATGTTAAACCCCGTCCCTAAACCTGTGGTTTTGTTAATGCTCATCACTTTAATTTGACGGCTATCACCCTAGGGCATGAGAAAGTAAGCTGACGGTTTTTAGGCCACGGGGTTTGTCTTTTTCCTTATACAAGTGGGATTACTCCTCTGAACTTTTTTAGTTCTGACCATCTGTATCACTGAAAAAGTTCCCCACAATGGTTAATCAATCAGTTTTCCTTATACAAGTGGGATTGCTCCTCTGAACTTTTTTAGTTTTGACCATCTGGATCACTAAAAAAGTTCCCCACAATGGTTAATCAATCAGTTTTCCACAAGTTCAGCTAATTTCCTTTTGTATCCAGGCCCATCAATGAATCTCTCTCTCTTTCTCTCAAAAAGCGTAGCGCAATCATGTTAACTCAGGTTGGTAATTCAGGGATGGAGTGCCTCATCATTAACTGAACAAGTCTCTAATCACTGGCACATGTGATTTTGGATTGGTCCAATCAAGCCTCAAGAAAGTGGCAGCTGTTTTTCTAAGCAAATGTTTGACCAAATAAAGATTAAAGCAATGGGAAAAAGGAGATATATGCTTTATTACGGGGTTGTTTGGTGAGTGAATTTTAATGAATCTGAGTCTTGATTAACGGAGAATATATTTAGGCTGAATTGACATAAAATAGGAATGTAGTTTGGTTGTTTGATTAGAGACTCACAAGGAAAAAGGCTGCAATGTCCATCGGTAAGCAAAATTTGCTCATTGCTTCCCACCGGGCTGATGTGCTTGAAAGTAAATCATCTCATGAAGGTCAAGATGGTATCGCATAATATATGCTTTCCTGAACGGGCTCCATGACCAGTGTCCATGATCTGCTAGCTAGGACACTGCTATGTAGTCATGCACCATTTTAGGCGTCTATGTACCATGATAGGACCCTTATGTTCTATGGCCATAGAACCCGGTCAGGCTATAACATAAGCTGCATTAGGGCCTAAAATGCTCTCACTGCACATGATCCAAACATTGAAGGCGCCTGGGGAGTATAGAAGGCCTTGCTTGTCTCCTCACCTTGTGTTTCAATTTCACTATTCCTCGCGAAATTGACCCGTTCTTGCAGTGGAAATTCCAAGTATTTTTTGTAAACTTCAAATTGGTGACAACTCCTGGGTCACGTACTTCTGGTATTGGTTAAGCATTACGCTCATCCGCCTTGTTCTGATCTTGGACGAAAGCAAGAAAAATTCTCACACTATTTTCCTCAGTCGGAAAGCTCGACTTGGGTAAGCGAACAAATCTTGTCAAAATCAGACCACTCTTTAAAGTCGCTCTCACATGTAGTAATGTCCAATCAAAGCACCGAAAGCTTGGCATAATTTATCATTTTGGTATCACAACAGGCTTGCCATAATAGGGAAAACGACGATGGTGAGACGATGACATACCATGTTGCAAACAGGAAGAATTAGCTCCGTTAGTATTCTTATAGATAAGGGCTGAGCTTGCAGGCGTACTAGCCTTAAATATGCGTGCTCAACAATCCACCACCAGTCATTCATTTTTGTGGTGCACATGATGATATCATTATTGTGCAAACTAGTGTTTTCCTTAAACTAAATGTTTGTTCTTGGGACTGATAAGATGCCCATCAATTGCATTTTGCTGCGCATTCAATTACCTTTTTTGTTTATCAACATTCATTTTTGTGGTGCACATGATGATATCATTATTGTGCAAACTAGTGTTTTCCTTAAACTAAATGTTTGTTCTTGGGACTGATAAGATGCCCATCAATTGCATTTTGCTGCGCATTCAATTACTTTTTTTGTTTATCAACAGTTAGTTTGTTTGTTCATCAATAATCAGGTGTGTGCCCAACGATAATCATCATGCCACTTCCAGCTGTTTACAGGACAGCAGGAGAAAAAGAAGATTACATAGACGAAATTTTGGCAACTGCGTTGCCTACAAGCCTAAGCGCTCTACTTATAAATAAAACAATGTAAAGGCTCCATGATTAGGCCTTGCATGCGCATCTTATGTTTAGGATCCTAAGAAAACAATGTAAAGGCTCCATGATTAGGCCTTGCATGCGCATCTTAGGTTTAGGATCCTAGCAACTTTCTCAAGCATGTCAATAGAATGCCTCGTTCGAGCAGTGCAACATATCTGATTAGCGTAAACAACGCAGGTTTACCGGTATAGGAAACCCAACCACTAAAGCATATGGGCACGCCTTTGGCTCTTTTCTCTGTTCGATCTTACCTTTCCTTGTCTATAAATAGGGTGAGAACTGAGAAGCCCTTAGCACCTGCACTCTCATTGAGATCTTCTTCCTCTCTTTTTTATTGTTATCTTTCTTTCTCTGAGATGAAGGCCTCATACTTGGCTGCATTGGCTGTCATAGCGCTGATAGTGGTCATGGAGGCCCCTGTGTCCACGTCGGTCACCTGTAACGTGGGGGAGCTGGCCCCATGCGCTGGGGCAATGATGTCGTCGTCTTCACCATCTGCAGCCTGTTGCAGCAAGCTATCCCAGCAGAAGCCCTGCCTCTGCAAGTACATGAAGGACCCCAACCTCCAAAAGTACATTAACTCGCCCAACGCTAAGAAGGTTGCCAGTACATGCAAAGTAGGTTACCCCAAATGTTGAACTTGCTCATCTCATGGGGCTTCCGTTCTTGTTACGTACTGTCGTTGCTCCCACCATCATCATCTATCTCGAACATCCTGTAGTTTGTGTCAACTGCTGCAAGTATGGCAGCTACTGAGAGTATGCATTGCTTGTGGCTTCTGATCTAGTTGTAATAACTAAATTACTATCAGTTAATAACAAATGATGATTGGGTATTGTTATAATTTATACACTTCACAAACTTGCGCTGGTTTCATGTAGCTGAATTCTGGACGTATCATGGATAGTTTTGTTGGGAGAAGATGAGAAATGTAAAAGTAATTAAATTTTAGTAATATTTGGTGTATCGGTGATAATATTTCTTCTCCATCTACGGAGAGAATTAACAATACCCAGTTTCCCAGCATCACGACCAACAACGGTGACTATGGTACATAGGGTCGTAATAAAGCATATGGAAACACTATGTACTATGTTGAAACACATGTAATAACGTAGCGAATGCAAATTACATAAATTCCTCATGGTGCGTAAGGGAATTTGTGAGGGGTTTGGTTATGAGACTAGTTAGCATCACGACCAACAACGGTGACTATGGTACATAGGGTCGTAATAAAGCATATGGAAACACTATGTACTATGTTGGAACACATGTAATAACGTAGCGAATGCAAATTACATAAATTCCTCATGGTGCGTAAGGGAATTTGTGAGGGGTTTGGTTATGAGACTAGTTAGTTGGAAATGATTTCATGGGATAAAAAAAAGAGTAATGTTGAGAGTGGGATTTGAACCCACGCCCTTTCGGACCAGAACCTTAATCTGGCGCCTTAGACCAACTCGGCCATCTCAACTTTCTGTGCCAAACGGGCGTTCATAAAATCTTTATTTCTTATAAATATCTGTCAATTATTTCTCAATTACTCTCATTCGGTCACCTCACATAATTTGTATGTGGAGTCCACATTAAAAACTTAAAAAATTAGGCAAGTAAGTAAGTCACTTTTCATCGCGGAGGCCTCTTGACCTCGACCAAGGGTTACGGTCGGACGGCCGTCATTGCTGTCTCCAGCGGCCTAGATGGAGAATAGAACACTATCATCTAATTAGGTACGCAGATTTTTGCTAATTGTCTCAATTAAAAGTGGAGGACATCATAGTCTCTCTCATGATCTATTTGGATGCAGCTGTGTTCTTCCTCCTGCTCGCAAGTTATACTGTGTTCTCAACTGTATTCATACTAAACTTCTATCTATGTGGAAGTTCATAAAAAATTAAAAAGAAAACCTAGTATATATTGCAGAGAATCCGATTATCCGATCACAAATTTAATTAATACTGAAAGAATGTGAGTTACAAGCAAGGGAAAATGATCCCCGCAGAATCTTACAATGCAAGCTAGCTATGTACAAATCACAAAGCTCTTACAGATTCAAGAGGTGGGATATGGGGTTCCACCCCAGAAGCCATGGCTTCCTATTCGAGGGCACCGCAAAATTAAGCTCGAACATCTCCTTGGTCACGTTGCCTCCCTCGCAGAACCCAACCAGCTTTGCCACTATCTCTGCACTTTCTTGCACGTGACTCGCATCATGAGGGTCCGTCCATAGCTTGTTCACAAATTGTATCCTCCTGTGCTTCCCTTCCATTGGCACTTCCCATTTCATGTACAACATCTGCCGCTCCTCTGCACTGATTCTTGAGTTCAACCTCTTTGCTAGAAACTCTCTTTCGTTCTTCAAGGCTCTTATACTGTTTGGTCCAGAAGTGACATTAGGTAACTTAATATAGAAGAGAAGTAGTACTATTAGATATTATTTGATGCACAAAAGTTTACCTGGAGGAAAGAGACACAATCCGTTCGTCTCCCACGCGAGCAGGGCTAGCGTCCCCATTCTCGGTCAGGTGCTGCTGCAGCCAAGTCAGCCTACGAAGCTCAACCTCCATGTATATCTGATCCGCAGGGTCCCCCTTGAACAACAAGTAGAACTGCGTTCTGTGTATGAGCGAAACATGACACACATCCCACAACAATATGATCTGCTGCCTCTGTTCTCTAAAGATGGATTGCCATGCAGATGGGGACCTCGCGATTTCGCTCTCAATCACTTCATATTCAGCCTCTTCAGCCGCGGCTTCATTGGCTTCCAGTTCCAGTACCTAAAACAACCACCACGCAAACATCAAGTTTTAGATGACCTTGAAAAGGATGTAACTGAAAAGTTCATGCATTGTTTAGCTAACTTAGGAGTCCGAACCTGGCAAACCAGCAGCTGCTTCTGGTATTGGAGCTTGGCAACACGCTCTTTTAGGTCTGTGACATAGGCTGATATGCTTCTCACGTTCTCGTCAGCCGCATTTTGGAACATTTTCTGCATCTTTCGCATGTTAACCGAACTTGAGCGCCTGTAACATGGGGTGCCCTCTCTTGATGAGACATCCCCAGCCTCTTCACTCTTTGTGTGTGTGGCTTTCTCCGAAGTTATACATTCCATAAGCCTGCTGCTACAAACAACCTCATCAACTTCCGGCGCCATGTTCTCGCGCTCAGCTTCCTTAACCATCCGAGATGCAGATAACGGTGAGCATGGGGACTTTATCAGGGTTGGTCTATTGACATTACTGCTCAAAGAGAGAGGAAGGATCCTCTTCTTCTTGGATGAACCTTTGCCTGATTTGGTTACTGTATCATGGAGCTGGTTAATGCCGGGAAGGGACTGAACCAGCTTGTCCAAGGATCTTTGGACATTCTCAAGCTGTTGTTCGAGGTTGGCAATACTACTACCCTGTGAATGAAGCCTAGTAATCTCGTCTTTAAGGTTAGTGCTGACGGCAGCCTCTCCAGCATTGACCTCCATGGTGGCCATTGGTCTAACAGCTCTTACCTCATTAATTTCAGCTTGGAGTTTGGCGATAGTCTCTGCTGCATCTTGATTACCAAGCCTGTGGCAATCAACCTCCTTCTGCAGCACCTCTAAAGCTCGGTTAGCTTCTTCCCCAAGCTGTTCTTCAAGGTGCTCAAGTTTACGAATTTCCTGCATTAGTATAAGAGGAGCTGTTGACGATTGCCTAACTGTTTGCCTTGCCATGGTGGTGCTTCGGACTTTGTCGGCTCGATTGGATCTTTTTAACTCCTGGAATGGTGATGTGAAGCCTGAAAACGTAAGACACTTGGCCACTTTGTTGGGCGTCTCAAACATGTTTGAATCCTGCAGAATAATAATACATTGAAGAACATGTAAAACAAAAGCCTAAACATGGTTGCTCGAAAGAAAGTCAAATTGATAAAGCTTAAAAAAAAGGAGATAAAAATGAATCGTACTGCTTGCTCTACGTTCACTTTTCTACGCAGTTCATCTCGTTCTGCCGTTACTTCTTCCAATTTGACTTTCATCTGCAGAGACATTATTATATCTTAAGCTTAAGCTAACCGTAGGTGAAAATTTACTTCTGAGATAAGTACGCTGTTAGTTTCGTTTTTGATAAGAAGTACGCAATTACTTAGTTTACCTTTTCTATAGTGAGCTCTTTCTCCTTCAACAAAGTTGCTAAACCTGTAGAAGATGGTTCTGGGGTCCGAAGTTCTGCCTCAAGTCTAGCTACTTCTTTCTGCAACTCCTTAACTAATTGTTTGTCCGATGTAACCTGGCCATTCAAAGTCAGAAAAAATATGTTTAGATGCTTAAAAAGTAAGTAAACAAATAAAATGATGAACAGCAAGACTACGCACTATGTTCACTTGAGCAGTATTAGTCACTTCTTTTGCACGTGTTGCAAAGGCGAGGGTGTTCCGTGACTGTTCAGCATGGCTTAATGCCGGACTCATGGTGCAGATAATGGCTGTTCGAGCATTTCCACCAAGTGAAAGTTGCAATATGCGTGTGAGCTTGGAATCCCGGTACGGGACGTGACCACTCTTTTTCCCAGCACTGAAAACAGAAGAACAGAACAGATTCTCAGTATGCAGCAGCGTTTAAGCACCCTGAATTTTTATTATGTGGTGATGATCTTTCTTCATAGTTCTTAGATTAAAAAAAATGATAACTTTCTGAGTTTCTGTTTGAAGTGCTAGGATGAAGAAACCTTCGGAGTGGGGACAAAAAAACATAGTTCGTTTATATTCTCGAAAGTAGTAATCAGTAAACTTTGGTCCTGAGTTTCCTGATCACTGTTGTAAAAGTTAACAAGCTTCGATTGATATGGCAACCCTTCTTAAGCCTAGCACCATCAGTATATATAAAATAATTCTTTTGTATACTCGAAATTAGTAATCAGTAAACTTTGGACCTGAGTTTCCTGATCACAGTTGTGAGTGTTAACAAGCTTCGATTAATATGGCAACCTTCCTTAAGCCTAGCACCATCAGTATGTGTCTGAGAGGCTCTTTCACTTCCCGCAAGGTCGACAAAATTCTGCACAATTCATATCCTAACATCAGATCTCCATATCACACAAGCTTCATTTACTTGCAGTCAAAGTAATAGGTGACCAACTTACCAAACTAGCTACATATGATTTAACACAGCCTGAGTTTTGCTGTAGGCTACTCTCTATAGTCTGCAATTACACGGGCAAAAAGACTCAGTAGTCATTATCGGAATAATCTTAACAAAACCACCTTCAAAGAAGTAGTTGGTAACTTGCCAGCCTAATTATTTGATGCGATCTTGAGCTTGTATCATTTAGAGCAGTTTCTCCTACCTGTCTTTGAGCTGCAAAATCAGCATCATATGTGGCTTAGAATAGATGGATATCAAACTCAAGTCATAAAACTAGTTATTTAATTAATGGACATGACATATGTAATTGCACTTAATACTACCTTCACAGACACTAATCAAATGCCTTAGATGCTGACTATCATTTGCGCTTTCTTCTGTTAACTTCTCAACCATAGTCCCTTTCTGCAGAGTTATATTCGTAAATAGAGCAATTTCAAATAAAAGAAAGATGAACATTTTTTTATTTCAAAAGGAAAAAGAGATACCTCGGGATCATCCAAAAGCCTAAGAGGGCCCGAATCAGGATTTAATAGGTCCTTCACAACTTCATTGTAAATTTCCAGAGCCGAGATCTTAATTGTAAAGTCCCTATCTGGAGACTGTAGGATAGGTGAGCATGCTTGGCTGTCAAATAACATTTGTTAAAGAATATACACGAGTAAATATGAAGCTCACACTGCTTATATGTTGATATATATCGTTAATTGCACAATCTGTAATCCCTCTCATTGTAAAAGTTTTTCCACTGGACGTCTGTCCATAAGCAAATATAGTTGCTGCATCGAAGAACCAAACAGAATGTCAAATATCCAAAAGCATAAATTGCCTCATAAAAAGGATGGAAAAATAAGAAATCTTTCCTGTCAATTACCATTTATGCCTGTTAATGAAGACAATGCAACATCTCTTGCGCCTTCTTGGTAGACCATATCAGTTGCACAACTCGGTCCAAATACCTTGTCTAATTAGAAAAGAAGGACCCTAGTAAGTGCTCTGCAACCCAAAAATAATAAAATGAGCAGCTGCTCCTCAAAAAATACAAACTTCTTACCAAAAGAATAACAGGCAGGCAAGTTTGTACGCTCTTGTGTCGGTAAACTGAGCTTTATTGTTTGCCCATCAAAACATTCCCATGCTACTTGGTCTTTTGCTGATATCTCTTTCTTACATAATGGCCGTACACGCACTGTAACAAATATTTTCTCTTCCTTAGCTCGGGGACCACCAGGTGTGGTTGCTGGAGTTCTTTCTACCTTTGGAGTACCATTTGGAGTTCTAAATGCCATTTTTATTTAAAACGTACTTGTCGCAGGAGGGATAGAAGTAGATATATTGGCAAACAGCTCTGTCAATACAAAAATTATGAGGTTTCAGTATGTAAGCAGTGTCTCAGCAGAAAAAGTGAAAGCAGAAACTAAACAAACAAATTAAGCAGAAAATGTAGAATAGCATTCTGTAAAAGTGAAAGTTTTATCATCTTAGAATATAAAAGTTTGATAAGATTTGACAGGAAAAGGTGTGAAAAAGACTTCGGATCTTGCCTTTTGCCAGTGGTAATAAGACAACTTCTCCATTATTAAGAGGAAAGGGACTACCATATAGCAGTGTCTCAGCAGAAAAAGTGAAAGCAGAAACTAAACAAACAAATTAAGCAGAAAATGTAGAATAGCATTCTGTAAAAGTGAAAGTTTTATCATCTTAGAATATAAAAGTTTGATAAGATTTGACAGGAAAAGGTGTGAAAAAGACTTCGGATCTTGCCTTTTGCCAGTGTTAATAAGACAACTTCTCCATTATTAAGAGGAAAGGGACTACCATATAGCATTAGTGAAATTTCATATTATCTGACCCGATCAACATTTTGAAGTATTTTTCAATAAATAAGTAACATATTACCACAAAATCCTAAACATTTGCAACAAAGAGCACAAAAACTATTTATCATATTCCATGCATAGGGAGACAAACAAATAGCCAGAAAACAAATGAACCGCTGTGAAATTTGGTTACAAAATGGCAATTTTTTTATACATATCAAAACGCAACCCAAGCCAGATTCTACAGATTTTCCTCCAGTAAAGTGGCAATGTAATTCCAGCACGCATGAAAAGAACAACAGAGAGGCCTTTCCTCTTCCTCCGGATCATTTCATAAACCCGTACGCAACTGCCACAGAGCACAGCCAAAATCGTACTCAGAGCTATTCAAATTCGGAAATCATGCGCTCATCACAGATCACACACGATCCTGCTTTTCGGAAAGAGCTCGATCTAAATTTCAAAAACCCCTTTTCCAGGAACAGTCCAATCTTAATTTCAAAAACCCTCAGGAACAGTCCGATCTTAGTTTCAAGAACCGCATTGCAGGAACAAATCAATCTCAAATCCAAGAACCTTACTGTATATCATAACCCAAAATGACGAAAAAAATCAGAAAAAAGCGAGAAAACCGGGATCCTTACAAAGTTCGTAAAATTTCACCTGGAGAAACGCAAGATCCAGAACCAGTGCGCCTGAGAGGAAATCCACAGCGCTATTTGCGCACTGAAACGAAAAAATGGGAAAGGAAAGAGGCAAGGGAGCTAGCCGAGGGATAAAGGGCGAGGGCACAACATTTGGTTTCAAATTTCGGGTGCAACGGCTAGTTGCTTTTAATTTTTTCAATTTACATTTTTTTCTGGAGCCACACTTGCGGCCGTTCGATAATTGGGGCCGTTACCCAATTTTGTCGCCATTCCTTTGATGGGGCCCGTCTTTCAGAACACTTATGCAATTGTCGTTTTCTAAATAATGAGGAATACTCTACAGTCTACCTGAAATAATCCATAATTTGATGGGGCCGGTTTTTATGTGGATTTTGTATCATTTTGTTTGTAATAAAAGTCAAATGTGGTATATAATCTACGCCGCAAACCGGATAGCTGAGATAAGGCATATGATCATAATGATGAGGACTTTACTGAGATAGACAAAATGGTGAGGAGATTATAAAAATGGCTAGTGTGGAGGCTAAAGCTCTGAAGGCAACAGTGACTGTGAACTTGAAAAGTGCTCAAGGTGTACAAGCGGAGATAAGTGGCGTCGTCACTGTTCTGCTATGGACGAGGTTGTTTCTCTGAGAATGGAGAGTTTGTCTTTGAAGGAGAAACCAAAACAAGAGTGTTTTGCAGTAATGATAATGGTCAAGTTGGTAGTGTGCGAGATTCTCTATTGTTTGAATATTTTGAACATGACCAACCGTACAGCCGGGAACCTTTAGCTGATAAGGTGAATAATTGTGTTAACTATAGATAAAGTTGATAAAACATTTGCTTATAAGTTATAGTTAAAGGCTTTTGATCCCGATTTTAAATCTTACTAGCCGTTTTCCTGAACTGATGACACTGAGAAGCTGTGATCGTGTCTCTACCAGTTGGATGTCAGTCGAATGGTAAGGATCTAACTTTTCTATAATGTCCAACAACATTTGCCCAAGTTTATCTGTGGCAATGCATATGGTGAGGATGATTTGATGTATTTATTTTTTTAATCCAGCGGTTAAGATTTAAGTATTTTGTGATCGAGTAGGTCGTTTGGGTAGATACCTTGAATTGGAATGGTTTTCTCTGGCCATCCAGCAGCCACTAACAGCTCTTGTGGTTTTAGTGGACATCAATTGTGTATTATGTTTCTTAGTGATGGTTGCTATATGGTTAATATTAATCTTTTATATTTTGGTTGTAGGTATCCAATATACAGGATACCAACAGGATCAACACTGAAGGATCTAGATGCCTGTTTTTTTACCTTCCATTTTCTATCTACGCAAATGAGTGGTAAGCAACTTGCCAACTATCTGGTCAGCAGTTTGCAAATATTAGAAGAAATGGAATTGCCGCCTTATCTGAAACTTGCCAACTATGTGGTCAGCACTTTGCAAATATTGAAAGAAATGGAATTGCTGCCTTATCTGAAACTTGCCAACTATGTTCTAGAATGTTATAGATAGTGCTAATATATTCCTTATTTGGTGCTGCTTGGTATCTAAATCTTTATTAGTGGTAGACTTCTGAGGATTGCTTATTCTCCAAGTGACATGTCAAACTTCTTGCCGCGCCTAGGAATGAGCCCATTGTTGCTTATCCCTATGGAACTGATGATGTACTACCTAGTTTTGGTTTAGCGTCCTACAAGTTCAAAGGTTCTTTATGGACTCAGGAATGAAGCAATGAGCAGCAATCAATTCTCTTTGGACGCGGCAGAAAAATGGTTGAGAGTCTTGGAAGTCAACTATCCAAATTACCTGTTTTTTGCTTATAATGGTGCATACCGCAAATGATCTGGTTTTAGAATGTCATGTTTCTCAACTTTTTTTTTTAATACCGAGGCATTGATTGAAACATCCATAGCACTCATGAGTCTTTGTAAGGCAAGTGGACTGTTTGTTGAGAATTAAGAAGAAAAAAAGAGTGCCTGTTTGTTGAGGCGCTGGTAGTGATTAACATGGATTTTTATATTATCACTGTGTCGTTGTATTGAGGCTGGTACAAACATCCCCTTGAGCCCAGAAAATGACCAGAAAATAGGAAAGTAAAAAGGAAATAAGCAATAAGGAAGAAGTGAGGAGAGACATATCTAATGACCATCATATCGGTGTAAAAGCAAGATATAGTAGTGAGGTGCTATATCTTGCTATATCTTGCTTTTACACCGATATGATGGTCATTAGATATGTCTCTCCTCACTTCTTCCTTATTGCTTATTTCCTTTTTACTTTCCTATTTTCTGGTCATTTTCTGGGCTCAAGGGGATGTTTGTACCAGCCTCAATACAACGACACAGTGATAATATAAAAATCCATGTTAATCACTACCAGCGCCTCAACAAACAGGCACTCTTTTTGTATTAGTAGTGAGGTGTATTATCAAAAAAAAAAGTAGTGAGGTGCTGCCATTGTCAAAATTGTTAACTTGTGTGTCACACATGGACAGGTTGTAGTGATACTGTTTGATGTCATTAGTATGTTATACTAAAACTAGCTTCAAAGTGGGATTTTGATTATATCGTTGGGCGGGCGTGGGAGAGTTCAGCCTTGCTGTTCCTGTACTTAATTGTTGTATTAGGAAACTAATGGCCGGTGTTTTTGACTGGTACCTGAGTGAATGAAAGACACATGAGCTTTGAGATCGACAGTGTTTTTATTATTCTTGTCAATTAAAACTTTAAATGTTCCCTTTTTGCCTTGTCGTTCTGTTTCGATTTGTAGGGTTGACCATATAATTAATTGGTACTTGCTTCTACCTGCTTCATACCGTATGACATATCAGCTTATTTGAATAGGACGAAACGCATTATCTTCTAAATGCGAGTAGATGTTAAACTTTGTGATCTAAACTGCAGAATATGGAATTTATTTTGGCAATTCGAAAGCGAAATGTGGAACCATAAAAAAAAAGAAGCTACCCTAAGCATCCTACCCAAGGTTACCGGAATGGCAACCATCCATTGATTGAGATGTATGCCTACTAATAGGAAACAAGGATGGAGTCCGTGTTTGTACCCCAAAAAAAGGGAATATGTGAATGCTTGACAATGTTAAGATCTTGTACCCCCAGAAAAAAAATGATGTTGAAAGTGGAACTCTTTTTTATTTTTTTTGGCACCATTGAGGGTCGAACTGTTGACATTACGTTTATTATTTTTCGACAAATACAGCAGGAGACTAGGAGGCAAGGCAGTGGAGCCGTCAGATAATGTGCCTCTTTTTACTTTTTCTTTTTCTGGTCCGGAATTTGTTCTTGTTCTTACATGGCTGGAATTGTCACGTTCTAAGAGTATACGACGGGCGTCAGCATTGAATATCGAAGAACGCTCCAATTCTGCTATCCAAACGCCAAATCCTTGGTTTATGATGTGGTTACTTGTAATCAGTTTATGATTAACTTACCTGACTTTCATCTTTTTTTTTTTGAGATACAGAGCAGCATCCTATAGGCCACTTAATTTTGGAAGGCGGAGGTATTTCCTTGTTCTGTCTAAATAGTCGCCTGATTGGACCAACCCACTTAATTTTGCACGTATCGTGCTAGTTAAATAGTAACAACATGTAATACTTTCTTCTATAATGATTCAAAGTCCTTCAGAACTTCTTGGATTTATTAAACAAAAAAACATTGCACATAACATAGCTTTCTGCAAAAAAAATCACATTTAGACAACATTACCCGAGATTGAGCCAATAAATCCGTTACGTGAAGTAGCGATGATGGTTTTTCGAGTAAGAAAGACATATCTTCTATGAAACCATTTGATTCTTCTGAAGAAATTTGAGAAGGTTCAACCAAACAGCTTACTCGAAAAACTATGCATTTGGTTCTCCTGTCCCTCTTTAATTCATCAAATTTTCCCTCAGTATCCTCCTTCCCTCCCTTTGGTCTAATTCCTCTCACTATCCAACTTCCTGCGCTGTTTCTCTTCTCCTCTTTCATATTCCTCCTGTATACATGCAAAATTAAAGAGCAATTTGGTTGGGCCCGCCTTTACACATGAAACAAATGAGAGCCTAAGCAGTAGTTAGTGATACTGGGCACAACCAAACTGCTGTTCTAATGCTTTTCTTTGAGATGGTAACCATGAAGAGCGGAGAGTTTAATAGGGAAAGTGTCTTGGTTAAGTAGCAGATTTTTTCATTCTTTAATTGGAATTAGTTAGTAATAAATGAAACGATATTGTGTCTCTCTGAGATATTAATTTATGCACAAAATTCTCCTGCATTATCGGTAGGTTCTGGATTATGGCCTTCATCATCGGATAGGAAAGCCCTATTTGATCCTGTTATGGCATTAGTGGGCCAAATGAGTGGAGAGAGTTCTGTCGAATCTTCTGAAAGAGAAGGACAATCACATCAGTTATCGTCACTAGATAAATCAAACGAGGTATGTGGTGAAGAGTTGTCAATTTCTGCCCCAGAAGAAGGTCCTTCATCTGAAAATAAACTTGAAACACATCATGTAATCGAAGAGGGGGGTGGAGAACCTCTCAGACCACAGAAACTGCATCTAATGAGCATGAAGTAGCTAGTCAAACTGATTCTCCCCTGAATTCTTTGCCAGTAGAAGAAGTCCCATACGTAGATGAAGTCCAGAAATCTTTGGCTCGTCTATTTCACTGCAGGAGAGTGAGCCCATGAAGGAAAGAACCTAATGATACCCAACCAAGCCACATGATTGAATCATGTGAGTTAATCATAAACTGATTCCAGGTAAGTGGCCTATAGGATGCTGCTCTATTTCTCAAAAGAAAATGATGGAAGTCAGGTGAGTAATCATAAACTGATTACGGAAGTCAGGTGAGTAATCATAAACTGATTACAGGTAACCACATCATAAACCAAGGATTTGGCGTTTTGAGCGCAGACGGAGCGTTCTTAGATATTCAATGCTGACGCGCGTTAATACTCTAAGAACGTGACAATTCCAGCCATGTAAGAACAAGATCAAATTCCGGACCAGAAAAAGAAAAGTAAAAAAGAGGCACATTTTTCTAACGGCTCCACTGTCCGGACTCCTGTATTTGTCCAAAAATAATAAGCGTGATCTCAACAGTTCGACCCTCAATGATGCCAAAAAAAAATAAAAAGAGTTCCACTTTCAACATCATTCTTTTTTGTGGGGATACAACATCTTAACATTATCAAACATTCACATATTCCCTTTTTTTGGGGTACAAACACGGACTCCATCCTTGTTTCATATTATTAGGCATACATCTCAATCAACGGATGGTTGCTATTCCCGTAACCTTGGGTAGGATGCTTAGGGTAGCTTTTTTTTTGTTCCACATTTCGCTGTCGAATTGCCAAAATAAATTCCATATTCTGCAGTTTAGATCACAAAGTTTAACATCTACTCGCATTTAGAAGATAATGCGTTTGGTCCTATTCAAATAAGCTGATATGTCATACGGTATGAAGCAGGTAGAAGCAAGTACCAATTAATTATCTGGTCAACCCTCCAAATCGAAACAGAACGACAAGGCAAAAAGGAAACATTTAAAATTTTAATAGGCGACAAGAATAATAAAAACACTGTCGATCTCAAAGCTCATGTGTCTTTCATTCACTCAGGTACTAGTCAAAAACACCGCCCATTAATCTCCTAATACAACAATTAAGTACAGGAACAATAGGGTTGCACCCTTCCACGCCCAACGATATAATCAAAATCCCACTTTGCAGCTAGTTCTAGTATAACATACTAATGACATCAAACAGTATCACTATAACCTGTATATGTCCATGACACACAAGTTAACAACTCTGGTAACGGTACCCCACTACAGTACCTTGCTTTTACACCAATATCATGGCCATTAACATGTCCCACCTCACTTCTTCCTTATTGCTTATTTCTTTCTTACTTGGCTTTTCCCTGATCATTCTCTGGCTCGAGGGGAGGTTTGTACCAGCCTCAATACAGCAACAACACAAAAATCCATGTTAATCAGCACCAGCACCTCAACAAACAACCACTTTTTTTTTCATAATTCTCAACAAACAGCTACTTGCCCTACAAAGACTGATGAGTACTATGGATGTTTCAGTCAATGCCTCAGTATTAAAAAAAAGCTGAGGAACACGACATTCCAAAACCATATCATCTGCGGTATGCACCATTTGAAGCAAAAAACAAGTAATCTGGATGGTTCACTTCCAAAACTCTCAACCATTTTTCTGCAGCGTCCGATAGAGAATTAGCTAATTGCTGTGCACAAACTTCTTCCTGAGTCCATAAAGAACCTTTGAACTTGTACGATGCTAAACCAAAACTGGGAAGTAGAATCTTTGGGACATCATCAGTTCCATAGGGATAAGCAACAATGGGCTCACTCCTAGGCACTGCAAGAAATTTGACATGTCACTTGCAGAATAAACAATCTTCAGAAATCTACCACTTATAAAGATGAAAGGATACAAAGCAGCACCAAATAAGGAATATATTAGCACTATCTATAGCATTCTAGAACATGGTTAACTCAAGTCGATTTTCAGATAAGGCAGCAATTCCATTTCTTTCCATATTTGCAAAGTGCTGACCAGATAGCTGGCAATTTGCTTACCTCTCATTTGCGTAGATAGAAAATGGAAGGTCAAAAAACAGGCATCTAGATCCTTCAGTGTTGATCGTGTTGGTATCCTGTATATTGGATACCTACAACCAAAATATAAAAGACTAATATTAACCATATAGCAACCATCACTAAGAAACATAATACACAACTGATGTCCACTAAAACCACAAGAGTTGTTACTGGTTGCTGGATGTCCAGTGAAAACCATTCCAAATCAAGGTATCTACCTGTACGACCTACTCAATCACAAAATACTTAAATCTTAACCGCTGGATAAAATAAATAAACACATCAAGCCATCCTCTTCATATCCATTGCCACAGACAAACTTGGGCAAATGTTGTTGGACATTATAGAAAAGTCAGATCCTTACCATGCAACTGACATCCAACTGGTAGACACAAGTTCACAGCTTCTCAGTGTCATCAGTTCAGGAAAATGGCTAGTAAGATTTAAAATCTGGATCAAAAGCATTTACCAATCAGATATAAGCAATTGTTTTATCAACTTTATCAATAGTTAACACAATCATTCACCTTATCAGCTAACGGTTCCCGGCTGTATGGTTGGTCATGTTCAAAATATTCAAACAACAGAGAATCTCGCACACTATTAACTCGACCATTATCACTACTGGAAAAACATTCTTGTTTTGGTTTCTCCTTCAAAAACAGACTCTCCATTCTCAGAGAAACAACCTCATCCATAGCAGAACAGTGACGACGCCACTTGTCTCCACTTGTATATCTTGAGCACTTTTCAAGTTCACAGTCACTGTTGCCTTCTGAACATGAGCTTCCACAGTAGCCATTTATAGTCTCCTCACCATTTTGCCTACTTCAATAGAGTATTCCTCATTATTTAGGAAACGACAATTGAATAATCATAACAAGCAAAACTATGGAAGGCCATGTCTATAATCACTAATCAAGTCGCACAGAATTCAGAAACAGCAAGATTCACAAGAAAGATTACGAAGTTATATTATTTATTCAATGCTTATAATACTTCCACAAAGAAAAACTAATCTCAGTAAAAATACAAGCTCATGGCAAACACACATAATTTGGGCCTGTGTTTTGGTAAGTCATATACATCCAATGAAATTGAAAGATAAAACCACTGAATACTAGATAGATAGAAGTGAAACGAAAATGAATTAATTTTCTTCTATAGCAGTAAAGAACTATCGTCATGACACACTTTTTAAAAGTTATCCATGGGTTTTCCCATACATTCTAAAGTAGCTACTAGTAGCAAATCTGGGTTTTCATGAAAAAGTTATCTGTAAAAATGAGCGGTACATTCTTTCCTTTGAAAAAGAAAATACCATGTCTAGAAAAGATGAAATTCAAGAACACAAACCCCACTTCAAAATTTCACACGAAAATACGACACAAAATGGACGCAACATATCACAATGAGTTGAATCTTTACTTAGTCAAATCATCATTACAAGCACCTAAAAGAAACAGCAGGCAACAAGCTAACTTTATGAAACAAAAAATCTTTCAATTACCTAGATTTTGTTTTAGATGATGAACTTCTGCCGTAAATTTGGATGCCAGATAGATAAGGCACATAATACTGAATGCAAGGATCACGTTCATTCAGAACCAAGGGCACGCCGGCCCCATAAGCACTCCACTCTCTAAACGAGTCCCACAGATCCTCCAGACTGAAATAAGCGTCAGACTTTACATCACAGACCTTCCTCCCCCTAATCTTTGTCTATCAGAAGTCAGACCAAATACACATTACCAGACCATTTAAAGAAAGAAACAAGAATTCAACTCAAAAACAAAAAAACAATGAAAATCATCAAAAATTGTTTGCAAACCTTGGAGAGGAACTGCACCGGAACCGCAGGCGTAGTGGCCTCCATAAACCGATCAAGATTGCTGCGCCGCGGCTCAGACGGCGGAGAGCATGCCGGAACCGCAAGCTCATCGGAAGCCGCAGTCCGGCTCTCCGTTTTGCATTGATCGGCATCCACAAACGCCGATCTCGACGAGAACGACTCCTTCCTGTTGAACTGACCGTACCGGTTACTCCTCCGCCCCCTGCCCGGCGTGTAGAACCAATCGTCCCCGTGGCTGCGGCATATCTGCAACCCCGCCCCCGACATTTCCGCAGCCTCCTCTCCCCAAAACCCCACAATCGCCTCAATACAAATCCTCAAAACGCAATCCCCAGCCAAAAATTCCAAAAAAAAAAATCCCAAAAAATCCAAAGAACGTTCTTTCACGGCACCGGAGCTGGAAAAGGACGGGAAGGGAGGGAGTATCGGGACCGGCACGGAATCAGGCGAGGACCATCAGACGAGATGGACGAGGAAGAGGAAGCAGCGCAGGCGTCTGGATTAACGAAAATAAATAAAGAGTTTATGAGACGCGGGGAAGTCGGAAAATGGTGGGATTAGGAATTAATTAATGGGAGGATTAGTGGTGGATTGGTCGCGACTCGGATTGCAACGGTGGGCGAAACGTTGATCGGACGGAGGGCGTGGGTGGGAAGGGGTATATGATGGGAATGGGACGTGGCGTATCGGAAAATAAAAATGTTTATTCTCCCGCTCACGGGCCATTTTATTTCTTTTCAGCACACTCGCACGTGAGGTTTGCCGTGATAAAAAGCGGGAGGAATAGCAGGGGGCTTTGGAAGGGAAACGTGGCAGTTAGGGATGCTGGGCTGTGTTGCTTCTTTGTTCGGGCGAGGCCCTGCGGGAAAACGTGTGTAATACGAGAGCTCTTATAATGTCACGAAAGATCGGAAGCATAGTGACAAGTCGACAGTTCGGCTCCAATTCGGCAAGGGGTTGATTCGGTCCTGTTCGGAAAAATTCGGGGGCAGTTCAGTATAGTAAGTCCAAATCTATTGTCAAAAATTTTGTTGTTGCCGTGATTTTTCAAGTAAGTGTGTTTTTATAAGTAGGTCAACTAATTAGAGAATTCAAATACATGAATGTTCAAGGGTCCAACAATAAATGCACTTGGAGTTGTTACTTGTTAGTCCTGGCCTAGCTGGGAATTTAGGCCCATCTTTCTGTGTTAGCAAACGAAATAAAAGAAATAAGGCCCAGCCCAACATCCTATTGCTGGGTCCTATGGGATGACTGATGTGAGATCATTTTGGCCCACATCGTGAACCAAAGAAAGACTGTTGGGAGGAATGAGTTATAAAACAAAGCACAAGTCCACCACCAGCTCATTGCACATACTGGCCCGGCCCTACAATTTAGAAAAGAATTCGTAGAGCGAACTGGCGAATTCTCTCCGCGAAGTACGGGAAGGCCTCAATTTGGCGAACTTCGCCGAATTTTATCACTATGATTGGAAGAAGGAAATAGATAAACATTTGAGTCATGCCTGTTGCCAAGCCCATAGTGGGATACGGCCAATTCAACAATAAGTGGGCTGAATTCCAAATTTACAAATTACACCAAAGTGGTGGGCCTGGGTCTTTGGTATAGAATGACACTAGTTTGTATCACAACTCTCTTTCGCACACAAACAAAAAAAGATGGTTTTATTTTGTTAGTTAGAAAAAGACGCTACTTGATTATGATTATAATGATTTATTGATATGGAACAATAAAAAAGATGATTTATTAGTTGTGTGGTGAATCGTGACATATGAATAATTAATCATGCTTCCATGTTGATGCCAAAAAAAAAATTCATGCTTCCATGTAAAAGCAATGTGGTTTCGTTGTACCAACTATGTCGTGGAAGATGGCTTTATAAATATTTCATGTTCAATTATAATCTTAAGAAGCCAATCCACATGATTGTTGATGTTGAACCTTCAACCTTCACTTTGTTGTCCATCTTTAGAAGATTATATCAAGAAGGGCATCCTGCATAAAAAATTTGCCTTTATAGTTCTTAATTTGCATGGATTTTGTGCCATAATTTTGATTTTGATAAGAGTGATGTATGGACAAGATTTCATGTTGCTGACCTAAATAGCTGGGATAAGATGTATGATGATAATGCTAATGGTGATGCTGATAATGGCAATTGTAACAATAAGGGGAAAGATGTTGGACACGGGGTATTAAACAGGTAGTGGTAAGAGTCGGGAAAACTACATTTTTCTCACTTTTGAGTGAGCCAAGAAGCACAATCAAATACACATTTCTCCGCACCTGCAATGATGTAAGTGAGTCTTCTATACCTCCTTGATATAAGAAGTATAAATTACCACACGCAAAACAAGATTAATAAAGAGGCATTTCATCGAACGCTTTAGAGACATAAATTTAACGAGGTTCACCGCCAACGCAATGGCTACGCCCACGAGGTATAGAGACCAAATCCACTATTATCAACTTTGAATACACTCTACTTAGTAGAGATTACAACAACATTCAAGGGTGAAGACCTTCTTATAAGCTATAGAAAAATCTCACCCTTAAGTAGAATATACAAATAATAGAGATAGAAAGATTATCACAAACCACATATGATTTGTCTTCCATTGCATTTCAAAAGTCTTTTTTTTTTCCTTCTCTTTCTTCCACCAAGAAAAATTATTTTCTTGATCTCCAAAGCTTCTTCAAAGTTGTAATATTTTCTCATTTTTCTTCTCTTTATAAAAAGAACCATATTTTAAGAAGAATTAGTTTTTTACGAAGAATCTTATTTTGCTTTAACAACTTATATTTAACTCCAAAGTGGCTCAAGTAGTGAGCTTCTTCACATGAGAGGGAGGCTTAAACAACTATGGGCCTCAAATGAGGAGGAAAAAAGCCCAACAATTCTCCCCCTCCCCACTCATGTGGCGCTTCCTCATACTACATATGAAGGCCAACCTCACTCATACCGGTCCAACCTCTACAAAGCTCATGTTTCACCTTATGGATGGACTTAGTCATCATATCCGACGGGTTTTTATTGGTATGAATCTTTCTCAACTTCAAGAGCTTCATCTCCAACATATCTCTTATCAAATGATACCTCAATCAATATGTTTGCTCTAAGATTAGAAACTTACATTCTTGCTCAAATAGATGACACTTTGACTATCACATTGCATAACATAGTTGTCTTGCTTTAGACCCAACTCCTCTATGAATCTCTTCATCCATAGTATATCTTTGCAAACTTCTATAATTACAATGTATTCGCCTCCGTTGTAGACAATGCAACACACTTTTACAACCTTCATTGCCAAGACACGGTTCCCCCCAGCAAAAGTGATAAAATACCCCAAAGTATTATTCCTTAAGTCAACATCTTTGGCCATATCCGAATCTGTAAATCCTTCAAGCAAATATTTATCATCTTGAAAGCATAAATATACTTTAGAGGAACCTCTTAGATACTGAAGAAGCCACTTCATTGCATTCCAATGGTCCTTATTTAGGTTTGAAAGATGTCTACTGACACCTCCAATGGCCTTGTACACACCAGTGCATATATCAAACTCCATATCACCGATACATAGGTGATCTTAATCATTTCTTCGTTCTTCTTTTCATTTGAAGGGTTTTATTATTTGTGCAATTTGAAATGACTTCCAAGTGGGGTAGTAACAAGCTTTGTATTCTACTTTGTAAATGACTTGCTTAACTCATATTTCAACAATTCAACCTAGCAATTTTGCTAGTATCATTACCAACAATCCACATATTATCAACATAAAACAACAATATAATAAAATCACTATCACCAAACTTCTTAGTGAATGCACAATGATCTGAAGTTGTTCTCTTATACTCATGACCCATCATGAAAGAATCAAACTTCTTATACCATTATCTTGCAGCTTATTTCAATCTATACAAACTATTTTTTAGCTTGCATACCATTTGCTCATTGCCTTTAACTTTAAATCCCTTCGGTTGCTCTATGTAAATTTTTTCCTCCAAATCACCATGAAAGAAGATAATTTTAACATCAAGTTGCCCAATCTCAAGGTCTATGCTCTAAACCCAACACAATTCGAATGGATGACATCTTCACATTGGGTGAGAATATCTCATCAAAATCAACACATTACTTTTGCCCAAATCCCTTCACAACCAACCTCGTCTTGTACATTAGATGTGAACTACTCTCATCAGCCTTCAACGGGTATATCCACTTGTTTCTCAAAGCTTTCTTGCATTTGATTTCATCTCTTCTTGGATAATTTTCATCCATAAATCCTTATTTTTATGTGTTTGAGCTTTTACAAAGCTTTCAAGTTCACCATACTCGGTGAGCGCAAAAAATATAGATGAAGGATACCTTGTATATTACTTTCTTTCTCTATTCAATCTCTTCAATGAGCATGTTTCCTTTTGATGTGAAAACTCCCCTATTCCACATCACCTTGAATATAGTCATCATTTTCATGTAAGTCACTTTAATTCTCAAGAAAATCATCAATATTGAAATCCACATCATCATGTTCTACCTCATTCTTTACATGATCATCATCATATTTGAATTCATCACTTTCATTATGTTCTTCTCCTTGAACATCTTATGAAGCTTGTGTAGTATAAAACTCATCATAGACTTCATGGACAACTTGTTTGGTGCTTCATATTTGCCAAAGTCTTCAATTGTTTGATCTTCTATAAAGACCACATCTCTACTTCTAACGAGTCTTATTCTTTAGGTCTCATAACCTATAGCCAAACTCATCATCATCATATCCTAAGAAGATACACTCAATAGCCTTGCCATCTAATTTTATTTTTTGCTCATTTGGGACATGCAAAAATGCCTTACAACCAAATACATTCAACTACGAGTAGGATGGATCTTTACCACTCCACACTTTATCTGGTACCTCCCAATCCAACACATATGAAGGAGACCGATTAATCAAGTAGCAAGCGGTACACATAACTTCACCTTAATAGCTCTTCGGAAGCTTAGAGAGATACACCATACTTCGAATTTTCTCCACTATTCTCCAGTTCCTCTCCACTACACCATTGTGTCGAGGAGTATAAGACATTGTTTTTTAATGCCTTATCCCATGTTTGCTACAATAATCATTGAATTTTCTTAAAGTATACTCTCCCACATTGTCGGTATGAAGACATTTAAGAAGTTTTCCAGTTTGCCTTTCAACCATAACATGAAACTTTTGAAATGTGTCAAACACTTCATCTTTACTTTTTATGCCATACCCTATACTTTCCTGATGCATCATCAATAAAAGTAACAAAGTACAAAGAGTCAGCAAGTGTTTTCCCCTCTCTTGGTCCACAAATATCCGAATAAATAAGATCAAACACATTTGTTTTTCAGGTAGTACTTATAGAAAATGAAGCTCTATATTGTTTACCAACTAAATAATGATCGCAAGGAGTCAAAGAAGTACCTTTCAGATATGGAAGTGCATTATTCTTCATCAAGAGCTCTAAAATTTTCTCACTCATGTAGCTAAGGGTGAGGTGAATGCCACTTTTGAATACTCATCCACAATTGTGGCATTTGACCATCGATTTTGTAGCGAGTACAACACTTTTTCCCCCTTATTACAACAAGAGATCCCCTTATGAGTTTTCATACATCTTTGTCAAAGTGTGATTTATAGCCTTCATCATCAAGTATTCCTGTTGATATGAGATATAAACCTTAAGTCTGTAATATGCTTTACATCCTGAAGAATCAACTTGTGAGCCACACTAGTCATAAAATGCACATCTCTTTTTCCAATACATCATGGTCTCCCAACTCTCCAATATGGAACTAGGCAACAATAAGGCTTGCAACTCATCATCCAAGCCCATATTTATAGTTGTCAATTGGTTCATAATATTTTGCACCCCATTCAAATGCTTCGCCACCGAACCACTTTCCTTAAACTTCAAGTTCACAATCTTCTAGGTCAAGAAGGTTTTATTCCCACAGTCTTCCTTTCATACAACTCGTGTAGTTTATTTTAAAGAGTTTTACTTCAACCTTATTAGACACATGATGGAATATAACATCATTTAATTATTGTCAAATTCATGCTATGACTTTTCTATTCTCTTTCTTCCAATTATCTTCCTTTGTCTTCTCTGACTTCACTCCAAAAACCGGTTCAAAGAGATCATTGAAAAATAAAAGATCCTCCATCATGACTTTTCATATCATCCAATTGCTAATCATCCTTGTCTTGTGATTTTCCATCTTAGCAAACCCAAAGATTATTGGAACCTCTAAATGTTTGCCTTGTAAACGAAGAGGATAACAATATGCAATTATTTCATTGAATTAACACATTTTTTTAAGGACTTGCTAATGTAGGCTATCATACCAATGTCAAATAATACAGCAACAACTCTAGAGAATCCTCGAAAGTTATTTGTTATTATTATGAAAGCATCCTCGAAAGTAATTGAGCCCACATCCTTACCTGAAAATGCATTTCATACGGCTTCACCACCTGAAGGCTAAAACATGAAAGATGAAACGTGATTTTCCTGTTTGCTATTCACACTTGGTGATGTTTTCAAGAACATTAGTATGTCATCCAATAAAGTTGAAACAGATATACATGGAAGCAATACAAAAGTTTGGAAATAGATAAGAACTAGCAAGGATGACGAAGGTAGTGTTGCTCGTGGCAATGATACAAAAGTTTGGAAATAGATACAAAGTAGAGCTCGAGGCAATGACGCAGGTAGTGTTGCTGGTTGTGTACTATTTCCAGACCCCTCTTTGGTCTATACCGTGGGCTTTCTGGAAGGGTAAGGCCCTGTAGAAAAGAAAAAGACGAGCAATAGGAAGTGTAGCTGGTTCGGAATTAAGGAGCAATCGGATTTAAAGCAGTAGTGAAGCATGGAACCAACTGATAATTTGCCCTTGGCATAACTTGTTTGTTATTCGGACACTTAAAAACTATGATTAAAACACTTGGACAATTATTATAACTTAAAAATCCACAAATCATTGATTAATGCAGCCTCAAAGAATATAAAAACGAAAAAGGAACCTCAAGGCTCTTGTTAATTGTTATAACAGACCTGCCTGCTTGACTGTTGACGTCAAGTTAGCTATTAGTCCAATTGACCCCGCTTTGGCAAGAAACTGAAGAATGCCAGCTAGGTTGGATGAAGAACCTGAGCAATTGATTGGGTAGTTGAGAAGTACACCATTTGATGGGTGTCCACAGTGTTTTAATTATGAAAAAACAGCCTACGGGAAACAGCAGACTTCGAACACGGTTTCAGCCTTTCAACCCACACGACGGTCATGACTTCATAACTTAGGGGCCGTTTGGGGCATGATTAGAAGCAAAACATCCCATCTGGATATTTTATTATACTGTAGCATCAGGTATTTTATATATCCAGCTGATGTAAAAAAAACATGGATGCTAGATATCTAAAATTTACTGTGGATGTTTTGCAAGAAGTATCACGCCCCAAATGGGCCCTTAATACTCCATTCATTTGGAATTATTATCACCATAATATTTTTACAAATAAACTGATTTTAGCTCATTTTAAAGAAAAATATTATAATGATAATAATTCTGGATGGAGGGAGGAAGCATTTTCATTCTATATCGAACCTTTTGAAGGCCATGTTTTATTTCTTTTCCGGCACCACCTTAGTAATGCGTCATATATGCGTCTAATGTAATGCTTGTGTAGCATTTTTACACCATAGGGATCAAATGTAACTACGCCCCATCACAAGTGAGATAACAGTCTTCCTGGCCAAGCTAATTTAATTATCTTCTCCATTGTAACCTGTAAGAGACGAGAGATAATGGCTTTTAGATTCTCGATTGAATGTTCCACTTGGCTTTTAGATAAGAGAGCTGCCGCCTTGAGCTGGTCAAAGTAAAAAGGTCAACATCATTTTCCGACGAACATGGAATCTCCGACCGCGTGGAGAACACCTACTCCCTCCGTCCGAAAATGATAGGAACCTTACGGAGTATCGGATTTTTTTAGGCCACAGTACGACCAAAAGTAGGAAAAGTCCAGTGCGGCTGAGAAATAAACCTAAACAGTACCTGCTTTTTTCAGACACGGAAAAAGAAATACTACAAATGAAATGAATTGATGATTAATGGCCGTGGCAAATTTTTTCGATTTGATTGGCGACATGAAACTTTAAATAGCTTTATCTATAAGTCACATTTTTTTAAGAAGGATTTGCAAGGTCAAACAATAAGAAGTTTATTAGTATTTCAGAACCTTGGTCTCTAAATTGCTCACGGATACATAAGGAATCAGCCTAGAAAGCAATGACCCATGACGATGGCGGCTGGGACGGCCGGAAACCTTGACATGGTCACCCACGGGAAAGCATAAGGCCAATTCTGTGTGCGATAGCCTCTCCCTTACGTCAAGCCATTGTTAGATCTCTCATTCGCCATCTTCCTCCATGTATCATCTTCATCATCTTGTTCTGACCATCCTTCTCCTCCTCTTCGTCGCCCGCTCCGATGGAGCCGTCAACAGTAACTGCACTACATATTCCATGTGCGGGGGGACTAATATCTCTTACCCATTCTGGCTTAACGATGGCACCAACGCCTACTGTGGGTATCCTTACTTCAACATCACCTGTACTGACGGGCAGGCCATACTTCACCTTCCCGAAGATTACAACGTGGACAGCATCGATTACGAAACAAGCGTCCTGACTGTCATAGATGCCGATGTAGCGACTGGAACATGTCCCAGGGTTCGCAAGAACGTAACGCTGGACGAGTTAAATCAGCTGGCCTTCACCACAGACGATATAGCCCTTCGTTTCTTCTTCAATTGCTCTTTCGCATCATCGAATTCAGCCTTGCTGTCCAGCTCTCCTCCTTGCTTCGGCGAGGGAACTAATAGATCGTTTGTGTTTATAAATGGAACATACCCACGTGATTTCGACTGGTTTGGGAATTGTGTAGAAAGCTTTGTGGCCCCGGTCGTGGAGAGGGAGACTACGAATTTTGCCAGCGATTTTGTTAGCCTGCTGCAGAATGGTTTCCAAATGAACTGGACCTCTGCTCGATCCTGCTCGGCCTGCGAGGTGTCTGAAGGCTACTGTGGATACACAGATTCGTCGTCTTTCGTTTGCTTCTGCGATGATGGCTTGCACAGTGTGTCTTGCAATGGAGGTATGTCACTGCCTAATCCCACATTTATGTCCGATAATTTCGTTTGCATCTTCATCCTAAGTTATTGCCTTTAGTTACGGGAACTTTTTCTTTCATCTGCTTTCATCTTCTTTTTTCTACTTTTTATTTTCCCAAAAATAAAATGCTTCTAGATACTTCAAACTTGATTAATTATTTAGTTGAAAAGTCACGATCATCTCAATAGAAGTAGATTACATTTGGTGCACTTAAATCGCTTTAAAGTTGTTGAAATAGTCATCCACATGTTTCATCTCTGCATGTTTTAAAATAATAAAGAGGTCGAAGAGTTGCTCTTTCTCCTCACCTAGCTTCGACTTTCTCTTCATATGTTAATCTTCATCTTCAATATTTGTCCGATCTACTCGCCTGCAGGTAGGCGATTTCTATCTGATCTGTTTAGTCAACCAATTTCACCTTGATTGGGTGTAAGTCCTTGGAATAAATCCTAATTGGAGTCACATGTAATTTGTAGCATTCCCCTTCCATAGTCCCAAATAAGATCCAATTTATTAGTGGATATCCAAACCTTTGACTTTCTCCTATATATAAAAACGATCATAGTTGAGGAGTTGAAAGTCAACTCAGCTTGGAAATCACTCCAGCTGAAGCGAATGAATTTTATCGTCAATCTCTATTAGGCACAAGCAGTGGCGGACTCAGGATTTTTAGGGATGGGGCCAGGTTAGTTTGAGATGGGTCAGGTAACGGAATTAAGCCAACTGGTTCACTAAAATTCGATATATGGCTTAATTCTATATGGGGGTTCACTAAAAAGGTACCAACCCATGGGGTCATCTCATGCCTTACACGTAGGTCCGGCCCTGGGCACAAGGCGCTTGGTCCACATGAAAGTTGAAGCTCAAAATCCAGAAGATGTTGTTTCAACTTTCAACCTACATGTTATAGTTGCCCAAGAGTTCTTCCGATCATAGTCACAAGTTTGGTAAGACTTTCGCGAAATTAACGTAATTTCGGCAAAATGGGTATCTACCGCTCTGTATTTATAAATTTTTATCATTTTTAACCGAAATTTATCATTTATTTGGGTATTTTACAATTTAGGCTGCAGATTTTTTATTCATTATACTACAAATAATTAATTTTTAAGTTATTTACAATTTAAGCAAAAAGGTTTGAAGTTTTTTTTTGTGTGAGGCACGTTAATTTTTGTCTCCTTCTCCGCTTCCTCCTCTTTCTACGCTACGAAACTTTTTGAAAATTTCCAAAACGAAACCAAAACGGCTCATCACCGAAACTTTGTGACTATGCTTCTGATAGGTTCCCGCCGTTAGTAGGACAAGTTAAAGTTAACTCTTGCATTCGGAGCCAGAATGAGCTTCTAGTCTTCAACTGCCACATCCATAAATGAGGCTCTGCCCCTCTCGTATTAGTTCTTTTTTAAATGAGTACAGAGGCTGGCTGTTCGCCTCCTCTTCTTCCAGTAAATTGGTTCGAAATTAAGTGGGATGTTGACTGTTTCCACTTTATTCTTCTTATTTGTCTATACTCGTTGTTTTTGGCCAGAAGTCTTCGTTTCTAAATTGCCTTTGATAATTCAATATCTAGCTCTCTTGTCTAAACAATTGTTCAAGCCTGACAATCTTCTTCGGATTTGAACGGCTGCGATTACTTTCGCAACTTCCACAAGCTATCCCATCAATTTCTACCCCCCTGAATACGTTGTTTGGACTAAAGCAACATGCAATTTCCAGGCAATAGCAGAGTCGTCACGTATTTATAAGAAAATGAAAAGCACTGTCGTCACGCTCCATTATTTAACATTTAGCAGCTTGTTTAGAAATCGTCAAGCTCTTAATCTTCGACAGAACTGCTGCCTAATTCTAGCATTCTAGTCACTGTATCTCTCTGTTTCCATCACCTACTGCTTGTCTCTGCATAGCTACCGAGCCCACCTGGATTCTATGCACCTCTCATGCTCCAAATGCGTCTTCCCTCCTTTCTGGCCTTCGCAGTGGCTCTCTTCTTCTTCTTCTTCCCTCAGTTTTCTTCTCCCAAGGAAGATGACAAATACAGGGCCTGCAGCACTCCTTACGCATTCGACTGCGGAAGAATAATCAACGTCTCTTACCCATTTCTTGCCGGTGCTCGCCCTGACTTCTGTGGACTTCCAGAATTGAAGCTCACCTGTGAGGACAGTGTGCCGGAATTTGAGTTGTCATCAGTGAAATACCAAGTTAAGAATATATCATATTCCGAGAGGCTTGTAACCCTGGTGGATAAAATCATCTTGGATGATAGATGCCCCAGGAAATCCACGTATCAGAGCATCGCGGGCTCCTTCTTTGAATTTAGCGAAGGGGACTCACGGCCCACCACCTTGGTCACTGGCTGCTCTACTGCTCAACCTTCCGAGTATTTCGGGATTCTTGAAGTTTCATGCCCAGAGGTTGACAATGAGAAAAAGAGCTCTTACTTGTTTCCTGACGTGATGGACAAGTCCTTGCTAGAGAACTGGGGCTGCTCAGATATAGTCGAGGTCAGGCTTCCGGCTGCGGCAGTTCAAGTTGATCGAATCTACAAGGACCCGAGCAGCTTCATGGAGGTGATGAAGGAAGGAGTTGAGGTACGGTGGAAGGTTGGGGATGGATGGTGCACTGATTGCCAAATTTCTGATGGGGTTTGCCCCTTAAACCAGAGTTCTCACGGAAATCCCGCTTGTTTTTGCCCAGACGGATCTCAATCACGCTCCTGCTCATCCCCAGGTCGGACCAACTCTCTCTCTCAATCCCTTCTCACGAGTCTATCATTGCCTATTTGCTTTTCTTGGAAAAAGGAATCTTCGTTAACAGAGCCCCTAGGGTAGGATCCGAAGAAACATGTTGATTTTTTGCACATTAGATTCTAGGTACTTAGAATTAGTTGAACCAAAACATTTAAAAAGCAGCTTGGAATGTGTGCTTTCTGGATTGTGAAGAAAACTCCATGTCTCATTAACGTGATCCGGATCAGCAATTGGTTGTCTCGGAAAATCATGAAATTGCTTTATAAAAACATTTAACTGAATTATTGGCAAGTCAACCGCATGGAGGCTCGTAATGGCCAGTCCAATCCACTTGGTCTGCCATTAATGAGAATTTTTTGGCTTTTGAGCTCTTGGTAAAGCTAGAATGCTAAATTCATTTGGTAAAAGAAGAGATGACGTTTCAACACGCCATGGATGTGGTTGTCAATACTCAAGTCGTCAGTCGTCGTCACCGCGCTGCTTTTGGTCCATGGTCATCCTTCAACCTTCTCCGTCTCTCTGCTTTTCAAAGAAATTTTTTTTTCCATGCTCCAATAATACCCCTCTCTGTTGACTTTCGGCAATCCAAATCTCGGCTCTAAGTACATGTTCAACCATAGATTTCAGGGCCGGCCCTCCCGCAACTCCTGCAAACACCTATCCACCCGTCACAACTTGATCCCTTCTACATCCTGGACCTTTTGTTCATCATTGTAATGGTATCCCTTGTAATTCTAAGTCCACGCTTCTTGCCAATTGTTCCCAACATATCTTCTTGATAGTCGTCACCCCCTCCTCTTGAGCCTGAAATGGAACTCACCTCTCCTGTACAGAAAGTGCTAGTTCCCTTATCCATCTACCTCTTTGTTATCTTCTCTTTCGCCGGACAAGTTCGTTCCCAGGACGGGGACCCACAGTATGAGGCCTGCAGAGAGCCTACAAGCTGCGGGGATGGCCAGAACATAACTTATCCTTTCTGGATTCCGTCACAACCAGCCTACTGCGGCTACCCGGGCTTCAATCTCACTTGCGAGAGTGACCAACCAGTCTTCCAGACGTTTCTGGGCGACTTCAAGGTTCTGAAAATTGATTATGAAAGCCAGTTTCTTACGGTAGTCAACCAAACTTTGGAAGAGGATTGCCAGCCTAACATCTTTGCCATCCCCTTTCGTTCTCCTTTCCGTGTTCGGCCCAACCAGCCATGTCTCCTCTTTGAATCCATCTGTGACGATGGAGGTCGGGGTCCTCGTGGAGCATACCAGTACCATCGAGTTAACTGCTCCACCAATCGCACCCTTCTTGTGTATGACGGAGATGATCAATCCAATTCTGACAACTATTTGGAATATTGTAAATCGGAGCTTGCTGTACCGGTTTTGGAGGAGAGTGTTGCTCAAGTTGATCTATCAAATCCATGGAAACTGTTGAGAAAGGGATTTCTTTTGCAATGGAATGTTACCAACTGTAGTGACTGTAGACGAAGCGGCGGCGTGTGCGGATACGACTATGATGAGTCAAGATTCATGTGTATGTGCCATGATCGTGCCCATAAAGTTCGATGTAAGCCTCTCTATTCTCCCAATCCTTTTCCCTTAATTGTTGCAAGTTCATCTTAATCATATATATCGACCTCTGGATTGACCGATTGAACAACAACAATGGGATTAGTTTATTGACTGCTTTATTATTTATTGGAGGAATTAACACCTCTGCTATTATTTAGGGGCCGTTTGGTGCGTGATTAAAAGGCCGTTTGGGGCATAATTATTGCAAAACATCTAAACTGGATTTTGGATATCCACTGTAGTATCCATGTTTTTTTTTTACATCCAACTGAAACTGAGGTGTTTCAGCCGGATATATAAAATACCTGGATGCTACAGTGTAGCAAAACATCCAATCACGCCCCAAACGGCCCCTCTGTTTCAGCTGGATAGGGAAAAAACATGGATGCTATAGTGGATCTGGAAAATCTACTGTAGATATTTGCTTATAATCACGCCCCAAACAGCCCCTTAGTGTCACTTAACAAGATTAACCTTTGATTAACAAAGTCGTCTTGCGATTATAGTGGTCCATGGGCCTGTTTTGTCATGTCAAATTAGCGAGACCGGTTGGATTTCAATCTGACGATCTGTTCACGCACTTAACTTACAACACTCTACAACCACGGTCCCAGGGGAACCAGCCATCGGACCCCTCTTTTACCAGTTGTGACTGGCTAGGTTATCTCTTAATTAGATAGTTTGCGACAGGTTGATCCAACCGTTGAAACTAGGAATTTTTTTAAGAGCATTAATCACTAGCAGTCTACCAAATTGCAATCCTATATATTGTTCTTTTCCTCGTAGTTCCAATTTTTTGAGATGTCATAGACCACAATTTTATGGGGTATTGTCACTTTTCCCTTATCTATCAACTTTCAACTTAGAGGCCGATTGGATTATACTGTTTGCGACTGCATGCTATATGCTTGAAATTATATTCAAATTTTCATATGACGCCTTCAACTATCTTCACCTTGACTTGAACACCTCAAGTCACCTAGGAGTCTCCGTTGGACACATCCACCAGAGTTCCTAATAATCCTCTATCTTGACTTAAACTTCGTGAAGTCACATAGAAGATATGTTCTGTCCATCTCGAACTTGACAACCTTCACTTTCCACATCGAGCATAGTCATCAACACTCCTCCTAGATGCGTCATAACTTCAATTTAATTCTGAATTGACCAAGCCTAAACCACCCTTGAGCTTGCCCGCCTTATGTACACTTTCCTCACAAATACCCGTGATATTCAAGGGCAATAAATCCAAATCCTCAAAATTATACTCACTTGCTAGCTCATTAGTATGCCACTTTGAAATTCCTGGAGCCATGAATTAAGTATTATCCTGGCAATCTCTACCACTCCCCGAAGAATGAATGTGCACCCAATCTTCCCCTTGAATAGGCCACTCACTAACCTCAACATCTATATCCCGATGATGCTCATTATGTTCATCTTGCAAACATAATATTTGAACCACTATACTTTCTGTTGCAGACCCTACAAGTATGTACCAACTCCATACTATTTGGTCCAACACCACCATAAATACCCTTTGTGATCTTCACCACACCACTAATTACAACAATCTTACAATTAGTATTATTCAAAACAAGGGCATGTCTCATGCTAGTTATAGTGTGAATCACACCATCAAACATTACAACATAATTATTCTATATCTCAATGACCTCACACATGCAAAGATTTTCCACATGCAAATTCATACTTGAAGTGATTTTCATCCCATCATAATCCACAATTCCATCAGCAAGCATAGTTAATTGATCACCCAAGAAATTTTCACCTTTCTTCCCTTGATCTTTCTTCCACTTTTTACGTGCCCTCTTCACATGTTCCCTTTGTTTGTAATAACAATAAATTACATTCGATTTATACTTAAAATCCCTTTTATAAGGATTTCTTCCATGGGCTAGGAGATCCCCTCTACCCGATGATGTACTCTCGTCTTGAGAGTCATGTTGGTGTGTGTTGAGTCATTGGTGCCGTGGAATTTCGATCCAGCGGCACACATCATTACCAGGAGCAAGCGGGTTTAAATCACCCATCTACTCCCTTGGAACAATTCGTGCCGTCGGACCTGGATCTGAACTACTTGCGGCACCTCAACGCAGCCTGTCACATGACCTGCGGCACAGATACTTTGATGCTTTGTCATTCATACTATTGATCTCTCGAGAAATTTCTCCACATGAATTGATTAACTTTGATAGGATCAGTTTTCACTATTAAAACTTTTGAGGGATTAATGCTTTTATTTTAATCCCGCTAATGTGCGATGGTGCACATACTCCCACGCATCTGAGCCGTGTGATTGTGATAGCATTAGATTTCAATCCAACAGTGCCGGGTGGACGTGCATGAGCTAAGGCTCATGTTAAATTGTTCCCCTTATCTTCATTTCTGGAAGTTTGAACTCAAGCTCCTTAGCTTGTAGAAACAAAATAACATCCCTATGCCCTTGTGTTCTAAAACCCAGTTTTGGCCCCCATGGTCATCGGACTGGGTTAGCCAAAATCCGATCCCTTTGCTGAGCGAGACCAAAATCGGGTTTGTCATGGGACACCATTGGCTCGAGTGGACTGGCTTGCAATAAGAAATTTCTCATTAGGACATCTGTATGGCAGCTTCCCAGCTATATCAATTAGACATTGAAATTTCCAGCCTCTTTTGGATACAAAAGCATCTTTAGCCACAAATTAATTGCTCAATCTGGACAATTAATTCAGAAATGAGGATGTTATTTAATAAAAAAATACTTTTCGATCAAAAACAAAAACTAACAGCATAGCAAAAATTAAGAAATGAGGATTTTTAACTGCTCCAACTCTCAAGAGTCTCAGTATAAGGAGTTGCATCTCTACCCAAGGCAGGGCACAACCTCACTCCCTATAATCATTCCACGTTTATAGTTTCCCTGAACTGGTGTCCTGCCTCAACGGGAAGTAGGGCTAATCATACATGCTTATGTCTTGTTCTACGGGGTTGTGACTTGTGCCGAAATTTTTGGTACACGCCTAAAGACCTTTAAAACATTACATCTACAAAATTGCCTAATTGTTGTGGCGGTCCTTATGTAGAGGGCTAAGGGCTGACAAGAAGACCACCTTTTGATGTCAAGGCCAAAACACTTTTCTGACTGTCCTCATATATGTTCATGTTCTATGTAAGGGGCTGTTCCAAACTGGAGGGCTTGATCTGATAGCACATGATATAGTGAACATTGATGCAAGTATAAGTAGAAAATTATTGAGCCATTAATCCAGTGAAGAAAGCAATCTAGCAAAGAAAAAGCAGGAGCACGGTTTCTGATTTCCCCTCCATTTTTCTTTTGTTCCTCTAGTTTGAAGAACTGTTTCTAGGAGCTAGTGAAGAACCTTTTCGTCATAGTTTAATGATGAAACATGGGAAATTCAATTCAATTTAGAAACTATTTCCAATAAATAAACATTATTTTCATACTCCTCTTTATAAAAAATATGGAAGATAGCTCCTAAGATACATTGTACGACCATTAATTGAGCAACAACATGCTATAAGCTTAGACATAATAGCTACTTTAATAAATCGTAACACATCTGTTGTTGTACTTCAGTAAACCTGATCAATGTTGAATGTTTTTTATGGATAAGTTGATGTTGTAAAATGTATAATTTCTTAATCCAATTCTTGATGATACAACAGGTGCACCGAAGTCTAGTTCACGATTGCTGATCATACTCGGTACTCACTTTATTTCCTATATGATTAAATCTTCTTTTATACATTAACTCTTGATTGTTTAGACTAGTTACAACTCAGTATTTGCAATGAGATATTTAAATTTATTTTATTAATATATGGGAAAACATCAAGTAGTGTATTTTTCTTTTAGTGGCAAGAAATCTACAAAAAAAATAAAAAAAGATGAATCTGGATACAATCATGGTGATTTACATGCACGGTTAGAATATACTTCCAAAGCATTTCCACATACATATAGAAGAAATGATGAAATGTGATGATGTATTCATAATTGCACAACTTCTAGTGAGTACATGTAGATAACAATACTAGTCACTCGTGGAAGCCATAGTCTCATTAAAGAATGAGGCCATGAGAGTTTCCAATAGAAACCATCTCCTAAACACAATGAACTTACTTTCTTCTATGTAGATTTTTATACGAAAATACTGTATATGTCTCCTTTCTTCACTCACCATTGGGAAAGTACATCTATGAATTCTAATCCGTGAACAAATATTTTGGAACAACGATGCACAATAGGATTTTCTTATTTTCAATACTACCATCAATCTTGTACAATAAACTTTTGTAATCTAATGTAATACCCTAAGAATGAGCAATCGTAGTAAATTTCTAATTTATATTGAGAGTAGTCCTCCACGTAATCCTTCCTTTCTACACTAGACTTGTTATTTCAGATGCAGTTAGCCTTACTCTTCTATGTCAATTCCTAATCCTTACTAATATATTTATATTGAATTTTACCAACACAATAGTACTCCCTCTGTTCGACATTAGTAGTCTTTGCTTTTTCAAAATGAATTATTTATTTCATTTTGAAAAATCATATAGGACTATTAAAATGGAACAAAGGGATTAATTAGTTACTAGGCATTTATATGTCTATAGTTTATGGGTATGATCAACGTTATGTAATGTGTGATATTCTATATGTAGTGGGCGTGCCACTCTTGACATATACACATGTACATACAAACATAAATGTTCATAGATTAGTACACCAATATTTATACACTATTATTTGAGCGTCATCTAGTCAACAACATTGATACACAATTTGCAAATGGGTTATAAATCTTAGACCTCTCCCAAAAACGAGAGAAATACAGTCATGGTATTAGCTAGGGTGAATAACACTGAGCTGTGTCTTTTTTTTGTCAGGGGCAAGTGCAGGGGCTACCATCTTTATTGTAGCATTTCTTACCGTAATTATATGTCCAATCTTCGCATTGGAATCACTCCGGAAGTTGGGCAAGAGGGTGTTTTTTTGGAAGAAGCATAAAGATAGCAGTTGCAATGTGGAGGCATTCTTACAGACTTATGGAACTTTAGTGCCAAAGAGATACGAATACTATGAAATTAAGAAGATGACTAATTTCTTCAAGCAAAAATTAGGGGAAGGAGGCTATGGTAGTGTTTTCAAGGGGAAACTTCCCAATGGCCAGGAAGTTGCCGTGAAAGTTTTGACTCAATCTAAGGGTAACGGAGAAGATTTTGTGAATGAAGTAGCCAGTATTGGAAGAACTTACCATGTCAATGTTGTGACCCTTTTAGGTTTCTGCTCTGAAGGGTTTAAAAGGGCACTTGTTTATGAGCTCATGCCGAATGGGTGACTCGAAAAATTCATCTTCTCCAGAAGACGACAAAATGCAGATTTTTTGGGATGGGAAAAGCTATTAGAAATATTAATGGGCATTGCACGGGGTTTAGACTACCTACACCGTGGTTGTAAGATGCGTATTCTACACTTCGACATAAAACCTCACAACATCCTCCTAGATCATGACTTCTGCCCAAAAATATCTGATTTTGGACTAGCCAAGCTATGTCCCACTAAAGATAGTATCATCTCTATGTTGGACACTCGAGGAACAATTGGATATATTGCACCTGAATTATTTTGCAGAAACCTTGGAGGGGTTTCCTATAAATCTGATGTTTACAGCTATGGGATGTTGGTGCTAGAGATGGCTGGAGGAAAGCACAACCTTAACGCCCACATTGATAAGTCTAGTCAGATATACTTCCCACAGTGGATATATAGCCGTATAGAACTCAATCAAGAGTTGGGGATTCAGGATGTGGTGACAAATGAAGAGGAAATATTTGCAAGAAAGATGATAAAAGTGGGGCTATGGTGTATTCAGACAGAACCGCCTAAGAGGCCTAGCATGAGCAAGGTAGTTGAGATGCTGGAAGGAGACATTGATAGCATAAAGATGCCACCAAAACCATTTCTCTCATCTCCTACAAGTGCACCACAAGAATCTTCTACTTCCTCAGTTAGTTCCTCCTGAGTTCTTGACCAACATTACATACATATCTGCAACAAATTTCCCATATTCTTACTTCTTTGCAAGCACCCACTTTTGTATCAGTCAGTATAACGAGCCTAATGTCTGGCTGCTGCTTATCAATTCAATGGAGAATGCTTACACCAAATCAATAAAAAATTAATACGCGGTCATGGGCATGCAAATGAGTATCTCTTTTGCTTATGTGGCCTTTCCTACACTGGTTGGATCTCTGGAGGACCCAGGGTCGAATCCCATTGGAATGATAGATGCTTTAATCTTTTTGCTGCATCAATTAAATGGAGAATGCTTTCAACTAAAAGGAGAAGATTGCTCTTGCCAGTCATGGTCACCTATATTATTGGATGCTGGGTCCTCTCGGCTATTGATCTGGTGGTGGTATGTCATCGCCAATTAGTTCATCATGTGGCAAAAGTATAAGTGGCTGCCACAGTCATCGCCAATTAGTTCATCATGTGGCATAAAAAAATATCATTCCTTCTCACTTCCAGGGAACGTGAGCAAAACCAAGGGGATCATGGAAAATCGTCTCGCCGATATATAGGCGATATATCGGTATCGGACACAAACCGATACACCGATACCACTTAATCTCGGTTTTTTAAAATTTTCCAAATATTGGCGATATATCGGTTTGAAACCGATATATCGGTATTTTTTGAATTAAAAAATATTTTAAAAAAAAAAAATTCAAATTTTTTTTTTGAAAAAAAAACTTTCATGTTTGTTTTCTATCCTAATATACATTTTTATGCAGATTTTGAAATGTATTCTTTGTTTAAATTAGTATAACTCATTTTAGAAGTTAGATTGTGAAAATATATGGTAAAAACTAGTTTTTAACGACCGATATTTTTTTACACAATATCTCCGATATTTCGTCTCTTTGGCCGACCGATATTTTACCGATATCCGATAGGAACATGAGGGGAATACAACGTTCTTAAATCGAACAAATATTGTAGAACCACAAACGGGATCAAATTATTGCAAAAATCTCTGAAATTTTGATTTCCTGAGATTAATTAGGAGATCCATTTCCTGATCATTTAGTTGTTTGAAAAATTCAGAGGTCACTAACCCAAAAATTCAAGGAGCAAGAAATCAAGAAACCCAAGGATTTATACTCTTTAGATGTTGAGAATTAGTTGGGAGTCTTCGAATTGTCGAGATATTATTATTATTGTTATTATTTGGTATATATTACATGTTGTCCAAGCGTTTTCCAAGGTTTTTAAAGATAAAACCACTGAATACGAGATAGATAGAAGTGAAACCAAAATGAATTAATTTTCTTCTATAGCAGTAAAGAACTATCGCCATGACACATTTTTTAAAGTTATCCATGGGTTTGCCCATACATTCTAAAGTAGCTACTAGTAGCAAACCTGGGTTTTCATTACGTGATCAAATTTGGGTGGTTTTATGCAAGTTGGTCGTTGAACAATTGACATTGAATTAAATAAGCATGAAAAGTTATCTGTAAAAATGAGCAGGTACATTCTTTCCTTTGAAAAAGAAAATACTATATGTCTAGAAATGATCAAAGATGAAATTCAAGCACACAAACCCCACTTCAAAATTTCACACGAAAATACGACACAAAATGGACGCAAAATATCACAATTAGTTGAATCTTTACTTAGTCAAATCATCATTACAAGTACCTAAAAGAAACAGCAGTCATATCTCCTTCCTGTTGAACTGACAGTACCGGAGACTCCTCCGCCCCCTGCCCGGCGTGTAGAACCGATCGTCCCCGTGGCTGCGGCATATCTGCAACCCCGCACCCGACATCTCCGCAGCCCCCTCTCCCAAAAACCCCACAATCGCCTCAATACAAATCCTCAAAAAGCAATCCCCAGCCAAAAATTCCAAAAAAAAGAATCCCAAAAAATCCAAAGAACGTTCTTTCAGGGCACCAGAGCTGGAAAAGGACGGGAAGGGACGGAGTATCGGGACCGGCGCGGAATCCGGCGAGGGCGATCGGACGAGCTGGACGAGGAAGAGGAAGAAGCGCAGGCGTCTGGATTAACGAAAATAAATAAAGAGTTTATGAGACGCGGGGAAGTCGGAAAATGGTGGGATTAGGAATTAATTAATGGGAGGATTAGTGATGGATTAGTCGCGACTCGGATTGCAACGGTGGGCGAAACGTTGATCGGACGGAGGGCGTGGGTGGGAAGGGGTATATGATGGGAATGGGACGTAGCGTATCGGAAAATAAAAGGAGAATTTATATAAAAAATTATGAAAAAATATTTTTTTACCAAAACGTGGCACTGTAGCAAATATTTACCGAAATGGTGTTCTGACAAGCCACGCAAGCGCCCGCGTGGCGTGGGCGCTTGCGTGGCTTTTTTTTAAAAATTAACCCAAAAGGTGTCGGTTGAACCGACGCCTTTCGGGTTAAGAAGAAAGGCGTCGGTTGAACAGACGCCTCTCAAGAGGCGTCGGTTCAACCGAGGCCTTTTACTACCTTAACGAAATTCGTCTCATTTTAAACAGGCTATCACTTCAACGATGCATATCTTTTCTCATTTTTGATCCATTTTTACCCATTTTTTTTCATTCTTCCTTATTTTTAGTGCTCTTTCTAGTCATTATGATATCATGAAGATGTTGATCCATCGCATACTATTTATCATAGTTTTTGTGGTATTTTTTTCGATAAATAGTATATGATGGCTCAACATCTTTGTGATATTATGATGATCAGAAAGAGCACTAAAAATAAGGAATAATGAAAAAAAAAATGGGCAAAAATGGATCAAAAATGAGAAAGATATGTATCGTTGAAGTGACGGCCTGTTTAAAATGGGACGAATTTCGTTAAGGTAGTAAAAGGCGTCGGTTGAACTTACGCCTCTTGTTTTGAGCTATTTTAGTGGGACAAATTTCAATGGTGCATATCTTTCTCATTTTTGATCCGTTTTTGCCCATTTTTTTTCATTCTTCCTTATTTTTAGTGCTCTTTCTGATCATCATGATATCACAAAGATGTTGAGCCATCATATACCATTTATCAAAAAAAATACCACAAAAACTATGATAAATAGTATGCGATGGCTCAACATCTTCATGATATCACAATGACTAGAAAGAGCACTAAAAATAAGGAAGAATGAAAAAAAAATGGGCAAAAATAGATTAAAAATGAGAAAGATATGCATCGTTGAAGTGACGGCCTGTTTAAAATGGGACGAATTTCGTTAAGGTAGTAAAAGGCGTCCGTTCACGCCTCTTGAGAGGCATCTGTTCAACCGACGCCTTTTGGGTTAATTTAAAAAAAAAAGCCACGCGGGCGCCTGCGTGGCTTGTCAGAACACCATTTCGGTAAATATTTGCTACAGTGCCACATTTTGGTAAAAAAATTTTTTCATGATTTTTTATATAAATTCCCTAAAATAAAAATATTTCTTCTCCCGCTTTATTTTCACGGCCACCTCACGTGTTCGAATTGAAACGATATTTGTACATCAGATTTTCAACACTTGCATACACATCAACACACATCAACTGTATATGGAAATGTGTAGAAAATCTGATGTAGGGTTATTAGTGCCCATATTTTATTTTCTTTCACCACACTCGCACATGAGATTTACCATGATTTACTATGATAAAAAGGCGGGAGGAATAACATTACTCATCGGAAAACAGAGGGGTGGTGATCGGAAACGTGGCATTTGGGAGAACGTGTGTGTAAAACAAGAGCTCTTATGATGTCACGAAAGATTGGAAGCATAGTGACAAGTCGGGCAATTTGGCTTCAATTCGGCAAGGGGTAATTTGGTCCGGTTCGGGGAAATTCGGGGCTATCGGTAGTAAGTTCATATCCATTGTAAAAGATTGTGTTGCCGTGATTTTCCAAATAAATGAGTTTTTTATAAGCAGGTCACCTAATTAGATACAGTCCAAGTACATGTAAATGCTCAAGAGTTCAACAATAAAATCCACTTGAGTTGTTAGTCCCGGCCCCGGAAATTTAGGAAATATAAGAAATATGGCCCAACCCAACATCCTATTGCTTAGTATGGGTCTAGGAAATACAGATACGACAAAATTGATATTGTATATATATCTAATACGTATCGAACACAGATACGACATCGACAAGGCTGCATATGTATCCTATTGTATCCAATATGAAATATAATATATATTTTTATTCGCAAAAGTTGCCTCATTTTTCAATCATAAGTTTGTAGTTGTAATTTTTACAAGGTTTAAAGGAAAAAATGTGGTGCTACAATACTAAAAATATATTTAAAATTTATATAAATAATTTTTTATTAGCCATGTCGTATCCTACTTTTTAGAAAAATGTCGTGTTCCCGTGTCCATATCGTGCCGCCATATTCGTATCTATACTTCCTAGGTATGGGTCCTATGGGATGAGTGCTGAGAGATCATTTAGTCTAACATCGTGACCCCAAAGGAAGACCGTTGGAAGGATTGAGTTATAAAACAAAGCACAATTAATCCAGCACCAGCCCATTTCTCATTACTAGGTCTGCATCTTGGGTTGGGTAGGGTCAGGTTTTGCTATACCTGACCCTACCCGAGAACCCTAAACCCAACCTTACCCGAGATAAAACCCACAATACCTTAGAACCCGATATAGGAACCGAGATTTTAATAAAATAATTAATATAATTATAAAAATCTTTAATAAAATAAATTATATAATTATAATAATAATAAAAATTGTATATATTAAAAAAAGGATTTAAATGGTATACCTCGGGTATCTCGGTTCTTGGGTATTTTAAAGCCAAACCCGACCCAACCCAAGATAAAATCGGGTTTTTAAATCTCGGAACCGACCCTACCCGAGATAAGACCCGACCTGACTCGGGTCAATGTCGGGTCGGTTCCATCTGGGTTGGGTCGGGTCCGGGTTTTTAGTGTAGCCCTACCCATTACACAAACTGGCCCAGCATTACAATTTTTAAAAAAATTGGTCTGAACCGCTGAATTCGAAAAAAATCGCCGAATTCCTAGCAAACCCGCGAATTCTCGCCGTGAAGTACAGGAAGGCATCTATTTGGCAAACTTCGCCAAATTTTGTCACTATGATTGGAAGAAGGAAATAGATGAGCATTTGAGTCATGCATGTTGTGAAGCCGAGAGTGGATATGGTTTATTTAACAATAACTGGGCCGAATTCCAAATTTACAAATTACACCGAAGTGGTGGGCCTAGGGCCTTGGTATAGAACGACACTAGTTTGTATCACAACTCTCTCGCACTCACAAACAAAAAGATGGTTTGTTTTGTTAGTTAGGAAAATGGACTACTTGATTATGATTACGAGGATTTATTGATATTGAGCAATAAAAAAAGATGATTTATTGGCTGTGTGGTGAGTGGTGACATATGAATCATTAATCATGCTTCCATGTTGATACCAAAAAAAAAAATCATGCTTCCATGTAAAAGCAATGTGGTTTCGTTGAACCAACTACATGGTAAAAGATAGCTTTATAAATAGTTCATGTTCAATTATGATTTTAAGAAGCCAATCCACATGATTGTTGATGTTGAACCTTCAACCTTCATATTGTATCAAGAATTGATTGCATCCTGCATAAAAATTTGCCTTTATAGTTCTGTTGTGCCCCGGCTTGGGATACTAACAGGGCCAGGTATCATGGCCGGAGGGGTAAAAGGAATAGTAATTTCTTATTGCATACCCTAAACTGAGGAGGATGACCTCCTTATAAAGGAAGAAGGTGGCGCGGTTCCCTAGGGGAACATGCTACTAATTGGGCCACTAACGGGCCTAGATTACATCAATTATTCAATTAATCAGATACTCAAAGCAAATCTAATATCGTAATAAAGCCCAATCAATTATCCATCGTGATATCCGTTCATGTGACGTGTGCGTGCTGACGTCCTGAGCCTGACGTTCACAACAATCCACCACGCTCCGCTTCCGCCTTGTCCTCAAGGCGACCCAGTACAGAAACGATCCAGGAACCCTTCTTCCCACATCTCAGCGGCTATTGCATCCAAGTTCATTCGTGCAAACTCATTAATAGAACGTCCTTGCACAATAGTCCATCCACCATTGCGACAATTGACAAGGAATGAGTATATGAAACCAGCAGGTACGGAGAAGAGTTTGATCCCAGAAATATCGCGCAGCTTTGATAACTCTCGCACAAATATCGCAACCAACAGAAAGTAGACAATGTATCTGAGTATTCGGCCATAAAGGTTGGGCCTCTTTAATTGCAACAATCGTGGGGTTACTGGCCAAGAGAGCACCATCCTGCCATCGATTAACATCATAAGACAATAAAGAGCAGCAAGTGATGCTCTTATCGCTTCCCATACACGGTGCTTACAGCTACCCATCAAAGCCCCACGTTGCTTGGTTGTAGCTAAAGTTCCATCCACGGCTATCGCACTTTCTGGTGCTCCAAAAGGAATCTCAACTGTGCCAATGGGATACTGATAATTGTGAAATAGGAAAGGCTGAGTGGGTACCATAATGGCCAAAGTTGATATGACAAAAACCTTGGAAATGTTTTTGACAGCAGATTCTACCATAAGATCACCATCTTCATCCGCACCCATCTCTTGCAGCAATCTCTCAAAAGGTTCTGCACTGTGTTTAGATCCATGAACCACAACTCGAAAGTTATGATAGGAACTTTTGTAAAGTTGATCGAATTTCTCCATCCATGAAGCCGCTGCGTTATCCTTAGGGACACGTTCTGTGAATACAACCTTTCCAAGCCTTTTGTATATCTCCTCGAACTCGTCCAGGGTCATTTTTTTAATTCCAAGAGCTATAGCAAGCATATTTTCACCAAGATCCTAAAGAGAGCCGGTTTTCAAAAGCCGTACTGTGTCATTATATGTGTGATAGACTGCAGTAGCATCCACATATATCTCTTCCTCATTTACTCCACTCGCATATAAGCTCTCAATATTCTTCTGTAGCACTATTCTTGACTGTTTCTCCAAAAACTCTCTTGTAGGAAATTGTTCACATAGTGCAGTCTAGAAAATCTGGTGGAGCAATGTACCAATTAAAGCTGCATTTGAATATTCTGTAGATTTTAGCCTCGCATCCAAGACAGCACGTCTGAAACAAGTAAAACTTGATGAAACTCGTGTTCCAGATAAAAGTATGTCTGGATGAATAATCACAAGATTGTTGTCACAGCCCACTACACATTTTCCCTGATCATCAAACTCGCCAATCACCTGTATAGTATCTCCAGGTCCAACGAGGTTGTGAAACCACTCATCATACAACAGCAGAACCCATTCTTTCCCATTATGTTCATTCAGCAACCGAAGAACCTTATAAGGACTTTGAGCACTTGATGGTTCAGAAATTTTCTGCTTCTCTGAAACCTCTAAAACAAGAAAAGTCAAATTGGAAAAAATGCAATCAGTAGTTTCGGGTGAATTATCTGGTGATGCTTGCTCCTCAGGCACAGATTTTGTTTGTTCCTTGTCGCCACCTTTCTCGTGTGGTTTCAATGAAATAGGATCTTCAACAGTAATGACATCCTCCACTTGGTCCCAAAGTTCAAGCAAAGCCTTTTTGTGTCGCTGAGAACCTGATTGATCAGAAGCACCCTTATGACCCAAAGCCTCCGGCGAACCGTGCATATGAAGGCTGTCTTTTGGGACTAAGTCAGCATGAACAGGATCAGCCAAATCACCAGCCTCATCATTCAAGGTCAGATCATTCAGCGGTGCACATTGATCAGATGACACAGCTTGCCCTGGATCTTCCTTATCCACATATCTAAACACATCGTGGAAAACAAAGTAGCCCCCACTTGTGGGGCGAGCACGAATGACTGAGCAAAGTTTCTCGTGGAATAGTCATAGCGAACGAGACATCCAGTCACCTGAATACGGATTCCACCCTCATATAGCTCATGAACATCTTCAATCTCTATTTCTGTGCTCATGCTTTCATGGTGAAAAGACCGGATTTTTTCAGATATCCCTTGCAAAGTCGTGACGGAATTCATAGCGCCGTTGGGCTCAGGTCGGCTGAGCCAGCTGGAATCATGGTAAAACTTGAAAACTTCCTCCGGATTGGTGTAAAGCGTGTAATAATACTTATCCACAAAGAATTTGCAAACTTTTTGATTATAATCGGAGACAGTTGTCGAAAGATACGGATAAAAATTACCCGTTGGCCATTCAGGCTTTTCCTCGAACATCTGGCGACCTTCTGCTGAGGAATAGGGTCGGCGTCTATCTGGCGTCGGAATGGATATTGACACCGGCCGGAAGGAATCAGTCATCCTCGCCGGAGGTGGAGGTTCGACTGGTAGGGCCGCCGGTGCGTCCGCTTGCGTCACCACCGTCTTCATTGTCGAACACCAAGCCACGGTCGCAGGGATCGTCCATCCTTCGCCCCATCGGTGTGTGTTGCGCCGGTGATGTGGGTCATTCCAGTGGAGGTCCTCAACGGTCCCGCCAGGCCGGAAGCCCCCATGGGTGGCTGGACCCAGGGTAGATTGGGACGCCGGTTCGAAAAATCTGGAGGAGTACTGCTGTATGGAGGGAGAAATTGCTGCCAATGGAGGCCGTCGGGGATGGGTACAGCCAGAGTCGGGATCTCGGAAGGGGCCGTTCGGTGGTCCGTTGGCGGAAGACCATCCCGGTAAGGGCGCCCTTGACGATGACGGGGCCCGTGGCGGCGGCGTTGTCTGGGGCAGCAACTGGCTTGAAGGATGGGCCGCAGCCAGCGGAGGGGAAACGTTAGTGTTCAATCGTGGATGGAAAGAGGACCCGACGGCGGATCCCGACAAAGGTGCCGGCAGCGGTAGGGCCGTCAGCGGTCAGGCCGGTGGTTGAACGGCGGCGGCCATTTTGCCCACGGTGATTCGTTCAAGCCGCCCTTGGATGTTAGGACACATGTCGAACACTTCGTTTCTCGTTCCGGCGGATTGGAACTGCTCTGATACCAATGTTGTGCCCCGGCTTGGGACACTAACAGGGCCAGGTATCATGGCTGGAGAAAGGAGGAAGAGACAAGGAAGAAAGGGTAAAAGGAATAGTAATTTCTTATTGCATACCCTAAACTGAGGAGGATGACCTCCTTATAAAGGAAGAAGGTGGCGCGGTTCCCTAGGGGAACGTGCCACTAATTGGGCCACTAACGGGCCTAGATTACATCAATTATTCAAATAATTAGATACTCAAAGCAAATCTAATATCGTAATAAAGCCCAATCAATTATCCATCGTGATATCCGTTCATGTGACGTGTGCGTGCTGACGTCCTAAGCCTGACGTTCACAACAAGTTCTTAATTTGCATGGATTTTGTGCCATCATTTTGATTTTGATAAAAGTGATGTATGGTCAGGATTTCGTGTTTCCGACTTAGATAGCTGGGATAAGATGTATGACAATAATGTTAATGGTGATGCTGATAATGACAATGGTAATATAAAGGCAAAAGATGTTGGGCATGGGGTATCGAAGGGGTAGTGGAGAGGAGATGGCCAAGATTTTTTATTCATAAGGTGACCAACATGTTAAGGATCTGTTGTGTGATGACAATAAAACTCATTATGGTTTGCTGAGCAAAAAAAAAAACTTATAATTTTGTTTGTGTTTTATTATTTCGATCCTCTGGATGTTTGCTTTGTAAAGGAAGAGGATAACAATATGCAATTATTTCATTGAATTAATACAAATTTTTTTCTCATGAGTTGCTAATGTAGGCTATCATACCAATGTCAAAGAATACCGCAACAACTCGAGAGCGTCCTCGAAAGTTTTTTTAGGGAAATTTATATAATAAGGTATGAAAAAAAAATTTAAAAATGACATACTGTAGCAAATATTTGGAAAAGAGGGTATTTGACAAGCCACGCGTGGCATTTTTTTTTAAACTGACCTAAAAGGTGTCGGTTCAACCGACGCCTTTCGAAGAAATACTAAAGGCCTTTCGTAGAAATGATAAACCGACGCCTTTCCCACACTCGATCTTTTTTTTTTCGCACAATAGAGGCGTCGGCGCCTCTAGTATTTCTTCGAAAGGCGTCGGTTCAACCGATGCCTTCAATTATATTTTTAGATTTCGCTCAGGCTCGGGCTCGGCCGCACCGAGCCCTAAAGACCATGTTTTCTCTCCGGCGACTCGTCGGCTTTGTCTCCGCCTCCCCGCGCTCACCTCCGGCCACCGCCTAGGCGGCGACGCCACCACCTTCCTCGACCCGGCCACTGTCCCCGCGCTTGCCCCATCTCCACCTTCCTCGCCCCTCAATCGCCCCAACTTCACGGCCCCGCGCTCGCCCCGGCCACCATCCTTCCTCAGCCCGGCCACCGTCGCGCCTCGCCCCGGCCATTGTCCCGGCCAGCTCCGCCTCATCTCCACCGTCTCAGGCACTGTCACATCATCGGCACCGTCTTAGCCAGCTCCGCCTCCCCGTCCTCACCCCAGTCATTGCTCGGCTCATCTCCTCGCCCCGTCGCGCGCGTCTTTATAGGTAATATATATTTTTAATATATGTTAGAAATACATATGAATGTAGATGTATCGTATAAAATTAAGTATGTTATATTTATGTAGTATTTGATAGTGTTTCTTTCTTAAAAGTTTTGTGAGAAGAGATGGCGGGAGAAATGGTTCCGTTTGTCTTAATGTATGGTGGCAGAATTGATAGAGGTGAATACGAAGGCGGTGAAAGTGTAGGATTATTTATTAATAAGCCAAGTACTTACGAGGAACTACAGATGCAAGTGGTAAACAAACTGGGATGGGACCAAAGATTGTGGAAAATTCGTATGAAGTACAAGATGCCTGTTTATGGAGGAAGGACTACGGTAATACCAATTGACGATGACAATTCTATGCAACAAATGTTCTATTTTGTGCCTCATGTGCTTAGCCTCGAGCTATGCATAGAAAAAGAGGCGCGCATGCCTAGGTTTGGAAATGATGGTGAAGGCGGAAGTAGGAGTGCTCGCAGAAATAGGTCGAGTGGACACTGTAGAGGAAGGCGTGTGGAAGATAATGAAGAATATATCACTAGCGTGCAACGAACCCCAAATTTCGCATAGTTTGAGGTAAGTTTATTTAAAATATGTATTGAATACCATTAAACTTACGGTATCATGAATTGTTTATAATGTATAATGTAGGCACACATCTCATGCTCATGAAGCGATGAATATTGGCATGGCACGATGTGGTGAATGGTTTGGCACACAAACATCATTTGATAACCCTTATTTTTACACTGGTTCAAGTGGTATGCAAGAGGGAAATATGAATGATGATGAAGACGAAGGGGAGAATGAGGAAGAGGATGGGGAAAATGATGAGCAAATGCCGAATTCATCGGTTATTGATGTTGAAGATGTACGAGGAGAGGATAGTGTGCAAAGATGGTTGATAATGAGGGAGATGAATTGGTGGACATCGCAATTGCTACGAATAACTTAGATGATTTTGAGGAGGAGTTGCCATATGAGGAGGAGCCCCCATGGGCGTGACTAACAGATGATGAAATAGATAGGGCAATTAATCGGGGTTTGCATGAGGAGACATATCATGAGGAAGCAATATATGTGGGCCAAATATTCCCTAATAAAGATGAATTTGTACACGCATTGAGGGAGTTTTCAATAGCGCATGATGTTCGATATAATGTGTTGCGTACAAGTCTTACACAGTACACAACAAAATGTCAATACCCTGCCTGCCCATGGAGAGTACATGCATCATTGATGAAGGGGATGAATCATTTTAAAGTGAAGACGTATGGTGGCGAACACACTTGTAGAAATGCTAAGCTAGACACTGGTCATAGATAATATACTGTGGCGTTTGTTTGTCGGCATATATTACCCTCTATTAGAGCGGAAGTGGATATCCCACCAGTGGTTATTCAAGAGAGGATTAAGGAGACGTTTCACGTGGATATTTCATACACAAAAGCATGGAGGGCAAGGTTTATGGCGATCAAAGCAGTGTATGGTGATTGGGTTGAGTCCTATCAATTGTTGCCAATGTACTTGGAGGCAATAGTTAATGCCAATCCAGGAACCATTTGTAGGTTGGTGACGACCCCAATGGAAGATGCTACGCGTCGACGGTTTGAGATGGCGTTTTGGGCATTTGGGCCATGTATTGAGGGTTTTAAACATTGTCTCTCAGTCATAAGTGTTGATGCTACTTTCCTATCTGGTAAGTATGGAGGAGCCCTTTTGGCGGCGACTGCTAACGACGGGCACAAGGGTTTGTTTCCTCTTGCATTTGGCCTTGTTTCGGGTGAGGATTACCCTAATTGGAGATGGTTCTTACGTATGTTGAAGGAGCATGTTGTCCTTGATAGGATATGTATCACTATCATATCTGATCGACATAAAGGGTTACAAAAGGCTGTGCCAGAGGTGTTTCCGCATCCTTCTTTTTATCACTGATATTGTATGCGACACATAAAGGCAAACTATCATAAGAAGTTTAAAATTGATGTATTGACGAGGTTGATAGGGGAAGCCGCATCTGTGCTTACCATAGACGAGTTTGATGAGAAGATGAAACTTATCGGTGCAGAAAGTCCAGAAGCAAAATGGCTACTCAGTGAGGAAGGTGGATTATCTCCTCAATTGTGGTCTCTTGCTCACGATGGTTTTATAAGATTTGGAATGACCACAACAAATATGGCTGAAAGTCTAAACAGCGTGTTAAAAGGGGCTCGATCATTACCCGTGCAAACCTTAGTGTCAGCCACATTCTACCGGATCGTCAAATTCTTTGTGAAGCGACATTCGGCCGGATTGGTCATGACAATCCCATACACCCCTACTATTGAGTGGAAGATTAAAGAACAAACGCACCTTATTGGCAGCATGTTCGTTGACCAAATCAATTCTCACATGTATGAAGTGAGAACAATGCGTGGTAGAAAATATGTGGTGGATGACAGTGATCATACATGTTCTTGCAATTATCCTCAGGTGTACAAACATCCATGTCGTCATCTACTTGTTGTCCATTCAAAGCGAAGGCGACCCATCGGCGATTTAGTTGGACATTGGTATACATCTGACGCATATAGATCGGTGTATGCAGCCGAATTCTTTCCTCCTCCTGATCGACGATCTTGGGAGGAAAAGTCACCTATGTATGTGGTGAAGGCACCAAGAGTGACACGAAAACCCGGTCGTCCACGCACTAGGAGAATACGTAATGCGATGGATAGTGCGGGCATGACGATAGATGGTCGATCACACTACCATTGTGGGAAATGTAACCAACTTGGATATAATAGGCGTCACTGCCAAAACACACCTTCAGCGGATTGGTACATGTTCTTACAATGGTCTTTATATTTAAAGTAGGTTGGTTTATACATTCTTTGAAGATACAATTAATTGTTGGTTTCTTTGTAGATATTATGGACCCAGAACCGATTGATCCCTCCGTCCTCACAGAGCAGAGCTCGCACAGTTCCGATGGCATATGGAACGGAGAGGTATATGCATAATCATTATCTCCTTAGTTTTGGATATTGCAGAAATTTAACTATTTTTCTATTTCTATTTATTTTTCATGTGTATAGGATCCCGGGTGCATTGAATGCACCGAGCACTGGCAAAACGTGCGCCATTGGGTAGTTGATCCGCGCATGTTGCCGTACATAGAGATGGCAGGTTTTGACCACTTTACACGGTTACAATATATCAGGATTGATAGGGCTCTCATCACTGCCCTAGTTGAGATATGGCGGAGGGAGATGCAAACATTTCACTTGCATTTGGGGGAGATGACTATAACATTACAAGATGTTGCTGTACTACTCGGATTGCGAGTTGATGGCATTGCAGTGAGTTGCTCGACTGTGGGCATTGACTGGAATGAAGTATACGAGCATCTTCTTGGACGGGTACCTCCACATGAATCATTGAAAGGACGAACTAGGGTAAGTCTGTTTTGGTTGAGAGAGCAGTTCAGTCGCCTGTCGGAAGATGCCACAAAGATTGACATCGAGCAACACGCACGAGTATATTTACTCTATTTGCTCGGTAGCACTATATTTGCCGATAGCAGCAGTAGCCATGTGCACCCGATGTATCTTCTTTTGTTAGAGGATTTATACACCACGGGACAGTATGCATGGGGCAGTGCCACCCTTGCCTACCTGTACAGAGAGTTGGCAAAAGCTTGCCAACCTAGCACATTCGGGATTGCCGGGTGCGTCACCCTGATCCAGGTAAACTATCAATAATCTGATTCATGCTGAAATGTATATTTCAATTATAACATTTGATTCATGCTGGGTGTGTATATGTTAAACAGCTATGGTCGTGGGAGAGATTGCATATTGGTCGTCCAAACATTCAAAGTACTCCACTAGATGGTTTATCTCCGTTAGGAGTTCGGTATGTGTTATCTATTTAAGTTATTTTGTGATCTTCTATTGGGATTTTAACTAATGTATTTTTCATCTTCTTTATGTTAGGTGGAATGCTAAAAAGAAAAAAACTGTAAATCCTCACAGTGTCCTCGATGTATAGATCTGAACTAGACTATCAGCGATCCGGCCAGGTATTAGTCATTCTTAATGTACATGTTATGAATATAACGAATGTAAATAGAGTGACACAAATACTATTTTCATATATTGTGTAGGTAACATGGCAACCATATTATGATGATGTGTTAGCGCAGTTACCTGGAGTATGTACGGATGGAGCGCATGTGTGGCTATTTAGGATGCATGTTCTTGCGAGTTTGCCATTGCTTCGGCCAGTTATGACTGAGATTCCAGGAGTGGAGGTTGTTCCAAATCCATTATTAGCTTCACGAGACGTTGTGACATTATCAGCCGACACGACGGGTTTTACCCCATCACTAGTTGTTCCAGACGCCTCAGTCGATCAAGTTGAGAGGCCCCTTTCTTCGAAAGTATATACCCGGCAACAGCATGCACTCCGTGCTCTACGTCAGGCACCTTCTTCTTCAGATGCTATACCTGACGTTGAGCCTGAGGAAATTCCAGTTCAAGCACGAGGACGGGGTAGGAATAGGTTGAGGAGAATTGATTAAACACTTGTAATTTTATAAGTACATTTGTAATACTTTATATAATTTTGTAATAGTTTAATGTTGTGTAATATGTTTTTCTATATGTTTTGTGTAATGCTTGTGGATGTGTTATCAGGTTTTGAAAAATTGTAGATTTCATCCGGAGGAAGATGTCGATTGAGGAGGAGAAGTTGAGAGGCGTCGGTTGAACCGATCCATTGTGTGAAAAAAAAGCTTAAGTGACGGAAAGGCGTCAGTTCAACATTTCTAGAAAAGGCGTCGGTTTAACCGACGCCTCTATTGTGCGAAAAAAAAGATCAAGTGCGGGAAAGGCGCCTCTATTGAACCGACGCCTTTATCATTTCTTCGAAAGGCGTAACCGATGCCTTTCGGGTCAGTATAAAAAAAAATGCCACGCAGGCGCCAGCGGTCGCACTGGCGCCTGTGTGGCTTGTCAGATATCCTCTTTTGCAAATATTTGCTACAGTATGTCATTTTTTTTAAAAAAATTTCATACCTTATTATATAAATTTCCCTTTTTTTTATGAAAGTATCCTCCAGAGTAATTGAGCCCACATCCTTTCCTGAAAATGCATTACATAAGGCTTCACCACCTAAAGGCTAAAACATGAAAGATGAAATGTGATTTTCCTGTTTGCACTCACACTTGGTGATGTATTCAAGAGCATTAAAAGGTTTGGCATCCAATAAAGTTGAAATAGATATACATGGAAGCAATACAAAAGTTTGGAAATAGATAAGAGCTAGCAAGGATACAAAGTTGAGCTTGAGGCAATGACGCAGGTAGTGTTGTTGGTTGTGAACTATTTCCAATCCCCTCTTTGGTCTACACCGTGAGCTTTCTTGAAGGGTAAGGCCCTTTAGAGAAGAAAAAGACGGGCAATAGGAACAACAGGGTTGGATCAGAATTAAAGAGCAATCGGCTTGAAAGCAGTAGTGAAGCATGGCACCAACTGATAATTTGCCCTTGGCATAACTTGTTTGTTATTCGGACATTTAAAAACTATGATTAAAACCCATGGACAATTATTATAACTTAAAAAATTCACAAATCTTTGATTAAGTGCAGCCTCAAATAATATAAAAACGAAAATAGGAACCTCAAGGCTCGTGCTAATTGTTATATCAGACCTGCCTGCTTGACTGTTGACGTCAAGTTAGCTATTAGTCCAATTGACCCTGCTTTGGCAAGAAACTGAAGGGTGCCAGCCAGGTTGGATCATGAACCTGAGCAATTGATAGGTTGGTAGAGAAGTACACCATTTGATGGATGTCCACGGTGTGTTTATTCATGAAAAGAGAGCCTACTTGAAACCATATGTTCTAACTCTTCTCGAAACAGCAGACTTCGAACACGGCTTCAGCCTTTCAACCCACATGACATGCTCATGACTCCATGAGTAATACTCCCTCCCCCTGGAATTATCATCACCATAAACTAATTTTAGTTCATTTTAAAAAACCTAATGGCAATAATAATTTTGGATGGAGGGAGTAAGCATTTTCATTCTATATCGGACCTTTTGATGGCCATGTTTTATTTCCTTTTTACTGCATAGGGATCAAATGTAACTACGACCCATCACAAGTGAGATAACTGTCGTCCTGGCCAAGCTAATCTAATGATATTCTCCATTGTATCTAACTTGTAGGAGATGAGAGATAATGGCTTTTAGATTCTCGATTGAATGTTCCACTTGCTCTACCGTCTCCTAGCATAATCGTCCTTATAAAACTTCTCCAAAAGAATCAAAACCTTTGTATTCTAGAAGAGAGCTGCCGCCTTGAGCTGGTCAAAGTAAAAAAGGTCAACATCATTTTCTGACGAACATGGAATCTCCGACCGCGTGGAGAACACCTATTCCTTCCGTTCGAAAACGATTGGAACCATATGGAGTATCGAATTTTTTTAGGCCACAGTACAACCAAAAGTAGGAAAAGTCCAGTGCCGCTGAGAAATAAACCTAAACGGTTCCTATTTTTTTCTCAGACACAGACACGGAAAAAGGGATACTACAAATGAAATGAATTGATGATTTAATGGCCAAGGCAATTTTTTTCGATTTGATTGGCGACATGAAACTTTAAATAGCTTTATCTATAAGTCACATTTGGATGCATGAGCGAATGCGACATGTACAGCTTATAGAAAAATTGCTTTTCATAGTTCGGCAATTAGGTAACCAGAAAAGACGCAGTCAAGTAAAAATGAAAGGTCATCTGGTTATTCATTATGCCTCAAGTTAATGGTATATTGGTATTAACAATGGATTCGAAACCAGCCATCTGAACATCATGTCGCCATCCCATGTGAGTGGTAGCCGCGCCACGTACGGTGCAAATAAAAAAAGGAAAGCACTGGTTTTTTTTTGCTGTGAAGCATGTTTTACAACGACCGAGATATGCGACTTGGCTGTCATACGTTTATTTATTTTTTAATGTAGAGTGGATGTTTTGGGGCCACAATGTTGGGCTGTGTTATTTTTTCTTTTAAGGGGCCGTTTGGGGCGTGATTAAAAGCCACGGCCACAATGATGGGATGTTTTGCTACACTGTAACGTCTGGATATTTTATATATCCAGTTGAAACTCCTCTTGAGGTGTTTCAGCTGGATGTAAAAATCCACATAGATGCTACAGTATATATCCAATATCCAGTCTGGATATTTTTACAATAATCACGTCCCAAACGGCCCCTAAGAAGGATTTGCAAGGTCAAACCATAAGAAGTTTATTAGTATTTCAGAACCTTGGTCTCTACATTGCTCACGGATCTACAAGGAAACAGGCTAGAAAGCAATGACCATGATGATGGCGGCTGGGACGGCTGGCAACCGTGACATGGTCACCCACAGGAAAGCATAAGGCCAATTCTGTGTGCGATAAGCCTCTTTCTTATGTCAAGCCATTGTTAGATCTCTCATTCGCCATCTTCCTCCATGTATCATCTTCATCATCTTGTTCTGACCATCCTTCTCCTCCTCTTCGTCGCCCGCTCCGATGGAGCCGTCAACAGTAACTGCACTACATATTCCATGTGCGGGGGGACTAATATCTCTTACCCTTTCTGGCTTAACGATGGCACCAACGCCTACTGTGGGTATCCTTACTTCAACATCACCTGTACTGACGGGCAGGCCATACTTCATCTTCCCGAAGATGACTACAACGTGGACAGCATCGATTACGAAACAAGCGTCCTGACTGTCATAGATGCCGATGTAGCGACTGGAACATGTCCCAGGGTTCGCAAGAACGTAACGCTGGACGAGTTAAATCAGCTGGCCCTCACCACAGACGATATAGCCCTTCGTTTCTTCTTCAATTGCTCTTCCGCATCATCGAATTCAGCCTTGCTGTCCAACTCTCCTCCTTGCTTCGGCGAGGGAACTACTAGATCGTTTGTGTTTAAAAATGGAAGATACCCAGCTAATTTCGATTGGTTTGGGAGTTGTGAAGAAAACTTTGTGGCCCCGGTCGTGGAGAGGCAGACTACGAATTTAGCCAGCGATTTTGCTAGCCTGCTGCAGAATGGTTTCCAAATGAACTGGACCTCAGCTCTATCCTGCCCGGCCTGCCAGGAGTCTGGGGGCTACTGTGGATACACAGATTCGTCGACTTTCGTTTGCTTCTGCGATGATGGTTTCCACAGTGTGTCTTGCGATGGAGGTATGTCACTGCCTAATCCCACATTTATGTCCGATAATTTCGTTTGCATCTTCATCCTAAGTAATAAGCCTTTAGTTACGGGAACTCTTTCTTTCATCTGCTTTCATCTTCTTCTTTCTACTTTTTATTTTCCCAAAAATAAAATGCTTCTAGATACTTCGAACTTGATTAATTATTTAGTTGAAAAGTCACGATCATCTCAATAGAAGTAGATTACATTTGGTGCACTTAATCGCTTCAAAGTTGGTAGAAATAGTCATCCACATGTTTCATCTCTGCATGTTTTAAAATAATAAAGAGGTGGAAGCATTGCTCTTTCTCCTTACCTAGCTTCGACTTTCTCTTCATATGTTAATCTTCATCTTCAATATTTGTCCGATCTACTCGCCTGCGGGTAGGCGATTTCTATATGTTCTGTTTTTATCAACAAATTTCACCTTGATTGGGTGTAAGTCCTTGGAAGAAAGCCTAATTGGAGTCACATGTAATCTGTAGCATTCCCCTTCCACAGTCCCAATTAAGATCCAATTTATTAGTGGATATCTAAACCTTTGACTTTCTCCTAAGTATAAAAACGATCATAATTGAGGAGTTGAAAGTCAACTCAGCTTGGGAATCACTCCAGCTGAAGCGAGTGGATTTTATCGTCAATCTCTATTAGGCACAAGGCGGTTGGTCAACTTGAAAGTTGAAGCTCAAAATCCAGAAGATGATGTTGTTTCAACCTACATGTTATAGTTGCCCAAGAGTTCTTCCGATCATAGTCACAGGTTTCGTAAGACTTTCGCGAAATTAACGTAATTTCGGCGAAATGGGTGTCTACCGCTCTGTATTTATAAATTTTTATCATTTTTAACCGAAATTTACCATTTATTTGGGTATTTTACAATTTATGCAGCAGATTTTTTGATTTATTATAATACAAATAATTAATTTTTAAGTTATTTACAGTTAAGCAAAAAAGTTTGAAGTTTTTTTTTGTGTGAGGCACGTTAATTTTCTGTCTCCTTCTCCGCTTCCTCCTCTTTCTACGCTACGAAACTTTTTGAAAATTTCCCAAAACGAAACCAAAACGGCTCATCACCGAAATCGAAACTTTGTGACTATGCTTCTGATTGGTTCCCGCCTTTAGGACAAGTTAAAGTTAACCCTTGCATTCGGAGCCAGAATGACCTTCTAGTCTTCAACTGCTACATCCATAAATGATGCTCTACCCCTCTCGTATTTGTTCTTTTTTTCAATGAGTATAGAGGCTGGCTGTTCGCCTAGTGAGTACTCTCTTCCGGTAAATTGGTTCGAAATTAGGTGGGATGTTGACTGTTTCCACTTTATTCTTCTTATTTGTCTATACTCTTCGTTTATTTAGATTTGGCCAGAAGTCTTCGTTTCTAAATTGCCTTTGATAATTCAATATCTAGCTCTCTTGTCTAAACAATTGTTCAAGCCTGACAATCTTCTTCGGATTTGAACGGCTGCGATTACTTACGCAACTTCCACAAGCTATCCAATCAATTTCTACCCCCCTGAAGACGTTGTTTTGACTAAAGCAACATGCAATTTCCAGGCAATAGCAGAGTCGTCACGTATTTATAAGAAAATGAAAAGCACTGTCGTCACGCTCCATTATTTAACATTTAGCAGCTTGTTTAGACATCGTCAAGCTCTTAATCTTCGACAGAACACCTTCCTAATTCCAGCGTTCTAGTCACTGCATCTCTCTCTGTTTCCATCACCAAACAACCTTTGACAGTTACCTAATCTCTCTTCCTCCAAGCAATCTTGATCACCTACTGCTTGGCTCTGCATAGCTACCGAGCCCACCTGGATTCTATGCACCTCTCATGCTCCAAATGCGTCTTCCGTCCTTTCTGCCCTTCGCAGTGGCTCTCTTCTTCTTATTCTTCTTCCCTCAGTTTTCTTCTCCCAAGGAAGATGACAAATACAGGGCCTGCAGCACTCCTTACGCATTCAACTGCGGAAGAGGAATCAACGTCTCTTACCCATTTCTTGCCGGTGCTCGCCCTGTCTTCTGTGGATATCCAGAATTGAACCTCACCTGTGAGGACAGTATGCCGGAATTTGAGTTGTTATCAGCGAAATACCAAGTTAAGGATATATCATATTCCAAGAGGCTTGTAACCCTGGTGGATAAAATCATCTTGGATAATGGATGCCCCACGAAATCCACGTATCAGAGCATCGCGGGCATCTTCTTTGAATTTAACCAAGGAAACTCACAGCCCACCGCCTTGGTCACTGGTTGCTCTACCGCTCCAAATTTCGGCACTTTAGACTTCCATAAAGTTTCATGTCCAGGGGTTGACAGTGAGACTAAGAGCTCTTACTGGGCGTCTGTGTGGTATCCTGAGATGATGGACAAGTACTGGCTAGATAAATGGGGCTGCTCAGATATAGTCGAGGTCAGGCTTCCGGGTGGTGCGGCAGTTGATCGATTCTACAAGGACTCGAACAGTTTCATGGAGCTGATGAAGGAAGGAGTTGAAGTACGGTGGAAGGTCGGGGATGGATGGTGCACTGGTTGCCAAAATTCTGGTGGAGTTTGCGGCTTAAACCAGAATTCTCCCGGAGATCCCGCTTGTTTTTGCCCAGACGGATCTCAATCACGCTCCTGCTCCTCCCCAGCCCCAGGTTGGCCAACTCTCTCTCCCTCCCTCCCTCATAATCCATTCTCACGAGTGTATCGTTGCGTATTTGCTTTTCTAGGAAATAGGAATCTTCATTTACAGAGCCCCTAGGATCCGAAGAAACATTTTGATTTTTTGCACATTAGATTGTAGGTACTTAGAATTAACCAAAACATTTAAAGCAGCTTGGAATGCGTGCTTTCTGGATTGTGAAGAAAACTCCATGTCTCATTAAGGGGCGGTTTGGATCGTGAAAAATCCCAAAAATCCACCAGGTGGATTTTTGGGAATGGATGTTTTTAATTTTTCAGGCCCTAAAGTGATCCGGATCAGCAATTGATTGTCTTGGAAAATCATGAAATTGCTTTATAAAAACATTTAACTCAATTATTGACAATTCAACCACATGGAGACTCGTAATGGCCAGTCCAATCAACTTGGTCTGCCATTAATGAGAGAATTTTTGGCTTTTGAGCTCTTGGTAAAGCTGGAATGCGAAATTCACTTGGTAAAAGAAGCGATGACGTTTCAACGCGCCATGGATGTGGTTGTCAATACTCAAGTCGTCAGTCGTCGTCTGCTTTTGGTCCATGGTCATCCTTCAACCTTCTCTTCTCTTTCGCTTTTCAAAGAAAACTTTTTTCCATGCTCCAATAATACCCCTCTCTGTTGACTTACGGCAATCCAAATCTCGTCTCTAAGTACACGTTCAACTATAGATTTCAGGGCCGCCCCTCCCACAAGTCTTGCAAATACCCATCCACCCTTCACAACTTCATCCCTTCTACATCCTGGAACTCTTGTTCACCATTGTAATGGCATCCCTTGTAATTCTAAGTCTCCGCTTCTTGCCATTTGTTCCCAACATATCTTCTTGATAGTCGTCACCCCCTCCTCTTGAGCCTGAAATGGAACTCACCTCTCCTGTACAGATAGTGCTAGTTCCCTTAGCCATCTACCTCTTTGTCATCTTCTCTTTCGCCGGACAAGTTCGTTCCCAGGACGGGGACCCACTGTATGAGGCCTGCAGAGAGCCTACAAGCTGCGGGGATGGCCAGAACATAACTTATCCTTTCTGGATTCCGTCACAACCAGCTTACTGCGGCTACCCGGGCTTCAATCTCACTTGCAAAAGTGACCAACCAGTCTTCCAGACGTTTCTGGGCGACTTCAAGGTTCTGAAAATTGATTATGAAAACCAGTTTCTTACGGTAGTCAACCAAACTTTGGAAGAGGATTGCCAGCTTAACATCTTCACCATCCCCTTTCGTTCTCCTTTCCGTGTTCGGCCCAACCAGCCATCTCTCCTCTTTGATTCCATTTGTGACGATGGAGGTCGAGCATACCAGTACCATCGAGTTAACTGCTCCACCAATCGCACCCTTCTTGTGTATGACGGAGATGATCAATTTAATTCTGACAACTATTTGGAATATTGTAAATCGGAGCTTGCTGTCCCGGTTTTGGAGGAGAGTGTTGCTCAAGTTGATCTATCAAATCCATGGAAACTGTTGAGAAAGGGATTTCTTTTGCAATGGAGTGTAACCAACTGTAGTGACTGTAGACGAAGCGGCGGCGTGTGCGGGTACGACTATGATGAGTCAAGATTCATGTGTATGTGCCATGATCGTGCCCATAGAGTTCGATGTAAGCCTCTCTACTCTCCCAATCCTTTTTCCCCAATTTGCAACAGGAATCGTAGGAAAAAGAGTGTCAGAGCGATTATGTTTCTAAGTTAATCTTTATCATATGTATCGACCTCCAACTTCAGATCTCCAGAGATGATGGGTTGACGATTGAACAACAATGGTGGGATTAGTTTATTGACTAATTTATTAGTTTCTTATTGGAGGGATTAACGCCTGTGCAACTTAGCACTACGTATTATTTAGTGTTACGTAGCATGAGTAACCCTTCCTATCAAAAGTCTCGATTCCCACTATTGTTGTGCTCCAGGGACCCGTGTGATCTAGTCAAATTAGTGAGATCCGTTGGATTTCAATCTGACGGTTGTTTACTCAATTAACTTAGAACAGTCTACAAACCACGGTCTAAGATGGGACCAAACACCGGACCACTCTTTTGTCGGTGGTGAGTGGTGACTGGCTAGGATATTTCTTGCATAGGATTAGATATTTTGGACAGGTTGATCCGATGAAATTAGGAGATTTTTTTAAGAGTATTAATCACTAGCTATCTACCAAAGCAGTCCTGTATTTTGTTCTGTTCCTCTTGGTTCCATTTTTTAAGAGGCCAAACGTTACAATTCCTCGATATAATCCTTCCGCGTGTATTGTCACTTTTCCCTTCTCTATAATCTTCCAACTTAGAGGCCGATTGGGATTATACTCGTTTCCGACTGCATGCCATATGCTCGAACTTTAGTTCAACCTTCCAAATGACATGTTCTAGATAAATGGGTAATATTACATCAGCCCAAAGTCTTCCACACATCTGTTCTCAAAGTTGCCAATGGATATCCCGCCGATGCCCCTAAACCCAGAGCTGTTGGAAGAGGGCTTCTTGGCTCTGCTGGCTGCTGGTTTTGCTTTAGCATCGCAACTTCACCCACAGTGCGTGGATTGCTACTTCAGCGGAGAAACTTGCGCTTTAGATTATAGCACTGGCACATTCGGGTGCCAAGGTACCTGATGGCCACGCCGATCTAGTTTTATTGGATTGAGCTCAATATCTTTGGCATGGTCGTTGCAACTGTATTTTTTTATGCTGAGCCGCTAGTGTTATTATTTGATCGTTTCATAGCATCCTCGTCTATTTTAAAGCTTGGAAAATGTAATATGACTAATGGAGAACTTTCGTGCAGGCAAATCCAAGTCCAAGTCGGAGGGCGCAATCATAGGTACACATGCAGTTCCCTTTCATCCTTAACGTCAAATGGTTGTCGTTCGTATAATAAATGAATTAAACCAGTTCTCCGGTTTACTCTTGTTCAGGTGTTTCAGCGGCAGCAGCGATTGGCATTCTAGCAGTCGTGGGTATCATATTCTTCTGCTACCGTCGAAAACGCCATGTTGCTGCCTCTTCTGTTCTCCTCACACGCAAGATCTCGCGTGACGGCTCTTCCACTTATGATCTCGAGAAGTCATCCACGAATAATAGCATGCATTACCCAACCCATGTCTTCTCTTACAAGGAGCTGGAAGAAGCTACCAACAACTTCGACGAGTCCAGAGAACTCGGTGATGGAGGCTTCGGCACTGTATACTATGGTAACTACTAATTTGTTGAATCTCATCCTCCCCAATCCCCATTTATTATCACTTGGATCAATTTAGAACACTTCTCTGTTTTTCCTTTTTATCGACATATATAAAACTCCGTTTAATGTTGAAACAGGGAAGCTCAAGGATGGGCGTGCAGTGGCAGTGAAGCGTCTATACGAGAACAATTACAAGCGAGTGGAACAGTTCTTGAACGAGGTACATATCCTCTCGTCCCTGCGCCACCAAAATCTCGTCTCCCTCTACGGTTGCACCTCCCGCCACAGCCGCGAGCTCCTCCTCGTCTACGAGTATATCCCCAATGGCACGGTGGCCGATCACCTTCACGGAGATCGCGCCAAGGACAGCAGCCTCACCTGGCCCGTACGCCTCAGTATCGCGGTTGAGACCGCCGAGGCTCTGTCCTACCTCCATGCAATCGACCCACCCATCATCCACCGGGACGTTAAGACCAACAACATCCTCCTCGACAACAACTTCCGCGTTAAGGTTGCCGACTTCGGGCTTTCGCGCCTTTTCCCCTTGGATGTCACACACGTCTCCACCACGCCGCAGGGCACCCCTGGCTACGTCGACCCTGACTACCACAAGTGCTACCAGCTCACTGACAAGAGCGATGTGTACAGCTTCGGGGTGGTGCTGGCGGAGCTCATATCGTCCCAGCCTGCCGTCGACATCACCAGGCACCGGCACGAGATCAACCTTGCCATGATGGCGATTAACAAGATCCAGAGCGGGGCACTGGGGGAGTTCGTGGACCCTGCACTTGGGTACCATACGGATTTTAAGGTGAGTGAGTCGATCACTTGCATGGCGGAGCTGACGTTCAGCTGCCTGCGAGAGGAGAAGGACGATAGGCCCAGCATGGAGGAGGTCGTGAAGGAGCTGCATCGGATTGCGCGCAGGGCGAACGGGGTAGTGACAGGGACAGAGGAGATGGATAATCTGAGTGATGATGTTGGCTTGCTGAAGAACATTCCTCCGCGTTCGCCTGATTCGGTAATGGATCCATGGGGTAGCAAATTGACCACACCTAACACTAGTAGCTGATTTTTTAGGAAAATTATGTTTTTGTTTTCTGCTACTACTTTGGTTTTGATGAATAATAATAGATGGTAAAAAGGTATAGCTACATGTACACGATTTGTAATTTGTATCTTCATTACTTTTTTTGGCACTTCTTTATCTTGATTATATTGAGAATCGAGTTATATTGTACATAGTTTGAAGTTGCAATCTTGTAAGGATTGGCTGGAGGCTTGAGTCCTTGATGAGCTCTGCCTTGCTTTTTCTTCAGGGTTTCCAATTGTTTGCTTTGAGTTAACCTCAGAACCAGCAATGTAAGTGCCAACCGTGTTTTATTGATGCAGAACAATGTGCGTGATGCTCTCGGCTGCTCATTAATATGGAATTCGGCGCCAGCTTTGTCTTGTTCATATTCCCACTCATGATGAGGAAACAGTGATCTTGTATTGTGTTTAACTCTTTTCCGTTTTTAGATCATTTAAGGTCGGAAAATGATATTTGTACATCACTTTTCCTGCACACTGCCATACACAGTTCATGTGTATGGCAGTGAGTGGGTGAAGTGATGTCCCCACACTTCACTTCACCCACTTACTGCCATACACATCAGCTGTTCTGGTGACAGTTGAGTAAAACAGTAAAACACTGGGCGGTCGCATTTGGAGTGAGTGAATAGAAAAAAGGCGGGGGTTCGTTTTCCAAACGGGTGAGCACATTCATACATTTGTAGGAGCCTGTATCTTATAAAAAATATGTTTGAAATCATCACCAACATGTATCTATCAAATCAACATACGACGACTTGGGTTCATGCAAACTGCAATTTAAAAATAAATAAATACAACAGCTTACATAAATTAAGTCATTTTGATCTGTCGAATTTTGATCTGATGGTGGATGTTAAATCACTAGGTAAGTGAGTGTGCTTGTAAATGAGAACGTTGTCTTTAAAGCTAAGAAGGCCTTTCATTTTTTTATTGGCCCTTCAAATGTCAATGACTGATATGCGCATGGTGGCTAACTTGATGGCCATGGCCACCCTGCCCTTTTGGAAAAACATCTTTTAACCCCTGTTACCAGATGCACTCACAGGTTATATCAAGATTGGTCTGTTCACTGTTCCCCCTGCCATGGCTAGTGCCTTGGACCGCAGTGCCTTCATTAAACTGCCATCTCATCTAGGTCGTATGTTACCGCCACTTTATTATCTAGTAGCTGCCACAATTATCCAGTTAGTTTTGGGGTATGTTGTATCATGTACGTAGGATCAACACAAGGGATGATACATGGGGTGAGCGAACATAATATAGGATGTCTTTTTTTCTATAGCCTCTGTTTTAGCACTAGCCTCTCCTTATGGGGTAATGATATTCCAACTCCACTTTTTTACTCCATTTTCTTACACCAACCCTTGAACTCACTCCTTGTGGTAATGATATTCCTAATCCACTTTTCTACTCTATTTTTCTACATCACCCGTAAACTTACTCCTTATGGGTAATGAGATTCCTACTCCACTTTCTTACTCCATTTTCCTACATCAACCTCACTCCTTATAGATAATGATATTCCTACTCCACTTTTCTATTCTATTTGCCTACATCAACCCATGAAATCACCCCTCACTACATGGCTCCACATTATCGATTGGTGATAGAGTAAGAAAATAAAGTAGAAAAGTGGGGTAGTAATATCATAACCTTTTAATGCCATGGTGCTTGTCAATGCATATCCGGTCATCGCCAGCCGTGGATGGTAGTGTTAAACACTTGAAAGAGCCGGCCAACTCAATAGACAAATTCAAGCTCATCATTTATATATCAGAAAAAAAAAATCAAGCTCATCAGCTCTTCACGATTAGCAGACCCAACAGAAATGACAAGTGGAGGCGTGAATATCACATCTACTTTGTGCAATTCGCAATTCGCAATTCGCAAGAGACAAACTGCAACAATGGACTTTTTTTTTTATAATTACTAGCTGATCTTGTTTGCAATAATGGGGCCAGCAGATTCCCATCGCAACTTCTTCCCTTCAAACTTGGCAGCGCTCGCCTGCTTGTGCCAGTTTTCTTGGACCCATGCATGCAAATGGACATCAAAAGTCCAACCACCAAAGGGAGGTAAAATCCTCAAGACTTCACCTTCAGCTTGAGACCCCTGAAGAAAAAGAGGGAAGACAAGCCTTCGTGTCGGAGGAGCCGGAGTAGGGGAAGAAGGTCTTGGGAGAAGAGATGGACATGCTTCATAAATTTAAGCTACTGGCGATTCCTTGCGCCGGCTCTACGAGTCCCTCGCCGAGCCCGACATCTTCATGCGCGGTCTTCTTCCTTCTCAGCAGCCGTCGCCGCCGCCGCCGCCGCCGGAAGACCCTTGGACAACTTCTTGCCCGTAGCAGTAGCCACGGACGAGGATGGGAGCCCGAGTTTCAGAAGGAGTGCTGCCAAGGCGGAGAGAAAGCGTTTCTGAGTCGTATTTTAAGCTCGTCCCCACCGTTGGAAGGCCGATGGAGGTGTCAAATAGAGGAGATAGTGAGCGGTATAGCCCGGTATGTGCCGGGAAGAAGCCCGGTGGCGCGGGTTGGTTTTTGTCATGGTATAAGAGTGTCGTTGCGACACCGGGCACTGAGGAAGTCATGGAGGCCGGCGCTGGTGAGCATCCCTGAATGAAACTGCAGACTACCTTAGCCCAGATTTGATTGTAATTTGTGGGAGGGGCTTATGAGAAACGATTTTGATGATGGAAATTAGCTGAAGTCGGAGCTAACTGCGAGTTCCTATGTTTTTTTTTTTGGTTCAAGTAATTGCCAGGTTCCATGCGTTACATATTGGTCTCTCCAAGTGTTCTGCAAATAATTTTAGCAAAAAAAAAGTGATCTGCAAGCTTCGAGAAAAAATTTGCATTGCACTCCATGTTGTCCGTGTATCTTACATGTTGTCATGTGGGTGTTACAAATTTTTATTGGAGCCGACATGCACTAACGTGTTAATTGGTGAATGGCGAGATTCACCGCAACGTGGTGTTCGACGCAAGCTAAAATGAGATGTGTTATTCGCTTAGAAGTTATACCATGAAAAGACCAGGAGAACCTGAACATAGTCAACAAACTGCTGGAAATGGGTATTGCAAAACGGGTATCTTAATCAAGCGCCATTTGTGTGCCTCTTGAATGAATCTATACATATTGGTTTGTTTTGGAAATCACTAATGAGCTGCCTTTGAACCTAAGTACTCCCTAAAACCTATTTATCATACTAAACAATGGATTCAACAATGTAGTCAAATCGATTTGCCGATGCATTCGTTTTTTTTTTGAGAAATGACACCATCAATCCCGAAGAAGACGAAAAGACCACTGACCCGAAAAATCCTTAACCAACGCTGCCATGATAAAATCCGGAGGGTTCTTCATCCAATAACAAGAGAAGTCGTAAATACCAAAATTAGCCAATAAATTTGTAACCTGATTTTGTTCACGATAGACATGCACAAATCGAGACTAAACATGTTGAACCTTGAATTGCCGAATGTACTGAAGATGACTTTTAATATACCATGGACCTCGTAAGTCAAGATGATTAATAAGTTGGAGAAGGATCTTAGAATCACCTTGAATAATAAGGCTAGAAATCCGAAGGTGTTCAGCTAAGACGATACCAAAAAAGCAACCAAAAGCTTCTGCATGTAAAGCATTTTGTGCCGGCACTTGACAAGCATAAGCCACTATGAATTGGCCATGAGAATCCCGAATTATACCTCCTCCAGCAGCTAAGCCCGATGAGATTTTAAAGGAGCCATCAAAATTTAGACAACAATAATCCTGTGGGGGGAGCCTCCCATCTAAAAAACTGAGGTGTCAAGGCTCTACGCAAAGAAGTTGGAAGGAGTTTCCAATGAGCGATTTGAAGTTGTTTGAGGAAAAGTATACATCGTTTATCAGCACTTGCCAAGGTAACCATCTTGTAATCAAAGTGTTGCTCATTACGAAGACGCCATAAGACATATATGAGCACTATATATGTTTCCAGATAGGTGACTATTTTACCATCCCGAGAGGTCACGGTTTGCTGAGAGTGAAAGAGAAGGATTTGCTGTTGGACAGTCGGCAAGCCAAGACTTAAGTGTCGACCGGTGAGTTGAAACCCTGGTGAAAGGACACTGCAGAAATAAATGATTCATTATTTCATAGACACAATCAAACAATGCACACTTGTCAGGATAGATATGAAGTTGTTGAAAGAGAATATCCATGGCGGGTAATCCGTTCCGACAAACTTTCCAACCAAAGTGTCGTAGACGAAGAGGAAGATTCAATTTCCATATTATTCGCCATAAAGGGTCTTGTGGACCAAATGAAGATCTGAGTAAGGTGTAACCAAAGCCAACTAAATATTTACCTGAGGGGGTATGGACCCAGATAAGAGAATCATGCACATCCATAGATAACTGGGTCTGAAGAATACTCTCCGCAATGGGTGGAGGCCATAAGGAACAAATTAAATCCATATTCCATTCTTTAGAATTAGTAATGAGACAATCAACTGTAGCATGAGGGTGTAGTTTATCTGTGAAAGGTGTTGCAATCTTGTTGAGAGTCCAAACAGAGTGGAAGATTGGTATGTGGCAACCATCGGCAATAATCCACGAGTAGTTGTTAGTAAGGAGCGGAAGATATTTGGTGAATTGCTACCACAAAACTGAATCCTGTGGTTTGGCAGTGATGTCCAATAAATTGTGATGCATCATATACTTTGAAGTCATGCAAATAGACCACAAGGAGCCATGAGGCTTAGACAGAAGATCCCATAATTTTTTCAATAATAAGGCATTATTAAAGACATCAGTTTGTTTGATACCTAATCCTCCACTTTGTTTGGAGGCGGCAATTGAAGACCAACTGAGTGTATGAAAACCACGAGATTTGGAATGTGCCCAAAAGAACTACTGGGCCACTTTATCAAGCAAATCGGCAACCGAGCGAGGGAGTTTATGCACAGACATAGTATGAATTGGCAAGGAGCTCAAAGTGGATTTAATCAAAGTGGTACGACCAGCTTGACTAAGGAGATGAGATTTCCAACCAGTCAACCTACTTTGAACTTTGGTGACCAGGTCTTGACAATGGCTTCTCCGCAAGCGTCCTTTTGTGAGAGGAACTCCTAAATATCTATCAATGCCCAAAGGGCCACTGACATGAAAAATATTTCTCAGTTTAGCAATCATAGAACTTGAAACACTCAGACTACATTGCATCCTTGTCTTTGTCACGCCCCAAATTTCTAAGACCCGATTTACGCGGAAGCGCCAATCCAATGACGGTTATAGGGTAGGAAACCTGGGACTGACCGAATACTCGAGACTTCTATTGTCCCATTAAAATATCATGGGACTTGCAGGATCCATATGACTTAAACAATATTTACTTACAAAAATATAGAATAACTGAAAGGAAGTCTAATTAACTATTACAATATCTGAAATTGTCTTAACAACCACACAAATCAAGATGGCACGCAGGCCGAAGATCAAACACCAAAATATAACAGAAACATAAAGAAACGAGTCTTCAAAGCTCCAACATCAGTCCACGTCGCTGGATGCTATCACTTCTGCTCCACCTTAATTTCTGCATCAGAGGTTGCATGAGTATTCCATAGGAAATACCCAGTAGGATACAGAAAACCTACACTGGAATAATAAGAGAAGACTCCAAATAGGTATAGTTTAACAGACTCAGGTTCAATAAAGATTGAGTTTACTTACCTGAAACCAACTGCCATCCGAGACACATCAAGGTCAAGGGAAAATAACTCAAAGACTCCAAACTTTCATGGAGGTAAGATAGAAAAAATAAGCTTCGGATAACCAAAGTGTCAGAGTACAATTTCTGCTCTCAAATCTGTCAACAATACCAGAACATCCTAGAGGTTCTTCAGAGGAACCTAGCCATGCGTCTAGGGATGCTGGCCCCATCGGTGCTTACGGGCACAATGGGCGGAGATTGCAGACCTTCCGTAATGTCATACAATCTAAGCGCATGCGGTTGCCGTCATCGGCTGAACTACAGAGGTTCATCAAATCTGAGATCTCGCAAGATCTAGCAATGGCTTGTGAGCATACTATGATTCCGACTAAGAGTTCTAAATGCTACTTAGCGGAGAAACAATTCTTAGAAATATTTGGCCTTATCGGCAAAAGGCTTAGAACAAGACTTTCTAAATTTCGACTCTTCATAGGAGTGAAAAGCAAACATCGGACACAATCCGAATCGACTTACTAAGGAGTGTTGATATCTTAAATGAATAAGTCTGGAAACTCAAATGAGACTCGACTATAATGACTAACACCACGAGGTTTTCCAAAAGTTCATGTATGCTATCTTCATAGTCGTACCTAACCCTAGAATTGATAATCCCCGACTCGGAATAATTCGGATGACGTGTCTCAGATAGACCACGTCAGAGACATCGAATAAAATTCAAGCTTTGAATACTCTTGAGTCATGAATGGACCAAAAGAAGAACAAAAGGACTATTATTATGAGACACCACGTTTAGCTCTAAGACCCTTAATTTTCTTTTAGGGTTACTGTTCTCAGTACTATATAAATCATATTATACTTGATTAAGGTCTTAAATATCAACTTAACTCAAGCCTCTTAAGTTTATTAAGATTTTAAGTCTTTTAAAACAAGAAACAGTGTTCTGCTCAAAACAGTACAGCCCACTTTAACTGGTCACCACGTTCTGTACAAATTGATTCAATCTATAAAATTTTTATCTTGAATATCCTCAGATGTCTATTTTTCAGATTGATAAACGACTTAATTTTTTTATTATTATATATTTAGTTATCATTTTTCGAATGAGGTCTGTCTGCGCAGGATTACTCCTGGCCGAGACCAATTATCTTATGCCATACTTAATTTACTAATGTATAAACTTTAGTAACTCCTTATTAGTCTTTTCTGACATTAATTTAATATCACTTATGATCTTTACAGAACCCTAATGGTTCTGAAATCTCAGTTTTTAATTCAGTTTTCCATTAGTCTTTACAACTCAATTGCTAAGTCATTTTTCTTATCTCATTATACAAGTGGTATTAACTAAGACATATAATTCTGGACAACTCTTAGGACTCATGACACACTGTCACGCCCCAAAATTCCTGACCTCGATCGGAGTGCGGAAGCCTTTAAGTAAACTAAATAAAAGCCGAGGTAGGAACCTTGGGACGCGACCGAATACTCGATCACTCGGGTCAATTACATCGTTACAAAAGAACGTGTAATCGACATCACCAGGAACTCATAACGAAACTTAGAAATTGAGAACTAAGAACTTCTTCATCAAATTTGAAATAACATTGTCAATGTAGCAAATGGATCCTACTGAGATTATTACAGCAGATTAAATAAAAACTATCAAACAAGCAAACATCAAATTTAGGCACACACTGGCCAATACTAACGAAGTTCTAACAAAGTGCAATAGAATAAATAAAGCAATTCTTCAAGACATCTTCCACGCATCTGCTACGCCTTTCTGAACTGCAAAATCCTGACTTACTGATCTTTGAGGCATGCATCAGAGGATGCATGAGTATTTCGTAGAAATACCCAGTAGGATGTAAAAACCCACCAGGAAGATAAAATAGGTTATGAAGAATAGATCACTCGAATAAACAGGAATAAACACTCTCTGAAAGACCACTCATAGGTTTATGTTGCAAGAATAGCAAGGTCAGATGATAACAGTTCCAATGGAAAAGTTATCGAAAAGAATAATCTCAATATGACTCCAAACAAATATCAGTGTAAGGAGAGAATGGTCAAAATACCAAAGGCTCCAGGCATCTAAAGTGCAAGGAGTTACAATTTCTGCTCGCTGAATTTACCGATCACCCGTAAGTGACTATACCAGAATCATGCTAGAGGTTCTCTTTTTGGAACCCGGCCACGCGTCTAGACATGCTGGCCCCATCGGTGCTTACGGGCACAATGGGCGGAGACTGCAGATCTTCCGTAATATCATACAGCCTAAACGTACGTATTTGCCTCCTTTCGGGCAATAGGGAACCCATGTTCCATAAATATCGGAGGTCACTCATGACCTAGCAATGGCTCGTGAGCATACTATGATTCCACCTTTTAATAAGTGGAGAAATAGGTCAATGTCAAACTGGACAATGATTCAACAATAACAAAGGTCTCAACTTTCTGAGAATAGGGTAACTCTTACCATAATGACTCCCTCATGGAGTATGAAACAGATAATCAAGGTTTCTCAACAATATATATAGCTCTCTCTCAGGGAGTAACAAGAAGATTCACATATCTCACATAATGAAGAGAATAATGAAGACTCACAATTTGAGGAATAATGAATTTCACTCTTGGAATACACGTCATGCATCATGTCTTACCTTTGATAGGGATATCTCTAAGTATAGAATTGTATTACATTTAATCTCAAGATACCTTTCTAAGAAAGTTTGATCTCCAATTGGATACTCAAACCGACACCGCGATGAACCATAGAAACAAGACCAAATTGACTCTTGTGCATGCTGACTCATCCCAAAGTCTTAATCTTTTAAACTTCTTCACTTATTACAGTGACTCATAAGTAGTTTTATCTTACTATATTAATATTATTTTAATCAAATTATATCATATTATGAGTAATAATACTTACTAGTGCTTTAAAACCCAAATTCCAGTAAACTGTCTTATACTATACAGCCCACTTACGACTGACGCCACTGTCAATACAGAAGGAATCTGACTCTTAAAGTTTAACAGAAGATATCCCTATGAGTCTAGTTTATAACCCCACTGACGGCATATTTTTATGATTTTTATACATTTAATTATGATTTTTATGCTGAGCACTGTCGGCGCAGAAACAGTTCTGGCCGAGAGCACATTACTTACTTATAATATGTAATCATGTACTAATACTCATTAACCATGATAATATAACATTAATACCCTTAATTAATCCCCTCCTAGAGTAATTCTAGACTCTGGTATGTTCTGGAACTTAATGATTATAATGATTCTAATTGATGATAATACCTTAAACTAGATTCAAGGCATCAACCTTGATCTAATTAAGCTTTTAACATTATTAATACATCCCTTAACTATATTGAACTATTAAATCAGGACATATCAGAATAAAGAAGATAACTTTCATGACCATCCACGTTCAAGAGACATGACCTATAGATATTCCCATCAAAAGTAGGCATATATGCATCAACATGAAGCATTAAACAAGGTATGACATTATGAGCACTCTTATTTATCAAACAACAAGGAATCTCTCATGAAACAAACATTAGGCACTCTTATCTCTGAGATAATATGAATAGGATCATAAATTAATCACAATATGAAAGAACCAAAGAAGTGCAAACCGAATTGGTTGGGAAAAACCATCCTACCACTTAGATGTATGCGAAATACACCTCCACGCGTAGCTCGTTCTTTCTCCTTCTCAACGACGCCTCCACTCCTTCGATCGCATGAGAAAAGAGGTTGAGGGGAGAGGTAGAAGGTTGCTGGAATTGGTGTCAAGGAAAGGGAGAAGGGCTAGGGCTTTGCACAAGACGTCCAAAGCTTGGAGTGAAGCATATGGGTGTCCTCCTCCTTGGCTTTTATAGCCAAAGCCTCCTCCAACTAGGATATCTCCTAATTAGATCCTTCCTAATCCCAAATCCCAATTAACCAATTAAAAGGTCTCCCTCATTAGTAAGGGACGTTCAGCCATGTTAATCCATTGTGTTTTCCCTATTTAATTAGGATTTCAAATCTCTAATAAGATTCGTTTACTATCTTAATCCTAATTACAGCACACTGTCATACGCATAACAGTCCACTTCCGACTCTTCCCACGGTCAGTCCAATTGAATATGGACTCTGAAATTTTTATTGTAGTTAGCCATATGTTAAAAGTTTCTAACCATACTAATTTCATATTTTTCCGGTTTTTCCTGAATTAGTTATGATTTATTTACTACAGACTGTCGACACAGAAATATTACTGGCCGAGCTTACAATCTTAATCATACTTTACATATCTCGTTCCAAACTAAGAAACTACCATATCTAAGCCAACCAACTAGACGTCCCCTTCCTATTGGTTGATTAAAAGTGAAATATTTATCTCTTTTTAATTAAGATTTATCTTCCCTAATTATCTCAACCGAACTGATACTTCCCGATCCTCCGCGATATTTACCATATTTACCGCTATTAGGTCAAATCGTAGATTTTGCTCCAAGATTCACTCCAATCCTCTAAAGATCTCCTTGTGGCTAGTTGCCCACGTTCACATGACTCCCTGGGCCTGTGCCACATGGCCCTGCGCCCAGGTCTGTGCATCTACAGCTAGAGTCCTCCGCACACATGACTCTGGTGTCCCGCGGTTGTACTACTCATTACACTATCTCGTGTAGACCACGGACCACGTATAAAACTAAAATTAACTGATTAATTATGAAATTCAAATAGGTCTCATCTACTTGAACACATGCCCTGGCGCCTGGCCCCACTCCTGGCGTCAGGTGTTCTCAGACCCTGGCGCCAGGCTGGCCTCAGCGCCAGGTTGTGCCCAGCGCCAAGACCAACCCTCGTGTCCTGGTTTTCTACTACTAATAGTCATGCGATTAACAAATTATATCACATCATAAATATCAAATAACACATCAAAGCACATCGCACAACCAGAAAATCAAATCAGGCAATGAACTTTCCTATTTTAGAACCATTACCTAAAATAGAAACCTTTAGTTAACGTACAAATTTTCCGGGTGTTACACACACTGACATGTTGTCAGACCACATCTGAAATCTTAGAGAATGAACCTTACAAAACCCACAAGGAATGATCTCTTATTTATCTTAAGGTATACATTAATTGATTACCTAATTGATTAGTGTTGTACTAGTAGCAATAGATATAACAATACTCTTATGGAGCATGAAATACCGGACAAGAAAATGCACCGAAGTGCTCTGATATGTCACAAAGATCTGATCTTTATTCAACAGAGAACATGAATATACATAGAGACATCGAATGATGAATATCATAGATCAACACAAGCAATTGGAATACGATTTCAACATAAGGACGGGTATGACTTAGATCAATCATAGAAATCCATAAAAGAGCCAACTTTTGTTGGACAGCAAACTAATAGGTGATTGAGGTGAGACACAAACACCATCGAATCATGAAAATATGAGGGGATATCAACTAGGGTTCGGCATAGAAAACTCAATGGTATACGATTATACATACACGATTACAATGCATCAAATCATACGACATTCATCTCATGCAATAATACTTAATGACTTACAATTTGAAATATCGTAGGCCATAGAATCAGCAATATCTCGACTCAAATCAATCAACATCAGAGAAGAAAATTAGTGGGAAAAGATATCCTACTTGATTTGAAGATCCCACGAACACACTTGATTCCAAAAAAAATGCCGCACCACCACCTCACCGGTCGACACGCTTGGACCACCACGAACACCACCAGAGATGGGCACCGCCGGTTGGGAAAAGAAAGAGGGAGAGGTAGTGCTATGAAGTGCACATTAGCTGATTTGAATGGCTAATGCACTCAAGCAAAAACCGTCCCTCTAGAGCCCTATTTATAGACTTTTTAGATGATTCTCCACCTTTGATCTTTCCTCCAAATCAATGGCCTAGAATGCTCCATCCAAAGAAAAATCTAGAATTTCAACTTCCCAAGTGCCCCTTCGGTTTTCTATTTGGTAAACCCTTGAATTAATGGGGTCAATTACCTAGGATTGAATAACTCTCAACCAACCCACTTAATTACTTAAATGATATCCCAAATCAAATTAATTTCTAGAAAGGGTAATCCATTAATGAAATTTCAAACAAAAAGGGGGGTCCCCACCACATGGCGCCCAAGGGTGTCCATGTCACCCATAAGGTGGCGCACCACTACAGGGTTCACGTGGCCCTCTAATGGTTCTCTCGCGTCTTAGATCACAGTTCTCCGATGAACGGTTAAGATGGCTTACACGCGTGATGTGCAGTTCCACCGTGCACGAGTCCTACACCTGGTAGCACGTCAATTAGGCTCCGCCACACGTATACTCGCCCGCGTGACTAGCCCTAGCCCTGGCACTCATGTGGCCCTGGCGTCAGGTGTATTCAACCCCTAGCGTCAGACGGGTTACAGCGCCAGGCCTAGTCCTCGCGCTCGGTAAAACCTGCCCAATCTGGTTAAACAATCTCATTGATCAACAAACAATCAAGACGGATACAAAAACCTTCCTATTTTAGACCAGATTCCTAAAATAGCAGTTTTCGTAGACATACCGATTTTTCGGGCGTTACAGTCTTAAAATCATTGATCAATAGCCCCAAAGCAGCACTATATTGTCGAATCCGTTTCAACACTTCGTTACAACCTTTGGACTTTGCTCAAAGGAAAAGAATCAAGTCATCAGCATAAGAGAAGATGGTTAACAGGTGGAGCTTCCTTGGAGATTTTGATACCATACAATTTATTGGCACTTTCTCCAATATTCAACCAAGTAGAGAGAACTTCTTGAGCCATGATGAATAAATAGGGAGACCCCGCTGAGGGAAAAAATACTCACTAGGATTGCCATTGAGAAGAATACTCTAAGAGACTGTAGTAACACAGAACATAACCCATTAAATCCATCGTTTTGCAAAACCAAGTTTTTCCAGGACTTTCTTCAAAAAAGACCATTTCAGTGAATCATAGGCATTAGCTATATCAAATTTGATCACCACCAGCCACCTTCTTTTTTAACCCTTTCATATAAGGTATGAAATAACTCGTGTTAAGATAATATTATCATGAATAACTCGCGCCTTTGATGAAGGCAGACGGATTTAAGGAAATGATCTTCTCCATAATCGGCCTCAATCTGTTAGCAAGAATTCTGGAAATAATCTTATAGGATACATTGCATAAACCAATTGGCCGATATTGGTGTACCTTCTTAGTGCCCTCAAATTTTTGTATGAGAGCAATATAAGTTTGATTCAGAGATTTAGCAAAGGAGTCTCTGAGGAAGAAGTCCTGAACCATTTTGATCGCATCACGACCAATCGTGTCCCAATAGGTTTGGTAAAAAATCCCCCAGAAAACCATCAGGTCCCGGACACTTTAGACCGCCAATTTGGAAAGCCGCCTAAACCCTGCCATGCATCTAGGATGCTGGCCCCTCTAGTGCTTACGGACACGATGGGCAGAGACTGAGGACCTTCCGTAATGTCAACAGTCTAACGTACGTATAGTGCCTCCCTTCGGGCATAAATATAGGTGACCTCGTAAGATCTAGCGATGGCTTAATTGAGCATACTATGAATCCACTTTGGAGAGAGTCTTGCAAGATCTCTAGTGGAGGAAATAGTCAAATGACAATATCGGTAATATTTCAAACGAATAGAGATCGCAATACTCTAAGATCATAAGGTATTTTTTACCAGAATAGACTCCCTCATGGAGTATAGATAAAAGTGTCAAATACTTTAAACAACATTCAACTCGCTTATTGGAGTAGCATAAAACATCAAGGCTTCTCAATGGCATATAATTCACTCTTGGAATAATAAGGAATTCAAACACTTTGAATCATTACAACTCACCCAAAGATTATAATGCAATACATACATCCCTTCATGCTCAGCCCTAGATAGGAATTTCCCATACACATTAGAATTTTATAATACAAATATCAGAGATAAGAATACCAAAAAGTCTTAGATGATTTGAATCCCAATTGGAACCTCAAACCGATATCAACGCTCTAAAATAGATAGCTATGATCTTCTTGGTCAAGGGATTGTCCTTCCTAATTGGATTAACTCTAACCCAACCTTACTGTGATATTCCATAAACATATATTCCAATTACTGATGTTGACATGTTAATTATTCTCATACCATATTACATAATGTTATGCAGATATTTAGTGTTTTCTCTCAGATTCAGCTCACTGCCTCCTGCACAATAGTTCTCTTCCGACAACTACTGTGATCTGTATAATAAGACTTAACCTTTTAAATTTTTACTGATGATACCGTTATAAGTCTAGTTTCTAACCCTACTGATTTTAGATTTTTTTGATTTTATTTGAATTAGTTATGAATTATTTACTACAAACTGTCAGCACAGAAATAGTTCTGGCCGGGAATGAGATCCTTAATTAAACTTGATTATCTCACTTAATAACTTATTATAGATGGTAATATATTATTAACAAACAATAATACTCCCCTCCTAGATCAATCACAGACCCTAGGATTGTCTGGAATTACCAAAGTACACCATTTTATCATGTTTCTTTGCATATAACACAATCTTAGACTTTAATATATCCCAAATACAATAATTAATGCAAGACAAATATTAAGACATAAGACTCAACGTGGATCATGGTCAACAAATCAATATTATAACTTCTAGTCTCTGTAAAATGAATAAAGCATCCGACTTTGGGTGAGAATTCCCATCTAGACACGTAGCATGAAAGCACATATGCATGTATTGCAAGAAGTATGGAAAATAAGAACATAATTCATTCATCTCGCAAGAATCAAAGCAATACTCCAAGGTAATAAATAAGAATACTTATCAGATCATATGCAGAAAGAGAAGAAAGGGGAAAAACCATCATACACTTAATTCACCGAAGATTTTGCCTTTTTACACGTTGTTCGTCTCCTTCGCTTCCTCCAAAGCTCCTGCTCCAAGTTCTTAAAAAACTCCCACAAGAAGAAGCCTTATAGGAGATGGTGAATGTGGGAAGGAGAAGGAAAAGGTCTCTGGGCGTTATAGGGCTAGGTTTTTCAATAGCACAAGCCAACTCTCTAAAGTTTATATAGAGTTTGAGGAGAATTCTTTCTTAAACCAATTTTCTATATCATGGACACTTCCCACCAATAAGAAGGCCTCAAGATCCTTCTAGAGACATGCAACTTAAGTCCAGTTGGGATTTGGCATCTTTCCCAAACAAATCCCTCCCAAAATAAGCTAAAAATCGCAAAACCGTAATCGGCGATCGATCAACGATGCGACGATCGATCATCGCATGCTTTTTCTAAGCTACCGCGTTATAGCCGATCGATCGTAATTATTGTCAATCGATCATTTTATCTGAAAAAAAACAATCAATAATCACAGTAACTACAATCGATCGTTTTTATATGCAGTCGATTGGTTCAATTTGCCGATCAATCGTTTGTTCTGGCGATCGATCGCAGCCACACTCAAACAAAATTCAATTTCTCATATCTTTTCACTCCGAACTCCAAATCGCGCATAGTTGGTAGCGTTGAAAAGCTCTTCTCACCAACTTTAATACCCATAAAGCAAAATACAACCAAATCAAATATTAAGAGGGTCATATTTTGGTTTTAAAATAAACGTACTAATTTCTCGGGTGTTACATACAAAAGCTTTGTCAATACGCTCTTTAATTACAGAAAACCCATGTTGATGATTAGTCCAAGTGAACTTGGAGCCAATAAAATGAACCTCCAACAAATTACAAGTAGCAAGCAAAGAATTAAATAAACTGATACTAGTCAACTTTAAATCACCGCCTCCAAATTTATCAACAGATCTGGTGATTAAATTAAAATCAGTGCTGAAGATGCTGCCATTGATGCTCTTGAATGTATGGTATGGAAGAAATATGAACAAAAATAATATTGATACACAGCCCTCGAGGAGTAAGAATCTCCAAATGAGTTAACCAGCAAAGTGATGGAGAATCTATACTTGAATATCAGATTGCCACAGGAGAATGACACCCTCCTTATGGTGAATAGAAGGATTCTCCCAATATGAAGAAAAACCACGAGTAGAACATAGTTTTCGCACCATACCTTCTCTTGCAAAAGTTTTCGATAATAGAACTAAATATGGGCGATGAATAGACAATATTTTCTTTAGATAAGCACAAGTACATCGATTCCCCACTCCACGACAATTCCAAAATAAGGTATTCATACCCAATGGGGAACTTGGAACACAAAAAACAGCTATGAACAGACTATGATCAACTGAAACAAAAGACAAAATGAACAACAATGGTTCAACATAGCTACATGTATGAGTATGCAACTATGTCCTTCAACCGATCAGATTCTTCAGGAGCACCAGGAGGAGGAGACACCAACTTAGATTGACAGAGGCTTGAGGCCAACGCCTGCGAAGGAGAAATCCTTAGTTTTTTTATGTGATTGATTGAGAAAGATAATGCTTCCGAAATCACAGATGAGGCACACAGTTTCCTTTTGCGGTCGTCTGATACTAGAACGGGAGCTGAGAGAAGGCCTCCAATAGGACAATTATACAAAGAAAATTGACAATAGATAATGAGAAGTGAGGGATACCATCATATAAGGATGCAAATACATCCATGGGGGTCAAGGAATCAGTCTCAGTCGGAGTAGATTCATGCATGACAATTGATGTAGATGGCAAACTAGACTGAACCAGTGCAGCAGGAGACTCAACAGCAGCCATAACACTCTTGCCCTTAGAAGCTTCTTCACCCAAAGGGATCCTGGACACAGTCGGAATTGGGATCACATTAGTCCAACCTTCACTCCCAGCAAAGGAAGGACCATCCATGCAGTGAAAGTGATGGACTTGGTCATCAAGCCTATTGGACAGTGGACAAGCATCAAGGGACAAGGGAGGACGAAAAGGATTACCCCGAACAGGAGGCTGAGCAGCAGCTGAGAACCTAGCCGATACTCAGCCTAGACATCCGACCCCATTAGAATATCAGCATTATTAATGCGCCTCCGCTACCATTGGCATTGTAAAGTCAGACAAATAGGCAAAAGCGAGCATCATGCGATGTGAATGAGCAGTGAGTACACATATGAGGAAGAGACTCATACTGAAGTTCCACCCAAACAAGAGCACCATCGGTGTCTTCCAGCATAACACCCTGAGAAATGTCGGCCAGAATCACACATTTCAACAACCACCAAGGATCGGCGCTGCTGCAAGATGGCCTCCCGTAACTCCGAAGAAGGCCGGAAATGAATTACAGAAGTGGGCAGATAAGGTAGCCGACTCATCTCAAAAGAAAAGCCCTCCATAATAACCACAATATAGACCCCCACGATCAACAGTATCCCTCTTAGTCCCTCAAGGATTAGCCCTGCATTGAATCAGATAATAAATGCTCCATTTATAGAAAAAATAAGTAGGACAAGGTGTGCAACAAATAAAGGAATCATAGCAATCCAAGCAGATGAACACAAAATCAAAGCATGCAAATGATGGTAATCGGAGGAAATGATCTGCCCAAAAACCACGAATCTGAGAAGAAGGCTTAATAAATCCTCAAAAAGACCCGCGTGCAAGGTAGATTGACTGATGGAGGCACCAGATGGAGCTCGAATTCGAAATCAGTAGCATGCAGATGCCAAGTGACTCCCAGACACAACACTAATCTTTGACATGCAGAAAGCCAGCTGCTTTAGTTGCGTGCGAATCGGGTAAAACTTGAGAATGCCCAATTTGGGGGAGAAAATGATGACTCTACGAAGGAAGAGGATAGGAGACTGAGAAACGTGGAGAAAGGTGTTTGCTTGATGGTCTGAGAGGGTGTAGAGGAGGTTGGTAGGAAGAGAATGAAGGCGGAAAAGCCTGAAGAGCGAACCCTCTAGACCCTCGATCTCATGCCAAGCTTTTGAATGTTCATTGCCGATTCATTCATACTACTGGATCAATTTGGTGATATGGTTATATGCTTGAACCCTAATCTTTGCGTGAACACATTTGGACTTTGCTAAAAACCGAAGCATTTTAGCCTTAATATTTTTAAAATTCAAGTTTTGTAATTCTGTTATGAACTCCAAAAAATATGTAAATTCTTGAACATTGACTAGGTAATGTGAGATTGGAAGAAAAAAAATCATGGTAAAGCTATATAAATAGGAAAACCATTGTACCATTTCAATGGACAAAATACTTCCTCTATCTGGAAAAAAATGAGGTATAGTTTCCTTTCTTTTTGCATGTAAAAAGATTAAGGGTTTGTTTAGATACACATTTTCTCAAGCAGAAAGGAACTTTCTATCAAAAAAAACTGTTTGGAAGTAATTCTTGCAGCCATGGACATTCTGCTTGTGTTTATTTACACATATTCTTACAGAAAAGTTTTTCAGGTAGAATTAGTCTTTCTGCCTCTTTAAAAGGTTATTTTGTTCTACTACTACCATCCTTTTGAGGAGGTTTATGGTAGAAAATACTTTAATGGTAGAAAAGACAATTTAATTTTTTTGAAATTCATTCTCATCCACATGCTGGAAGTCGTTTCTGTGACTTAATATAGTAAATATACTAACAACTTTTTGTATTTAAAAGTAGAAAAAATGAGAGCCAAACATAAAAGTTTTTGCATTTCTTTTAGCTAAAAAAAGAGGGAAAATGGCTTTCTTTATATTTGCAAAGGTGCACCTAAACAACTACTAAGTACAGTTAAGCTAATTTCAGAGCCATTGGGGACTTATTTATTGTCTCTCTCTCTATATATATATGGCTCTGTACAATACAACAAGAATACAAAAGAAAATATAGGAGAGTCGTTAGAAGGTAGTTTGTAGTAAATGCCTTTACACTTTTCTCACCTGTGGCCATGGAAAGTTGCATCGGCGATATATCGATATCGGGCTTCAACCGATAAAATGATGTTGTGTAATCTTGATTTTGGAGTTTTTTTAAAATATCATCAATATATCGGTTTCAGATCGATATATCGGTACTTTAAAAAAATATTTTATTTGTTTATTTATTTATTTATTTTTTAAAATATCGCCGATATATCGATGATACATAACCGATATATCGGTACTTTTTAAAAAATAATTTATTTTTTATTTTTTAAAAAGAAAGAAAAAAATAAAATTTTTCGTTTGTTTTCCAAAGATACAGGTTTAAAACGTAAACACATATTTTAAATTATATATATATTTTTATGCATATTTTAAAATTTATACTTATCTAAATTAGTATCACTTATTTTAGAAGTTATATTGTAAAAATATATCATAAAAATAGTTTTAGATCATTAATATTTTTTTACATAATATCTTCGATGTATCTCTAATATTTTTTCTCTTTAATTTACCAATATTTTCCCTGTGGTACAATTCTCCACACCGTACACATCTCTATCGGACGGAGGGAGCAGTCCAAGGACTTGTGCTATTTAGGCCCAGGTCGTTAGCGTTTATCCCGACCCAGAAAAGCTGCTGGCAGGAACGCGAAGCTCACCAGGTGGAAAATCTTCCACGGGCCAACTTACTTACAGGAAAAGCCCTTGGTCCCCTCCGAATCTATTCCATCTTTCATTCAGTCCCCTTACTGGTTCCTCCGCTGCTTCAAGGACCCGCCACGCCACTTTTGAACGACTCCTTTGCCCGACGTCTCCACTTCCACCATACCTTGAATTTTCAAGATTTGAACGACTCCCTTGCCCGACGTCTCCACTTCCACCATACCTTGAATTCCCGACGTGGAAATGAGACTCCTCCTCCTTCGTTCTTCCCTGGAATTTGTTGACCCGACACTGATTTTGTTATTTATACGTTGTTTCTGATGGATCCGTGAGTTATCCAAAATGGGTTCACAATCGCATGGCCCGACCACCAGAGATCTCATCTGCAACGCCGGCGCCGGTGCTGCCGCAGGTTTGTGTATTTGTTGTCACACTCCTTCCCTCCGTCTCCACTTCCTCATTCGATTTGGAGTGGCTGGTTTAGAATGTGATGTTTGTTGTTTCGTGTTTTCAGTCTAAGTTTTATTTATGTAGTCTGATTGAGTGATTGATCTGGAAACAGGAGCCATTGCAGCCACATTTGTGTGCCCATTGGATGTGATCAAGACCAGACTTCAGGTTCATGGGGTACCCCAAATGCCTCACTCTGGCCGAAAAGGTATGGTTTTGTTAGATTTAGTTTTTAGGGTATCCTGAGCCATGGTGGATAATTACGAACTCATCGATACTCATAGATTTAATTGGATCAAATTCATGGTTCTAGTTATATTAATAATTGTGATCTGTTATCAGGAGAAGGTGCTGACATAAACTAATAGTGTACGAGGAAGAGAACCTGGCGTTCCATAACTGATGTTCTAGACTTTCTCATTTAGGCTGCCGAATATGTGGCATAGTTGAATGACTTCACTATAGTCAGCATGACCTTTCTGTCTGTTATGCATTACAATTTCCTAAAGAAGTTGGTTAGGAATTACTGCATTTCAACTCTTTGACTATTTGTCTTTTTCCTTTTTTATGCTCATTATGTCCTTGAGTAGATGACTTACGTTGAATGACTATAGTAGTTGTGACACTAACTTCACTCCTTTGCATTAGGACACAGTATATAGAAAAGGAAAATATCTAAAGATCTAGCCTATAAAGTAATTGCATCACATCATTGGACAACGAAATATGTAGAAACCAAGACTAATGCGTTTCAGGAAGAAAATACAGTTATATCCTTGTGACATTAAATGAAAAGGGAGAATTTGCGAGTACTTTTCTACAGATTAATTGATGGAATAACATTGAGGATTAACACTTAACAGCCATCTCCGGGCTCGCCTCATTTTTGTTTTTCTTCTGGTTAATGTAATTTGGGTTTCCATTTTCTAAAACCTTTTCAGGTAGTTACATTATTGCTAGCTTAGAACAAATAATTAAAACTGAAGGCTTCAGGGGACTGTATCGTGGCCTTTCCCCAACAATAATAGCTCTACTTCCAAACTGGGCTGTGAGTTTTCTCCCTCTAATTGTCTTTTATTCTGTCTACTTTCTAATTCATTCATTTTTTCTTTTTCTTAATTGTCAGATACTTTTATTGAATATTTTTTCTTTTCTGTATTTATTATTTTCATCTATATTGTACATCGTGAATTTGCGAACGCATGATATGACCATTAACAGCACGGTTAGTTCTCTGATGCTTCTTCATCTTCTGGTAATAAACTTTATCCTATAAGATAGGAGATTTTCTCAGTTGGCTTTCTTGTTGTAAAGTAAAAAAGGGGTTGGTCACTGTCTCATTTTGGCTTAAAGGCATGTTCTATAGGGTAGGTGTTATTCCTACAATACTCTATGGAAGGGAATGTTGGGTCCCAAATAAAGTGTATAGATAAATTGAATGTAGCCGAAAAGAGGATGCAAAGGTGAATGAGTATAACTAGGAGAGATGGAATTAGGAATGAGTATACTCACGAGAACTTAGGGGTAGCACCTGTAGGGGAGAAGCTTAGAGAATGCAGGTTGCGCTGGTGTGGGCAAATACAACGAAGACCAATGGGTGCCACGTTAAGAGGGTTGGAAGAGATGTGCGTGAGTGATGTTAAAAGAGGGAGAGGGAGACCTAAGAGAGGATAGAGCTATAAGAAAGGATATGGATATGCTATGTCTTACGAAAGAGTTGCCTCAAAACAGGCTAGAATGGAGGAATAAGATCAATGTCGCAGACCTCAAATTGTTGGGAAAAAGCGCTACTTGATTATGATTCTTTGTTTTCTCTTGATATGTAAATTTCAATTCATATGATGATTGGCATCAATATAATCTATTTCAATGGGAAAAGTGAGGAATGTATATCATAATAATGTAGTTGTAGAATTCATCAATTAAATATTATAACAACATGTAACCTGAAGGCAATAGTCAAAACAGTTGAACTTTTTGAAAGTGCATGACTACGGCTGGTTTTGGATTACTTATCACTCAAAATAATATGTTAACATTTCTAGATTGATTATGGATGTTTATGCATGTAGGTGTACTTCACAGTCTATGAGAAACTCAAGAGTATACTTGCATCAAATGGTTGGTGACAAATTTTTTCCATCGTAGTGCATGTATTTTTTTATTAATGTCAGTCAGCCATGTGCTCAATCGGATAAATTTTCTTTAAGATTAGCTCATCAAGTACCCTAGTTATTTTTAAATTTTTTTTAAGTTTCACGTCAGATGATGCAATTTAATTGATACAGTGGATGGGCACAATCACCTGCCAATTGGTGCCAACATGATAGCTGCTTCTGGTGCAGGAGTTGCTACAGCAATTGCAACTAATCCGTTATGGGTTGTCAAAACCAGGCTTCAAGTGTGTATATTTGCTCTTTCTTCTTACATTATTGGCCTTATATAGTGCTTTCAGGAAAAGAATTGATTCTCAGACTAACCCTATCCTGAGATATTCTTTTTTGCTTCATCCTTATTATATGTTTAAAGGAAGATAATTGTAGATATCTATTGAACAAGCTGTGCAGTTTGAATCCTACAATATATATGTGTTAAATGTATAATTTCCTGAGGATTGTGCTCAGACCAGATTTTAGGGCCAAAAACTTTGACTTGCTATTGAGGGACCAAGTATTCTGTCCTGGCTGAAAATACAAACACATGGAAGCCAGAAAGTCAGAGAACTAATTCCCAGTAAATGTGCAATTCCGAATAGGTATATTAAACAAATGTGGCTATGGCCGTTCTAATAACTAATTGGCATAGTTACCAGAAAAAATATCACTTGGCCTTTATATAACTTTTCTAGGAGACTACACTTTTTATACCAATCACCCTTGTGCAAACCAAGTATACTAACAGGTTTGGTCCGAAAGGAGATAAAATACTTCATATCCAACTTACACGTGATACACATGGGCTAGAGAAAAAGATGGAAATCAATACAGTATAAACAAATCTCTCAGTTTGATCTGGTCTCTTTATGTTTCATGGCTTGTGTATGATCATATTGCTCTTATTGGGTTTTCTTGTTATGGAAATGACATTGACGCATTAGTGGATGTCACTAGGTCTTCTAACAAACAAGAAGGAAAAAAAAGTTTTTTCAGCTACATAGGCATTTAGGTTATAGGTAGGTAATTCTCCATTTCATGGCTGGTGGCGTTGTCAATTTTTTGTCTTGAATTATCACGACAATCAATCATCATTGTGATCACACACCTTCATCTGACTTCTAAGAGGTAGTGACATGGAGTCTGCTTGGCCATTCAGATTCGTTTAAGGCCATATTTGCATTGAACAATCGAACTTTGGGTCAGTTTGCCTCAGTTAAAAGTTAACTGGAAACGACTGATGCCCTGTTTTAAGCATTTTTAACCTAACTGCTTAACCCAAGCTTAACGTCTCTACTATGCAATGCAGTCAAGCAACATGTTTGTGCAATGTGCATAAGAAGAAATGGATCGGTTTATTGTTCTTCTGATATTGATATGTTTGTGCAATGTATTTAATGGTGCAAGTGACACCTGCACAATAAAATTATGCATTTGCCTGTCAAGCTAGGCACAAATTGAAACAGAACCCAATCAAAATGTAGGAATGTTTCAAAGGAGCTCACCATACTTATGATCAATGCAGCAAGAGAGCCAAATCCCACAAGAGAATTCATATTTGGTGAGCCTTTTCCAAATGCTCTCACACCATCCACACCCATCAGCAAATATGTAGAGAAAGAATTAATGCAAAACTGAAAAACACCCATAACTCATCGACAACAGAGCTGCATAGATACAACCAACTAAAATTAGTTGCGTCAACTTCAATAACAGCCATAACCTCATCCAGCTCTTGCGTGATTAAAGTTTGTTGAGCACATTTATGTGACAGTTATTTGTTTACCATCTTGTTTATAAATTTGATTGTCTGTCTAATTAAAGCCCTATGTTCTTTCTCAGACACAAGGTATGAGGTCAGACATAGTGCCTTATACAAGTGTAGTTTCCGCTTTGAGAAGGATAATGCATGAAGAAGGCATTAGGGGATTGTACAGGTCGGTCAGCTGATCTCTCCTGATATATAACATCTGTCATTGTTACATCACTATGATGAATTTGACATTTGAGTCCTTTTGATGCAGTATCTGTTAACTCTAAAGCTATTTTTTAATTCAAATATGTTCTGTATGACAGTGGTCTTTTGCCTGCACTAGTGGGGGTAAGTCATGTTGCCATCCAGTTTCCAGCATATGAAAAGATCAAATATTACCTGGCAAGAAGGGGTAAATAAATTAATGCTTATTTAATCATTTCTTTTCTAGTTTTCTTGTGCCACACTCTGATTTGACACAATTCTCAGATAATACAAGAGTGGATAATCTGAGTGCTGGGAATGTTGCTATTGCTTCATCCCTTTCGAAAATACTTGCATCAACATTGACCTACCCCCATGAGGTATAACTTATCACGTGGGTTGAAATTGCAACATTCTCTATCTTAGAATCTGCTGATTCCTTGTGATGTTTTTTTTGTACATTTGTGTTTAGGTTGTAAGATCAAGACTGCAAGAGCAAGGTCGGGCCCGTAGTTCTCATACCCATTATGCGGGAGTTGTGGACTGCATTAAACAGGTGTATCAAAAAGATGGGATACGTGGTTTCTATCGAGGCTGTGCCACAAATCTATTGAGGACGACACCAGCTGCTGTCATTACTTTCACCAGTTTCGAAGTTATTCATAGGTTTCTCCAGCGAGTTTTACCTCCTGAGCCAAAGAAGCAATCTGAAACCGCCCCAAAACCTGGTGGCTCGAATAATCTTTGGAAGGATGGGAAAGATGGAAAGGATGTGATTAGGCAGGTATCACAAGTCCAACCTAATAAGGACAATTCTCCAGTTTCTATACATAATATGGAAGGGATTCCATCAAGACACTGAAATTCTCAACTTGAGTTGCGATATTTCCTTATATAATGAAGGGATTCTTTCTATTTGATGCATTTGGATTGCCTAATAAACATTGTACACACTGGCTTTGTGATAGGCAAGCGATATCTAAAGCAATTTTTGCTGTTTCTATCAAGTAGTTTTCACACGGGGTAATGTGAACTACATGTCTGCTTTGCTGCAGACTTGGCTGTATCACACAATCTTTCTTTTTTCGGTAGGTAGCTGAATTACAAAATCAACTATCAGTCATGAGACATTAATGCAGGTTCGATACTCTGTTGTCCACCTACTCGGAGTACCACTTTTTACATACAAGGTGTCAAATCACTGATCTAATGTTGAGAACTATGTAAGCCTTCATTATAAAGTGAAGCGATTCAAGGGGCTAAAACATTTGGGTTGTTATATGAAAGGGTGGAACATGTAGACTTTTTATTTCTTTGCATTAAGAATCTTAAATCCATGAAGTTGTTTCACAAAGGTTTAATACGTAGATGACAACACATGAGAATTCCAATTAATGAACGTCACATATTTGGAAATTGAGCCTATGAACAAACACCCTGCAAAACGGCGGCGATCTTAGAGGATGAACCATTGGTTTCTTGATGATGGCAAGCGCAAATTACTCTCCAAACTATGGCTTTTACAAGGCAGTCCCCATTAATAAAAAAAACTATTGTACACCAGAAGGGAAGCGGCATCTTAACAAGAATTGTATAGGAATTTTAATGGGTAATTACTTCTCGGTGCACCTCCCTCACCCATTTTACCACCAGGTCAAATTATTCCGTGATCTTTTCTCGAGAAATAAAAAAAGGTGTACTCGTTTTCAAAATTAAAAAATGAAAGAAACAAAGAAGCTATTCCATGACAAACCTTCCGTCTTTGAAAATTGAATTACAATGTTGTTAAATTGAACACTCTGTACAAGGTTATATAAAGATTATATTGCAGAAATAACCACAAAACAGACAATATAACTGCTTGATATTTATTGAGCTCAATAACTACATTAAGAACCGCTCAAAGGTGTATACCAAAATAAAATAAAAAACGGATCAAGAGTCACTATGACACTCTGCTTTTCTTCGGTGGCAATCAACATTAGGTGTCCTCGTTCCTGCAAGCTCAGAGGGATAATCACATGTTGTAATTGCCTCATTGCGATCATCCAAGTCATTGCTGGAAGTACTAGTGAAGTCAGGCTTTGCTGGATCTACGCTTAAGTGTGCGATCCGGGTTGCTTCTTTTTTATCCTCAGAGCATGTCATGGTTTTTTCTGAATCATTGTTGTCGTCCTTAGGTTTTCCAGCAATTAGCAAAAACTTCATCAGATATTTAATGCAGTCGGGGTAAACTTCAAGACTGTTATGTCCACCGCCAATTAGACAGAGAGGCTCGTACTTTTCCTTGCAAAACTCCCAAAGCTGCCTCCCATATGAGAAATCGACAACCTCATCTGCTGTTCCCTGAAAACATTAAAAGCAATAGGAACGTTTACGTTTTCTATACGAGCACATTTTGGTTCTAACTAAAATTTCATACCATTCATAGTTTGTCTAAAGAATGAGCGAGATAGTGTAATGCATTTTCCACAAAACAATGGCTCCTCTCCCACCTCCAGGGAAGGTTACATGACTGAACTACATCTTTCCATTTGGTGTGGCTCAGCCACTGTATAAACTGAGTTACGGATTAATACTGCACTGATGTCAATTTAGAGCACAGACAACAACAGAAGTTAAAAATAGTCAGTTGTAACAGTTCATGTAGTTTTTGAGCCATAATTCATGTTTTATTCTTTTCTCAATGTATTTCGGTGATGGCAGACAATTTATAGTTTTGACTAAAAAATAACTCTATAAACCAGTTTGTTAACTTAGAAATGGGTAAGTATTTACACGAATTACAGACACCGGACACTTCATCATGCCTAGAAGGTTAAAATTATGAAGGTTATCCTTTCCGTAACAAACTTTCTTTTTAATAATTCTTTCCCTAACAAACTTCTTCAGCTGTTAAGAGAAGAGATTAGCTAATGTGAAAGTCCTTCATGTGAGCGTGACTACTGACTCGTGTGTAGCGTACAGCGGTAAAGAGACTCTAACTAATACGAAAGTCATGCTTAATATTTTATATATATATATATATATGAGAAGGGTTCTCATATAAGGAGCATGAGGCCAATCTTTATAGCCATTGGATTCCGATCGGAGGATGGATATTAAATCAGTGGGTAAGTGAATGTGTCACATCAGAGAGTTGGTGAGATCATTATGGCTATTTGTAGCCGTTAGATCAAGATCCAAAGGCTATGATTTAAAGTGGCCTCATATAAGCTACATGAGAGCGATCTCCTTTAAACTTTTTCCTTTTTTTATTTCTTCATAAAAGTATTATTTTTTCATCTCCAACTAAGATGTTCTCTTTCAATTATTCAATTGCTACCTGAGATGACGAGGATAAAATTAAGTGACAGGATTCATGTTTAGTTTGAATGCTAAATTTTTTATTTACGCTCACCAGAGACTATACTCCTGTACAGCTTCCAAAATGCTCCATCCAAATCTCATACTTTTTTTTGTGCGGTCTGGCATTGCATCAGTGAAGAGTGAAGAGTGAAGAGAAAAGAGTCCAAGAATTATACCAAATTTGTTCAACGAAGCATTCTAGACTATCAGCCAAATCATAGTGGTGGATGTCTCGTCTTAACAGAGTTCCCCTTCTGGGATGTCTTCCAAAGGAGGCATGGAGGATGGTCTGATCACTTGTAGGCCATAAAGATTTCGTCTTGCTTCAATTAACTCCCTCGCAACAGTAAGCTCCCACTCCCTCGCCCCCTCTATCTTCACCTATAAAAGATAATAACCCGCGGTGAAGAACACCGACAACAGCTCAAACACGCCGGCCTTCAGGAACAACAGGAACGGCGTGGCGACGCATCGACCTCTTCTCTTGCCGTTTCACAACTCCGATATCATCCCTATTTCCACCAGCACCACCGCCACGCTAAAACATAACCTGCAGTATCAAATTCCCAGTTGAAAATCAGAGAAATTGTACTACAACAAAACCAGTCCAATGACACTAAACTCTCATTGACAACCAGGCGACTAGGAAGAGAGTAGTAGCTTGCTTGGTAGTAGCAGTGGATTCAGCAGGAGATTCCCGACTCCGAGGCTCACTGCCCATGGCAACCCACGTGTAAGCATGGAGTACAAAGAGGCCAATGGCCAGCGAGATTGAGGCACCCATCCCATAAAGGAAGGCGGCTCGACTAGACCCTTTGTAATCACACTTTTGCACGATCTTTTCGCCATTTCCCCTGCCCATTCACAACAGCCAGCAGGTTCCGACTTCAGACCCATCTGAGCGGGAACCGGATCGGCTGGTGAAGCTTTACCAGCAAGGCCGTCGATCGTACGGATAAAAGACGCGTCTTTTGACCGAGCATGTGTGCCGTACGATGGACGGTTGGTAAAACTTTATGGTGACAGCAGATCCCGACTCGTCTGAGCGACGAGTCTAATCAGACAAAAGTCACAAAATGCAAGAGACTCGTTACCTTGGATCTGGAACACTCGGCGAACCCGCGGGAGAGGGCAAAGACAACGAAGCGGTCCCGTGTTTGCTGCTGAGAGCTCTCGGCTCCGGCGCCCGGTTTCAAGGTCTGCATGAGTGACGGCTGTCCTTTGTAACCATGGCTTGCTAGAAATCCCAGTCTTTTTGGCTCAAGCTTGCGGAGCCCGGTTTGAAACGAGTCCATCTAGCCTGGCCCATTTTCAATACCATGTCCACATAAGTATTGGTCCTGGTATTGAAAATGGGTCACAAAATCACTTCTCTATTAAAACGTAGTTTAACTCAGGACTTTAATGAACACCGTGGGTTTCAAGCGTGTGTATATATATATATAGATCTGAGCATCCAAAAATTTTACCATTGTTTGTAAATGGACCTCACACGGAAATGGCTGTGAGCGCGACAATCTGAAGTTGTCCCGGGGTGGAGACCAACTTGCCACCTCGCTTTAGGGCCATTTCATTTGCGCTGATCTCTTTTCTTTTACTTTTTAAAAATTTAGGGCCGTTTGAGGCATAAAAAATACAAAACATCTATACTGGATATTTCACCTTCACTAATTATTTCAAGTTGTTTTCACTTTCAGCTGAAACACGTCAGGTTTTTTTCACTTTTTCATGCTGCCACACTGGATAGTTTGCTTTTTATCATGCCCTAAATGGCCCCTTAGTCACATATTTAGCCCGGATTGAAACGAGTCCATCTAGCCTTACCCATCATTGATGTATATTTTTTTGCTAAATATGTAACTAAGTTTTAAAAAGTAAAAGAAAAGAGATCAACGAAAATGAAAGGGAAATGATATTTGTACAGCAGATTCCTACACATTTCCATACACAACTGATGTGTATGGATATGAGTGGGTGAACTGATGTCCGGCACAACTTCATATTGTTGCGCTCACAGCCATTTCCGTGTGAGGCCCAGTATAGGTCTATTCGAGAAAAGTTTAAATGATTTCCAGTTTATGTCATAACCGTTAGATCTTGATCTGATGGCTATAAAGGTGAGTGAGTTTCACCATTGGATCGGAATCCAACGACCTAAAAAATTGGCCTCATGCTTATTATATGAAAACGATATCATAAAAATCGTTCTTATATATATAAATATATATGTACATATACTCGTTTGACAAAAATATAAAACAAAAACAAAAGTGTTCTGACTTTTGATATACTCATACCATTGCACTGGAATTATGGCACACGCCTAACACTGAAAATGGAAGAAAACAAAAACGGTAAAAATCAATAAGAAGTTGAATACAGAGAACAGAAATGTATATATTGAAAGATTATAATCGTTGGCTGCTTTATGATCCGTTGAGGTCGCCTCTTCTCATGCCAGGGAGCACTGAGGGCGCGTAGAAGTAACTCATATGTGAATTCAAGCGTCCATATTTGGATGGGAGAAAGATGTAGTGAACTGAAAGGAGTCATGGTCAACATGGCCCAAGTCGGGGACGTGCATGAGATTAGTAATTGGCTGCAGGTTTCCGTCGCCTTCATCCCATTTCGCATGCGGCATGTTCATTGGAAGGGTGATTCCAGCTTCAATGGGCAGGAAGTACTGCTGACTACTTGTCTGTCCAATGTCCACACCTGAATTGGTGGTTGTTCCCTGTAACTTGACATCAGCTGCACATCCCTCTCTTTTCAGTCTTCATAATAATTTTACTCTATTACTCGAAGTATAAAATAGTGAAATGAGAAAAAAAATTCTACAACACTAACCACGGGATATTGCAAAAAGATCGACTGCTCCATCAACTTCTTTTACTTTGTCCCACTGCTGGTATGCTTGCATAGCCATGTCCTGTACATAAGCCTGATGCTAAACTCGTCATACAACCGATAAAGAATCAAAGAGGGCGATGTAATTAACACGGCGAGCTTACTTTGATGTGTCCTGTTAGAGCACTTGCAGGGTGCAGTTGCCCGTCGAGATAAGCTTCAACAATTTGACAAATCGGATCGAGCACAATAGCCAAATTAGGTGCCGGTTTGTACAAGTAGAGCTTGCCACCCTTGTCACATGTCAGTGCGTGATCAACAATGCCCTTCCAATTCTTGTCCGACATCTCCAGCCCCATAATCTGGGTACGATCAATTCGAGGAAAGCAAAATTACAAAACTTGTGTCTCTTCATTTACAATGGAGTCAAAGAGGTTAAAATAATACTGAACTTACCTTGCTGAGGTTAACTGTGTCCCAGGTATACATCTTCAAAAATTTCTCGACTGTATCAACGCCTTTGGCCTCCAGCTTCTTATGCAAAACCCCACCTTTGCTTATGTGCTTCAATCGCCACACTTCGTCCAGAAGAGCTGGCGGAAAGTGTTTCTTGTACGCTATAAAAAAACCATTAATTAGATTAGTATTCATGCCTTAGTAGTTTACTCTAAATCATTACCACACCTTTAGAGTATCACGTAAACATATGCATATCTGAGTTAAACACGACAAAATTATTTAAATAACCAACAATTTATTGTATTCTGTCAGCTATTTTAACATTTCCATCAGATAAACTATAATATATAGATGTTAATTATACTGAGGCCGTTAAACTTGGGTACTAAAGTAAATAGATCAAATTAGAAAAAAAATGGTGGAAGCAAGAGAAAGTGATTAACTTACTTTCTCCCCGACGATCTCTAACTTGAAATAGCACACTAATGCCTTCTTTTATCTTTCCCATATAGATCCCTGAACTGACTTTGAGGCCTAGCCTAAACTGTCGACTCCTGACCCAGCTCGAATTATCGGTGAGCACAAGTTCCCCGATAGCTGCCACACCATCTCTGAGTGTGACATGAACGTCTCCGGTGAGCAATGGCCTCTTGCTTTCTCGTGGTTTTAGGATACTGTCCTCGAACTCTTTAGATGTCCAGTCAACGTTGTCATCCCCACCAGGAAAATCTCCATCCAGGACGACAATCTCCACTTTGATTGGAGAAGCTGGAACCTCCCCCTCTGAATAGGTGTTGATGAGACGAACTTGGAGTGGGTTGTTTTCCAGGTCGACTATCTTGCTATTGGTGAAGATAGGAAGAGAGAGATCTTTTGCGAAGATAAACTTCAAGCTTGATGCTTCAGGTGATCGAATTCTCAATGACGGAGACCTACACAAAAGACATTAATTTACTCGTTCGATGGCTATAAGTAAAATTGTTTGCCATAAACATATCAAAGAAACGACATGTATAAATGGTAGAGAACAAATGCCTACCGATTTAGTCTGCGTGCTAAACGTTCTACGGCGAGTTCCGCTTCTTCTCGCACCTGTAAGAAGTAAGAACACATCAGATAATATTAAGCAAACAAGATAGAGATCGTGCAGTTCAAATAATACTTATACCTATAAAGAATCCCTAAAGGGTAACATCATATGAAAATAAGTTGAACAGGTCAAGGATAACACACACGTTTGGTGGAAGGGAGTGCAATCACCAACTAAAATCGTCCAAAATGTCGATCTTGCTATCTTTTCATGTGTTACTATGAATCCTAGTGGAATATTAAATTTCAATAAACTAACTCACATATTAAGAATAAGAAAGTTGCATTTGTTTGATCTAGGTTGAGAGATAGTGATTATATATATAATAGGTTTCAAGTCATATACCACTCTACGAAACAGTGGTTCGAGGGCTGACTCTAGATTTGGAAATGAACTCATCATCATTGCGTCTCCGACACTGTAACAAGGCAGCAAAAAACAAGAAAATCAGCAACAAAAACCGCATTCAGCTGTTGAAGGAGACCTGCAAATTACGATGAGTATACACATGTAGCCGATATGAGCAACAGTAATTGCTATCTTCTGTGAAGTTTGTGAACTATATGATAACAACAAAGAGATGGCCACTGAGCAACGGATCGTGTCCACATTCAAAGTTGTAGCTGGTGATCTTGCTATAAAAATGAAGAAGATTCAACTATCTTTGCAAGAGAATAGCTAGCTATAGCTATAGGATGCCAAAGAAGAAAGAATGATATCTGAGAGAAGTTAAGGTACGGACGTTAAAGTTGCAGCGGTTACGATTCCATTCTCTGTTGCCTGCTCTCTGTCGAATTCTGATTGATCATGAAGCCTTTCGGCAGCCATTTGTTGCCAGGAGGAGGTTGGATGGAGCATCGGAGAGGAGCACAATTGTCTGTATCAGATGCTCTTATGGAGAAGAAAAGAGGGAGAAAAGACTAGGAAAAGACATTAAAAGTTACAAATTAAGAAGCTTCTTCGAAGGATAGAGGAAATCACCAAGAAGAGATGAGCAAGACGACTGGAGCAGGCAGAAATTATGAAGACATCCCTTACAATCTACCTGGGTTTCCTTCCTTGCATAATCTCATCTCTCTCCGCGTACATGGGCTCCTGGTGGGGGCCAGATTAAAATTTGATTAAGCCTTTTGCAACAGTTCAAACAGTAAGAACTAATGAGATACTCATCAATATTTCTGAACTATACTTTAGTAAATTCGAACCTTTCTCAATGTCAAAGTATTAGTATAGTTTACAAAAGATGTCACCGAAATACGAAGGCACGAATAAAAAAGTGTAGTACAGTAGTCATTTTTTGCCCTATGGTTAATGAGGCTCTTGCTCCACGTTATCGTTTGACTATACAAACCACAATTATCATGTTTATTTTACTTCCAATTGAGAAAGGACACGTATGCCCATGGCAGGATGATGCTCCATCTGAAGAATTATTCAGTGCTCCTAGCATGCCAAGTGGGATTTATGTCCACTTTACAGGAGCCATCGATCTTGAAAATTCATAGTTTTGTGCACGTCAGCGCAATTAAGAGGGAGAGTACCACTTGTGGTAACATGCACTAGCATGTATGACATCGACCCTAAGGATCAAGGGCCCCTGCAATGTAGGCGCAACTACCATGTGGCACTTCAGGTGATATAATTTCTCGACCAATTTATTTCCTCACCTAAGCGTTACTGTTCTTCTTTTGACTCCCTTACCTAACCATGTATCTTCCCATCTCTAACCTCACCGTGTATTACAATGCGTCTCCATCGTTCCACGGTCTTTGGTTCCCATGTGGGCGCCATAGATTATAGGTGCTTTGGGCCTACACCACCTTGTTCTGATCTCTAGAGCTGGGCCATGATCCAAGAGCTGAGTCCCCAGTCCCTACTGTTCTTCTAGCGTGGTATTCCTCCCATATGAATGCAGCCATGCAGGTAGGTGTCCCATTAACAAAGAGGACAAGAAAAGGCACATGATTATAAGAACATTGAATTAGGAAAACTGGAAAAGTAATACCTAAGCTGATTCATAGCCTCATAACACATGCATAAATTTCATATTATGCTTTCATAAAAGTGAATTTCTCATTTGATTACTTCTTTATTATTACGGTCTTGTTCATTATAAGCAAGGTTCAAGGCTGTAATTAGTTCATATACCATGTACTAGGTCTACGGAACATTGACCAGATGACTTGTTTCCAATGCCACCGCAACGAACAATATTGGTTTTGCAATCCAATAAAAAATAAATTTAAACTTTATAAATTTTATGTAAACTAGTGATTCTCATATTATAACTTTGACACGTTTTCCTGTAAGAAGTTTTTGACGTGGATGACTTTTTTTTGTAGATGAGTTTAATGTATGTAACTATGTATACATTGCCAATTTTTTTGAATGAGAAAAACCAGACCCAAAACAAATCGGTTTTCTATTTTTCTTACTTTTCTAGAAAGTGTTTATAGGACTCTAAAATTTAACTTCTATTTCTCTTACGTCGAGATGATTGTCTTTGGAAGAAAATAATTCATTTATTCCTTTTTTGGCAAGAGAAAAGATGATAGAATCATAGAACACAATGGAAGTGCCCACACAATCATTGGCTTTGTCTCCAAGTCACAATAAACTCGTAAGAAACACGCAAAGTTTGTCTTTCCATGTTAACTGACTGATTTGAAAGTGTAAAAATGTCAAAAAAATGTTAAAAGATTAAAGCTCCCATGGCCCTACTTGTGGGTCATCCACGCGTAATCTAATTGCAGATGCGTTCAACCCGAAGGGGCGAAAAACTGTCAGAGGCAATTTCGAAGAAACTACGATTTATCAAACTCTCTGTCATCTCCAAATAGATCGGCTAAGAATAGTTTTTAGCGTCAGAAAAGGAAACATTATAAGACTAATAAAGGCTTAAAGGCGCAGAATTCCCCCGTCCCTCCCAATCTCAAGGTCTAGGCTAGGTCGTTTCTACCAGAAACTTGAAGTATGACACGTCAATTGCGATTTTTATTGTTTTTGCCGATTTGGACATGCCAACAGAATCTCCAAACTTCTTTTTGTTCTTTTCTTTATAAAATCAGTTGTCCTAACCAGCTGATACACAGAACGAATCACTTGGCAATCATGACTCCGGACCGGCAGTTAGCAAGAGGTCATTATACAATTATTAAACTCGAGCGTTTAAGAGTAAGATTAACTATGGTTTGCAAGAACCAATTAGACCCAAAAGCTAGAGATGTTGTTAACCAAACCAAATTAATACCAGCCCGGCAAACTAAACCAAAACAAATGTACCAAAAATCTAAACCAAAAAAACACCATTACATAATCGCACAAATGTGAAACATTGCTTTGTAAAGGCAGGGAAGCGCTTAGGCAATTGCCCTGAAAATAGTTTCCAAGCACAAAGACAAATCAACATTATTTGTCGATATATCTGCACACAGGAAAAAAAAAAGTTTTGATTTTATTTTCTTAAAAAAATATATTTGAAGATGCCATTGGGAGCCTTGGTAAGGTTTGCTCACAAGTCGCAAGTAACATTCTTTAAGCCCCCACAACTGATGTATAATATGGGCTTCTAGGCAAGACACAATAAAACTTCCTCAATTCTGAGATCCGTTATATAGTGCTAGTGTCATACTTTGCTTTTACACAGAGAAGCCCATCTTATCGTCTAGATGAATGCCATTTACAAATTAGTGTTATAAATATTACTTACTGCTACTATCTTAAGGATGATAGATCTGTGCACCTTTGCAAAGATGATAAAAAATCCGTTAGAAGAAGGTCATGATCGAATCAAGCGAAGCACTTTGTCTTTAAGACAGAATGCGCCCTCCCTACGGTGCTTAGGACTCGTGGGCGTCTGCCTCCCAGGATAAGACGATCAACCACGTACTGTAGGAGCACTCCAAACAGCACGAGCAGCGAACCACAGATGTGTTATGCTTTCACAGAAGAGTGGAGAAAGGAGGAAGATGAAGTGCAGGAAAAATCCTTACAGAAAAACCCGTTTTTACAAACTTTATAGAAATTCCGTTCAAGCCCGTTGAAAACACACCGTTTCCCGTTAAAGCCCGTTGAAACCCTTTCCCATTAAACGGACGCGTCCGTCCGTTAACGGTCATAATAAAACAGACCCGTTTTAGTTGAACCAAAATAAATTAGAAAACCAAACCATTGAATTTGTCCTAAAATAATATTATCTTGTTGACCCAACCCAACCCGACCCGGCCGGCCGCGCGTGCGAACCGAACCAAATTGAACTGAGCCGAGCCGGCCAGACGGACGGCGGCGGCGGCGTGCGCGCGTGTGGGTTAGCCCACCTAGGTGCATGGGTCCAACATCTCTCTCCCCCACAAAAGTGGGGTGGCCCTTGGGCCTAACTTCTAAGGCCAACCTTGGACCTTATATACCATCCACAACTCCTCTTTGGTGTGAATGTGGGACTATTCATCCATCGCCCAATTCAATCATTCATATTATAATAAGTGGGTTTTAATATGGGTTTTAATTCCTCTTTAATACCCACTTCTAACAATCCCCCACATGAATGAGAATTGGCTGGATAACTATGCAAAAATTATGCAGAAAACTTGTGAAAACAAATATTGAGAAGATCATGCATGGGGGAGAGGTAGCTTTCGGCTTTGAACCTTCCCTTGTGAAGACTATCGGGTTTACTGGCTAATCAGTGAATGTGATGTCTTGAACTGTTCAGCCGTTTGTGTAAACCAAGACAATAGAAGTCACACAATCACTTCTCAGACACACTGTGGTTCTCATGACTTTGTTCATTTTGGCCCCAAATAAACCAGGTTTTCATGAGTGCTCTAGAAGATTTAGCCTTAAAATCCTCATAGAAGTGGCCTCTTCACACTCATATAGATGATTCTCATTAAGAGCATCCTGCAATACCCCACTCGAACTAAGTCAAGCTATGAGAACCATTAAAAGCAAAGCTTATCCTGATTCATTCAGCAGGCATCACTATCTCATCATAGGAATGGGAACGAGATTTTATCTCCATAGTGATTCCCCTTGAATCCCCCACAATTCGGTTGTCCCTTTTGAACCTAGATCTTGGGATCTCCAGTCAACTAGGTTGGGTTGCCATTATGGTGATTCTTAATATATAGGCTTCAAGCCCATTCCCCTCGATGAATTGTTCACTTGTTCTTTGGTCAAACCCTTTGTAAGCGGATCCGCAATATTTTCTTTTGACCTAACATACTCAATGGAAATTATTCCACTAGAGAGCAATTATTTTATGGTATTATGCCTCCGACGTATATGTCGAGACTTATAGCAGATTGACTATCACAATAGATACATATAGGTGGCACAGGTTTCCCCCACATTAGAATATCTTCTAAAAAATGACGAAGCCACTCAGCTTCTTCGCCTGCTTTATCAAGTGCAATGAATTCTGATTCCATAGTGGATCTTGCAATGCACGTTTGTTTAGAAGATTTCCAAGACACTGTTGCACCTCCAATAGTAAAGACATATCCACTTGTGGATTTGGAGTCTCTTGTATTAGATATCCAATTTGCATCACAGTACCCCTCTAGTACTGCTGGATATCTCGTATAGTGCAGTCCATAGTCCAAGGTATATCTTAGATATCTAAGAACCCTAACTAGAGCCTTCCAGTGATCTTCCCCTGGATTGCTATTATATCTACTCAGTTTACTTACTGAGTATGCAATGTCCGGTCTCGTACAATTCATGAGGTATATGAGACTTCCAATAATTTGTGAATATTGGAGTTGTGATATGCTCTCACCCGTGTTTTTGCTTAAATGCAATGTCACATCCACAAGTGTTCTCGCTGGACGATTATCATTCTCATTAAATTTGTCTAGGATTTTTATAATGTAATGAGATTGAGATAATACATATCCATCAGATGTTCTAGTGATTTTCATCCCTAGTATAACGTCTGCAACACCCATATCCTTCATGTCAAACTGTTTGTTTAACATCCTGTTAGTAGCTTTAATGATATTATCATTGCTACCAATAATGAGCATATCATCCACATATAGGCATACTATAACATAGCCTTCAGGTCTAGCTTTGACATAAACATATTTGTCACATTCATTAATTTTGAATCCATTTGACATCATCATTTTGTCAAATTTTTCATGCCATTGCTTAGGTGCTTGTTTAAGCCCATAGAGAGACTTAACAAGTTTGCACACTTTGTTTTCTTGACCCGGTACAACAAACCCTTTAGGTTATTGCATATATATTTCCTCATTCAAGTCACCATTCAAGAATGCTATTTTTACATCCATTTGATGTATTTTAAGATTATACAAAGCCACCATAGCGATTAACATCCTAATGGAAGTTATTCTTGTGACTGGTGAATATTGATCAAAATAATCTTGACCTTCCTTTTGCTTGTATCCTTTGATAACAAATCTTGCTTTATATTTGTCAATTGATCCATCAGCCTTCATCTTCCTCTTGAAGATCCACTTGTATCCGAGAGGTTTACTCCCTGGTGGTAGATCTACCAACTCCCAAGTGTGATTTTGCATAATGGATTCAATTTCACTATTTACAGCCTCCTTCCAATATTGTGCTTCAGGAGAGGACATAGTTTCCTTAAAGCTTTGAAGCTCATTTTCTAACAAATAAGTTAGAAAATCTGGACCAAAGGATTTTGATGTTCTAGCACGTTTACTACGTCTAGGTTCATCATCTTCTCCCTCTTGGTCTTCACTATTGTCTCTTGCAATATCCAAAGTTCTTTTAAGAGAACTTTCAATTTGTGTAGAATTTCAAGGAAAAATATGTTAAAAAAATGAAGCATTCCTTGATTCAATCACCGTATTGACATTTACATCAGGAATATCCGATTTATGAACAAGAAAACGATATGCACTACTATTATTGGCATAACCAATGAATACGCAATCAATCGTCTTTGGTCCAATTTTAATCCTCTTGGGATTAGGGACCGCCACTTTTGCTAGACACCCCCACACTTTTAAGAAGTTGTAGGAAGGCTTTCGACTTTTCCATAACTCATATGGTGTCTGCAATGTTTTCTTATGAGGTATTTTGTTGAGAATATAATTAGCTGAAAGCAAAGCTTCCCCACACATGTTCTGAGTTAACCCAGAACTTATTAACATGGCATTCATCATTTCTTTTAAAGTTCTATTTTTCCGTTCAGCAACTCTATTTTGCTGTGGTGAATAAGGTGCAGTGGTTTGGTGTATAATACCATGTTGTGAACAGAATTCACCAAAAGGTGATTCGTATTCCCCACCTCTGTCACTTCTTAGAACTTTTATTTTCTTGCCAAGTTGATTCTCAACCTCTGTTTTATATAATATAAACATGTTTATAGCCTCATCTTTACTTCTCAGCAAGTATACATAACAATAACGAGTGCAATTGTCAATAAATGTAATAAAGTACTTTTTACCTCCTCTTGTTTGAACAAGTTTTAAGTTACAGACATCGCTGTGAATTAACTCAAGAGGTTCAGTACATCTTTCCATACTTTGAAACGATTTCCTTGTTAATTTAGATTCCACACAAGTTTGACACTTATGATTAAAGTCAATATTAAATTTAGGCATATATTCCATATTAATCAATCTTCGTAAAGCATCTTAATTAACATGTCCTAATCTACCATGCCACACATCACAAGACTCAATCATATAAGAGGAAGAAGCATTCTCATTCATAACATTAGCAACAGATACAATAGATAAAACATTGAGCTTAAAAAGCCCTTCATTCAGGTACCCTTTTCCCCACGTACATCCCACCCTTAGTCAAAACAAATTTGTCCGACTCAAACACCAACTTGAAGCCATTCTTGCTCAACAATGATCCAGACACTAAATTCTTTCGAATTTCTGGCACATGCATCACATTGTTGAGCGTGAGTTCTTTGCCCGAAGACATCTTGAGCACCACCTTTCCAATTCCTTCAACCTTGGCAGTAGAAGAGTTGCCCATAAACAGTTGTTCACAATTTTCCACGGAGTGATAAGTGGAGAACATTCTCTTGTTTGAACACACATGACGGGTAGCACCAGTATCCACCCACCATTCTCTATCGTTAGTGATCATATTCACTTCCGAAATCACAGCAGAAAGGTTGATGTCATGCACATTGGTAGAGAGATTCTCCACTTCGGTCATGTGGGCTTGTGCCTTCTTCTTCTTAAAACCATCTTGTTTCTTCCGTTTGTAACAATCCTTAGCCTTATGGCCCATCTTGTCACACACATAGCACTTGCCCTTAAAATTGTTGTTGTTGGAGTCATTGTTTGATTGACGCCCAGGATGCTTCCTCTTTTTGTTGGTAAAGCCATTGCTTTTATGCCCTTGTTCCACAACATTTACTTTGGCCTCCATGCCATGACCCCCGGTTTTCTTTTCAGAAGAACGGTTGTCCTCTTCAATCCTTAACCTCACAATCAGATCTTCCAAGTTCATCTCCTCTCGCTTATGCTTTAAATAGTTTTTAAAATCCTTCCAGGAAGGTGGCAATTTTTCAATTATTGCTGCCACCTGGAAAGACTCACTTAAAGTCATGTCTTCTGCATGAATTTCATGAAGGATAACTTAGAGTCCACCATTTTGAAGTCCAAAAATTTACCGACCACGAATTTTTGTACTTCTTGTCTAAAGACTCCCACAGTGCCTTAGCACTTGTCATCGAACTGTACACATTATATAATGTGTTGTCCAATCCGTTAAGGATATAATTTCGGCATAAGAAATCTGCGTGTTTCCATGCATCTACTGCCGCAACAGCCGTTTTGTCTTCCCGTTTCTCCTCAGTGAGAACGGGTACTTCCTCTTTAAGGAATCAGGCCAAATTCAGCGTGATAAGATAGAACAACATTTTCTGTTGCCATCTTTTGAAATCCACACCACTGAACTTTTCTGGTTTCTCCCCTTTAACTTGAACAGGAGCATTCACCGGAGTGGGAATCAGTACCGGAGTGAAGTTCTCAGTAGCCATTTCTGTAACTTTTGCAAAGCACAGAAGATTATCTCAGTAATAGCACAGTAATTATAGTACAAATGACAGTATAGTACAGTAAATAAAAATTACAATACAACACAGTAATCAAAATTAACATTAGTTATTTTGTCTTAAGATTGTTATAAATATTACTTACTGCTACTGTCTTAAGGATGATAGATCTGTGTACCTTTGCAAAGATGATAAAAAATCCGTTAGAAGAAGGTTATGATCGAATCAAGCGAAGCACTTTGTCCTTAAGACAGAATGCGCCCTCCCTACGGTGCTTAGGACTCGTGGGCGTCTGCCTCCCAGGATAAGACGATCAACCACGTACTGTAGGAGCACTCCAAACAGCACGAGCAGCGAACCACAGATGTATTATGCTTTCACAGAAGAGTGGAGAAAGGAAGAAGATGAAGTGTAAGAAAAATCCGTACAGAAAAACCCGTTTTTACAAGCTTTATAGAAATCATGTTCAAGCCCGTTGAAAACACACCGTTTCCCGTTAAACGGACGCGTCCGTCCGTTAACGGTCATAATAAAACGGACCCGTTTTGGTTGAACCAAAATAAATTAGAAAACCAAACCATTGAATTTGTCCCAAAATAATATTATCTTGTTAACCCAACCCAACCCAACCTAACCGGCCGCGCGTGCGAACCGAACCGGTCCGGACGGCGGCGCGCGCATGGGTTAGCCCACCTAGGTGCATGGGTCCAACATCTCTCTCCCCCACAAAAGTGGGGTGGCCCTTGGGCCTAACTTCTAAGGCCAACCTTGGACCTTATATTTTATCCACAACTCCTCTTTGGTGTGGATGTGGGACTATTCATCCTTCACCCAATTCACTCATTCATATTATAATAAGTGGGTTTTAATATTGGTTTTAATTCCTCTTTAATACCCACTTCTAACAGTTAGGACACTGATTACGAGCACTGATTTACATATGCATATAGGATCAATCTGCTACTTTAAGTAGACGTGTACAAATGTTTCCCAAACATTTCCGGAAAATGAGAAGGGTTTAAAATCATGTTGAAAATGAAAGAAACAAAGCAAGGATCTATTTTCTGAGTTGAATATTATTATTTGCAATGTATCTCTCTGAAAGGCTCCTCCAGCAGGGGCTGTAGTGTATTTCTATGACATGCTCGTCAGTTTCTCACCTTTCTTTTTAGCCAACTTTTAAGAAATATGTTCTTATGGCATGCCATTATCCTTTTTATTTTTTATATGTCAATGCAATTGCATATCTACAATAAGGACTGTTCTTCTTTCTTGAAATACAAACTGGGATTTCTCTGTTAAAAATACCAAAGACATTCCTTTTTATGTAAAGAAAGAAAATGATGAATACATAAAAATGACACTCCTAATGACACCACAATCTTCACCAATAAAGAATATTGCCTATCCTATCTATACTCCTTCTCATGTATAAATCCAGAGACTAGAGTCTTAACTAAAACCCATCACCTTTGGAGCAAACCTCAGTAACCTGCTCAAAGAGTTGGGCAGGAACTTCCTTGCAAACAAGTGGCAAACCTGGGTCGTCCTCCCATTGTAAATGCATTCCTTGCCGTGCCTCATGCTCTCCAAAAGCTCAGCAGTCACTTGACCCCTCCAAAACTTTGTTGGGTGTGGCCCTCCCCTCGTCCAATCTACCCAATGCAAAGTCCTATTGGCGTTCTTCGGCCCAAACTTCATGTAGACCAGAGTTGGTAAGTAGTGTTCATCGGCGTAACATGACTTTTTGCAGTGTGTCCCATAAAGAGGGAAATACTTAACATCAGAGATTATCTCTATTGCTAGGTCTCTGTCCACCTCGAACCATTGGGAGCCCTTACGCCATTGTGACAGAGAGATATGGGGCCTCATACGGGAGCTGTATCGGCCACGGCCGGTGACGCCTGGTTCGTCGTACATCTCAACAAAAGACTGGGTGGAATTGATGAGGTAAGAGTAGATGGTGGAGAAGTTGAAGAGAGGGATGCACGCCTCTGAGAGGAGGATGAACCGTTGGTTGGAGAGGTCAAGAAGTGCATTAGCTAATAGGCGCCTTTCTGCCGCAATCATACTGAAGTTTCCCCACTTCACCTCCTGCATTGAGCAAATTAAAAGCTTCTTAGCGTAGAACAGGGTGGATTACAATACTGGTTTATTAGATAGTATTAGTTATCCTCTATAACCACCACTCAGGAAACAGAGAGAGTTGATTAATTAGAGAGCAAATAGCATAGTTGCGGCTGCTTTAACTCTTATAAATTCTGTAGCATGAGTCAATGGCTAGCATGAAATCCAAGGCCAACCATAATGGAATTATGAAAAAAGAAAACAGAATGGCTAACACTGTTGTACAAAAAAAATCGCTGGCACTATTTTAAGTGAAATTATGAGTTTCGGACGGGTTTGTTTTTATTCTTTTGTGCATGAGGGAAAAGACGAATGAAAAGACAAGAACATAGAAGGCTCTTAACGAAAGGAAAGCATTTATTGAGGTGACTTGCGAAGATGAAAATTGTCTGAGTAGAATCTAAGTAATGCCCCGCGTAGAAAGTTCCAACGATGTTTCGATTCGAAGTAAAGGGATGAATGTACTTATCTACGACTCTATCTTCTTTTGCTTGTAGATACAAAAGTGGCTTCTTAATCAAATTCTAATACAATTAGATCAAGTCAAGAATGAGTACCAACGTATCAGATGTTAAACACTTTGCTGGGGGTCAGTGGATACCATTCATTCATGCACATGATAGCTGGTCACGTTACCAACATAATCTACACGCCTTTTCTTTAAGATCATATTTTATTCAAAAGATAAAAACCAATATCATGAGCTATTTATTCGGTGATCAACAGCTGGCTTACGTTTACTATTGTTTTCGCTATGTACGATAAGTTTGTCCGGACGGCTGAAACAGAACACTGGTTCAAAGCAATGTCTAGATATTGGATTAATCTCCAGAATGATGCATGATGGACGAATACAATAGAACTCACCTTACTGGGAATCCTCCGACCACAGAAGACGGAGCTTTCAGGCAGGGACTCAATGAAGGAGGGATGAGAGTGGATGTAAATCGAAAAAAGGCCTTCATAACCATGGAAAAATTTCTCCCATAGAGGAGCCATTGCCAGAGAGCCCCCCGTCAAAAACATGAAGGCAACCTTCCGCCTAAACGGAAATCGGTGAAGGCGTGGGACCATAGATGCTCTCCACAGCAATTCTTGGTCGTCCATACCGTGCTTGAGAAGGGATGGACTATACCCAGATGCAGTGTCTGGCTTTGGTGGGGGATGTGGAGGCCGTGACGGTGGTGGAGGCAGGGGAGATGGTGGAAGTGAAGATGGCGGCGGCGGGGAAGTTAGAATAAAAGAGAAGCCGGTTTCGACATTGAATGGAAACGCTCTGAGATTGAAGTTAACAGTAGCGCCAAGAGCCAAACCAAAGACAAACAGAAGAAGATGAGAGAGGAGGTTTTGAAAATGTAGAAGAGATCGGGCGGCAGTGGTGAATGAAGGAGCTGCCTCTTGCTTTCCTGGAGCTTGTTGGCTCTTCATCTTCTTCTGCTAATTCTGCTGCCCCGCTACCCAGGCCGGGGAGGAGAACTGAGACATAAGGAGGAGGCCGGACCAGGGAGTTGAATACTTGTATTTGTATTAATGGGAAAAATCTAAACAGTTGTGGCCGAGGAGAAGAAAGTGAGGGAGAATGGCTCACATTAAGCTTAAATTAAGAAGGTTACTTAGTGTAATGTTTTTAATAATTTACATACACAAGGTTATTGAATTATGTCAAAGCTAATTGGGAGCAGTTAGATCCAGATCTGACGGCATGAGTAATGTATAGGGGCTGGATGGTTATAAAATATCTCCTGCTCTTGTTCTAGGTGGGCCACGAGCTCAAAATCGTGCGGCCTAGATGAGCTTGGAGCACTCGAATACACGTGCATTAAGTGCATACTGAGGGAGGCTCCTGATAAGAAAATCCTCAAGTTCTTAGAAAAGCCAAAATAGTAAAATAGTTCCTCAAGTTTCTAACCTTGAAGTATAAAAAGCGTGGAATGTAATATTTATTTGGCCAACTGAAAAAAACAAAAGAAAATTGCAAAAGCTAGCAAGGCGTTTCTGATCATATAAGACACGCGTGAAAATTCCGATGTCGGGGAGATAGAGTCTCAAACAGGTTGAATTTTGAGACATCCCAATTTCAAAAGTTGGGATGAAAATTTAAATGCACCACTTTGAGGACGAAAGCACTTCAATACAGAAAGTGCTCCCAAACGAGGTGTAAGCTTTTGACTTTTGTAGGTAATCCCCTCCCCGGCTGCTTCGATCCCCAGTCACGAATCATGTGATGAAATGAGGTTTCAGATGCTACTCTGCCAGTCTCTTTGCTTCTTGGTGGCCAGGAGAAGTTATTACCTGCGCGCCTCGCATGGGAACAGTGTACTCATCACCAATTGGTGATGGGCACGTTCACCCTGCGCGGCGCGTATCTAATAATTTTCCGTGGCCAGTGGCCAACCCCCTTGATTTGAGATTTGACTCTTTATAGTTTATACGGTTCTGATCATTTCTAAATCTAGAAGATCATTCTATACAATCATAGACTGCAAACAGGGACGGATATGGGGTCAGATGACCCCATTGGGTTTGAGATTTTTCTATTACCACCATTAAAAAAATCTATTGGGTTGGGCAAAGATAAAAGGTGGGCTTACTAAGTGACCCCATTGGAAAAACTCAATTACCCCAGAGTTAGGTCATGATTTGAGATTTTTTTTATATTTTTGAGAGGGTTTCTTGCTAATTACAATCCAAGCCAAGGTGAAGACTCTCCAACTAGCATTCTACGTAACATTTGATCCAACAGCCAATTGCCCCTATGCAAGTGGCTAAAAGGCTGTCGTCCTCTTCTCCGGCCTCCGTTTGGATAATAAAGCAAATGGACAGACGGACGGACACAGATATCCGAATGCCGTTTACACCCCTACTTATGACCCATTGACAAAAAATTTTGCGTCCGCCCCTGACTGCAAATGCATCGAACAGATAGTGCTAGTAGGATGGTTCCCAAAACAACAAGAAAGCAGTAATAGAAAGGAAGCTGAGGACCGGTCGATACTTGGGGCTCTTATATCATAGCTATAAGTGGATTCTAATTATACCCGTAGTTGTCTGTGCAGCTTACTCCATAATTATAGATGCAGTCCAGAAAGTTTGTTTTGGTTTTAAAAGAGAGGATGATTTTGAAGTATAGGAATCGAGTTGAAACTTGACATAGCATAAATGGGCTTAGGTTGTTGCATATTATTGCAAAACATTAGCTGTTTTGAAGATGAGGGGTCGTTTGGGGCATGATAAAAAATAAAATATTCACATTGGATGTTTTACTTTCACTATTTATTTTAGGTTTTTTTCACTTTCAGCTGAAACACCTCAGGACGTGTTTGAGCCAACTTGAGCCAAATATGTTGCCCACTTGTTCAGCCAAATCAAATTTAGGGGTCGTTTGGGGCGTGATTATAAGCAAATATCCAGAGTGGATCAAGATCCACTGTAGCATCCATATTTTTTTCATATCCAGCTGAAACACGTTAGCAAAACAACCACAGTGGATGTTTTGCTTTTTATCACGCCCCAAATGGCCCCTTAATATGCTGCCAAAGACCTCAAAAGCACATAAGATGAAAAGTTCCATGCACTTGACTTTAAGTATGAGCAATGCCCAAAGCAACCTTCATGCAATTGGAGCTTTTATGATATGCTGCCTTCTTCCAATCATAAGCGTTCGGTTTAGTTAATAGGAGTCTTAATTTTGAAATACCAAATATAGAACGCATTATTTTGGGACCCAGGTACCATTAAATGTGAAAAATACTAATCACTGATTGCACCCCTCACACGTACCAAACTGTGACCACATGACTGGTAGAAGCCTCTTCCCAGTTCTCAGTCACACTCTTTGGTGGTTTCCGTTCACTTTCAAAGCAGTGGGACCCTACTTGCTACGTACCAAACCATTAGCAAGCATCATTTACTTGCCTAAAGTTCTTTTTTTTTTCCTCCTTTTGTTGTGCAAAGATTAACATGTCAAGTTGCCATACAAGATTAAGAAACATAAAGTGGGACATGCATGATGCATGAGATATTCTAATCTCAAAAACAGCCAAGGGAAGCAGGGAACACAACGCAATAATTCAGTAGCTTCAGCTGATCAAATGAAAACAAAAGAATGCAAAAAAAAGTAACTTGAGTTGAATGTTGAACTACTGACCTTGCTGGGTATCCGTCGTCCGTAGAAAACAGATTCTTCAGGCACCGACTCATCGAAATTGGGATCCGGGTGCACATAGATGGAGTACAGGCCTTCATGGCCTTTGAAGAACTTCTCCCAGAGTGGAGCCATAGCTAGAGGGCCCCTCGTCAAGAACATGAAGGCCACCTTGGGGATCATTTTGTAAGGATACTCTTGAATCCGAGGGACCATCGACGCTTTCCAAACAAGCTCTTCGTCTTCCATGTCATGCATGACTCCCTGCGCCGCGGCCGCCGCATACTTGTCCTGCCTTGTGAGGCCCCCTTGAGTAGTGAAAGACTGCCGTGGCGGCAGAGAGGAGATGAGAGAGAAATGGGTTGTTTGGATATTGAAGGAGAAGCTCTTGAGATTGAAGCTAACAAAGATGCCCAGAACCAAGCCAAATCCAAATAGGATGAGATGAGAGAGAAGGCTTTGGAGTTGGAGCTGATGTTGGGAGGGATAGCTGTTGGATGAAGGCGCCATATGCTTATCAGCTGGTGGCTACTTTTGCATTATTGAAGCCACTCAAGTTTCAGATTGGAATATAAAGTGAAGGAACAGTGGGGATCCTGGGCTGGGAGACTAGGACCAGGGGCTAGCAACTTGAGAGCGGTGCGTTGAATGGACACGTTGAAAGCGAGAGAGCGACGCAAGTTGACTGGTCCAGGGCGGCTGGCTGTTGCATCGGTTCCTCTCAGCTTCCTAAAGTAGAAACCCTTATCTGTGTTGACACTTGACAGCTGCTAGACTTGTCGACGAGCTTTGGGTCGGACGGATTAATCCTCGAGAAAAACACAAAAGGAGTTTTGGGATTAGTTCCAGCCACGGTCTAGGCGGGAATTGACCATCCGGTAGGCTCACTGCTGTTTCCATAAGATTATTAAAAAGTGGGAAAATGGAGCTTAAGTAATATGTACGCTCGCCGCTGATTGGGCCTCGTGGAGTCGCCTAGTGAATGGTTCAAAATTTTCTATCTGGAGTAAAGGCGAAGGGGCAGGCTGAGCCTAGCTTGGGCTCGAGTGAAATTTCAAATTCTAGCTCGAACTCTCTTCGGCTCGTTTACAACTCATAGCCTCCTGGGCTTGGCTCGTTAAGAATTCTGGAATTCGGCTTGAGCTCGAGTAAAAGCTCGACCTAGGTTAAAAAATTTTATAGAATAAAATTAAAATATAAAATAGTATATTTATATTTATATATATATATAATAATGAGCCGAGCCCGAGCGGGCTCGCGAGCTTGTTCGACCAAGCCTGAACGAGCCGAGCCCAAAATTGGGCTGAGCTGAGCGGAGCCGGATCAGCTCGCGAGCCGGTTCGGACTATTTACACGGGAAATGATATTTGTACATCACTTTTCCTACACTTTTCCATACACAGCTGATGTGTATGGTCACTTCACCCACTCATTTCCATACACATCAGCTGTGTATGGAAATGTATAGGAAAAGTGATGTAGGGCTATCACTTTCGTATTTACACCCTTATTAATGTCCGTGACAAACACAAATACCCAATACGGATTGGCCCTTCTAAATCTTGTTTCTAAATGCATGGAGTCAACACAATCCCGTTTTTCTTCCCTGAGTAAGTTGCGAGACTTTGGATAGACACTAAGGGGCCGTGTTGGGGCGTGAAAAATCAGCACCATCCAGTTGAAAAAATCCAGTTAGTTAGGATTTTTTGGATAATCCACTAACCAGCTGAAACACCTCATGTTATTGGATTATCCCAAAAATCCACTAACCAGGTAGATTTTTAGGAGTGGATGAAACTGATTTTTCACGCCCCAAACGGCCCTAAACAGGCATACAATCCACGATAGGTTAAGAAATAAAGGTGGTCTTTGCACATACCCTGATCATCCTTGGAAAACAAACCACGACACATGCAAGTCTGGTCCAAAAATCTTCCCCGCCTCCGAATAATGCATAACCCGCAGGGTCTGCTGAGCCTATCATCGAGGGTAGCTCTAAAAGACATTAATTTTTTATGATCTTATAAATAAAACTCATCAAACTCACTTAGTTAATATTGCTTCCTTTTTTATAATACTCCATCTTTTCTATTTGTATTCACAAAATAACAAATTATAGTCACTTTTAAAAACCAAACTATAGACTTAAAATTGGAGAGTGGGATTACATATTTTTCTATATATATATATATATATATATATATGATAATACTTCATCGGTCCCACATTTGTAGTCTCATTTTACAAAATGCTATATAGAAAATTTTAGTTAAAATAAAAAGATATTGGATTATCTTTATTATGCATATCAATGCAAAAAATTTAAAATTACTTTTAGAAAATCAAGGTTAATTGTTAGTACTTTCAGTTTATAATAAAATTAGAATCATAACTGAATAAATTCACGTCAAGTAAACTTATAATATAATCAAAATCATAGTTGATTTCAACTATGATTTTCAACTTATACTAAGGGCCCATTTGATTGGTCTGAATCTGAATCTGAAAAGCCTACTGAGAATCCTGAAAAGTCCTGAATCTGAAAAATTAGATTCAGATGAAACAAATGGAACTCAGTAGACTTTTCAGATTCAGATTTCAAACCAATCTATGCATGAGACTTCTTATCCTCAAATAAAAGCACATTGTTTGCTTTGAGATCCTGATACGCAATTGACATAGAATGCAGATATTCCAGATCCCTTGCTACATCAATGGCAATATTGATTCTCTGCTTCCAGTCGAGAACAAGAGCACCTTTATTTATACCTGCAGCTTCCACATTCAAAAGTTGCGTGTTTTCTATCTTGATATATTAATAGAAAAGGTGAAGATTCAATAATACAATACCATGAAGATTGTCAAACAGAGACATATTTGTTGCGTACTCATACACTAACATTCTTGTCTCGCGGTCCTCGACAGGTCCTGCAAAGCAACCGTACAACTCAACAATGTTCTCGTGCTTCAAAGATTCAATTGTTTTAACCTGAAGAGATAACAGACAAGCATAACTTTGGAAGCCAAGAACAGAAAGATCATATTAACATACAACAACGAAAGTATTAAATTTGCTCAAATCCACACCTGCTTCCGAAATTCATCATGGGAAATACAGTAGCAAAGCCACTAATAAAAGAATGATAAGCAAAATATCCAAAACTAATAATACTTGCAATAAAATTAGAGAGCTAAAGTTTAAAGAAAATGGGGAAATCTCACTACGGCTGAAATTAATGGCATAGTGTATAACTAAAGGAGTTAAGCCAGCCTCTAGAAAAAGTCAGTTGTCATGACCTTACTATCTCAAGGTGGCATAAAAAAATTTCACATTCATTTAGCAAGGCTAACTAATTTCTCCTCATTTCAACACCATCACCAATGTACATAACTGTTAACAATTACAAGACGCATTTAAGTTCTTATCAGCCATCGTCGCCAACCCAATGCTGTCATGGAACCTGATTGTTACTACAGCCATTGCCAACATCTTCCAACTAACGGAAGTTAAATTTCAAAACTACAATAAATTTTTCTTAAGTCCCAAACAACCATATGAACCAGAAAAATGCTACTATTTTTGCGAAAGCATGTAACAACAACACAACAAACATACCCAATGATTTCAATTATAAAAAAAACGCTACATGTAAACTACAGTAAGACAAGAGTGAAGTTACTTCTCCACTCTGTTTCGTCCTCATGATATGTAAACCTAGATTAAAAGTGATAGAAACTACAAAAAGATAACAGCAAATTCATTAAAATATCAGGATCTATGTAAGACAGTTACACGATAACATATACACCAATATATTGTAATCGACAAATTTAAAACTAGCTTATTTTCATGACCTTTACCTATTTTCCAATGTATGAAGTGCAAATAAGACACACATCTAGTATATATAAAAGCAAAAAAGTGTCATAAAAGACAGACCAGACCCGTATCCTTGGTCATCATTTGGAGTCTTCCTCCCCCGGTCCCGGCTTCTCTTCTCCCTCTGCAACCGATTCCATTTTCCTGCAAATCTCCATCACCATTTTCAAGCAAAGATCGCACCTTTCCCCCACATTAAGCAGACAAAGCCATGGACGACGAGTAAGCCTATCTCTCTTCCTTATTTATTTCCTGCTACCTTGCTTATGCTCTGCTTTTTTGTCTTCCAGATCCGGGCCGGACTACCCCAAGGACACCAACCTTGTCTGCCTGCCGACCACCACGAGCGTCCACGTGACGGCGCTGGACAACCTTGTCAACGTCAACTCCCTCTTCACGGTGGCGGTTTTCGTCGGACTTTCCCTAGCCACCAGTGGCCATCATAGCCTCGAGGGCCGGACAGCCTGTGACGCCGGCATCACCGAAGCCAAGCGGCTCATCGTCTTCGAGGTGGCGCAGGGTCTCAAGCTTGCTCAACTGCAAGGAAGTCGATGAGACCTTCTGCGCCCCCGGATCAGCCTAAAGGTCCTCCGCTTCGGCATGCTGGCTTCCACCATCGGCTTTGTAAAGGATCGGGTTCTTTTTTCAGACTTATTTTACTGTCTGAATTTTTTAGGTTCATTTCGTAACCCCACTTAATTCAGTAACTTAATCAGGATCTATAAGAAACGGACTGATAAGTTGCTTATGGCCGGCTTATAGTCTGCTTATCAGTTTCAGCAATTAATCGGACCAATCAAATGAACCCTAAGTTGAATATATTAGCCTTATGTAAATTAATTATTCTTACTTATTAAATAAATTATATTTTTAATGAGTTTTTATATTGATATACTTAACAAAAATATATCTAGTTATAATTTTAATTTTAAGTAACCTTTTCCATGATGTGGCTCACTGCCTAACAAGGCACTCTATCTTTGTTGATTGTATAGAGTGGGTAGGATCTGTCTTAGTTTTTTTCTGGAGGTGCCCCTACATCTGAATTAATCTATTTGACCTGTTCTTTCATAAAAAAAGAGCGAAAGGGATGAAAGTTGATACTATTGATATAGAAGTTGATATTTAAATAACAGAACTTTATCCAGAAAATATATTACTTCAATGACAAATATACTAGGTAAATACGGGATTTTATTAAGTTGGACATGTTGGCATACTATAAGCAAGCTTGCAAGAGCAAACAAAAGTTATGGTTTGAACTTCGAATACGTATTAATAATGACTAGTGAAAAACTTATCAATATATACTAAAATATCCACAGTGGTATCAATATACCACAGGAGGTATTTCAGCTGGATAGTGGATAATCCCAAAAATTCACATTGAAAGTGGATTTTTTATGTTTTGGATTTTTAACGATCCAAACGGCTGGACTTTGTTGAAACCGTTCAGTGAGATTGGGCTGGAGTCTGGACCTGGGTTTCGATCACTAAGGCAGGGTGCCCGATAGGACACCGGGCTCAAATAGTCAAGTTTTCAAGACAAGTAGATAAAGGTCCCGAATTTAAAATCGCAACTGTTGACTAGAAACCATGGGCCGGCCTATCAACATGGCCTAAGCCCACTTATTTTAGTGTTCTAATGCTCGTTGGTCAAGGCTTCACAAGTCCATTACCTTCTAAACATGAAGCGAAGGCTGTCCCTACTACTTTGAGAAGTGTTTCCACCCTATGACTACTTTTTGTTTCCCTTTTCATGATTGTTCTTCACGATTCACATTCCCAGCCTAATTTCACATTCCTCAGAACTAACAAAACATCTGAGAATGTTTTATACATGCGTGCATTTTAGTTTCTACTAACTTTTCTGGCACCATAGTTTCTACTAATTGAATTATATAATCAGGATCCTATTTTGATTTTTATTAGCCCTTGAAGGATGAAGTACAGCTGTAAGTAGCAGGGAAAAGGGAATACAACAGCAAAGAGAAGTTGAACACAATCAATTTGAAGAAACTGTGTGAAGACCACATGAAGTGATTGTCGTTTTCGTTTTCGTTTCGAAGTTCCATGCATTTGGACGTTAGTCAGGTCACACATGCTGTACCACGGGGAATCCCATCACAGCGCCTGATTTAGGAGCCGTTTGGGGCGTGACTGTTGCAAAACATCCGGACTGAATTTTGGATATCTACTGTAGCATCCATATTTTTTTTTCAGCTGAAATGATATAGAAAAAACATGGATGCTACAGTTTTCTATATCTAGCTGAAACACCTCAAGTCGTGTTTCACGCTGGATATAGAAAAAACATGAATGCTACAGTAGACGTCCAAAATCCACTCTGGATATTTGCTTATAATCACGCCCCAAACGGCCCCTTATACGTTCACATCCAATTTAGCAAAATTAGTGAAGCAGATACATTCGGCGTGAGTAGCGTCTGGAAAGTTATCATTTACATTTTAAAGCTTTAGTTAGCAGCTAGCCCTCCGCCTTCGCATTCATTTTTCTTTTCTTTTTTTTTGACATCAACCAAACTTTGAATTTTTTTTTTACTACAACCTCCTGTAGGCAGTGAACCCCCACTACACACAGTCACATCCATATCTAAGCTCTAAGGTGCTCCTTCACACAAGTGCCTGGGTCCAGCTCCTAACCCGGGGACGTCTCCCCCAAACGCGAAGACATGAATCCACCTATGGTAGATTTCAGCAGTCAGAAGGGAAAAAAATTAAGGGTACTTTTTCCATAAAAAGCCTCTAAACAATGAATAATTGTTACATTCATCAATCATCAAAACAGAATAATGGTGTACTTTAATCTAAAAAATGGATTAATGGTTTGTAAGTTTTGATCTTCAATTATCAAATAAATGAACTTGTATGGAGCGTGCATTAATAAATCAGGCGCCGGTCATCGGATCCCTAGAACCTCCTCCACAAATGGCAATAACCTATCCAACGCATCAGGCACAAACTTCCTCGCAAACAAGTAGCAAATCCTTGTCTTCTGCCCATTGTGCTTGCACTCCGTCCCATTCTTTATCTCCATCAGCCGCTCCATGGTCACCTGGTTTCTCCCGAGCGAAACTGGATTACTCGACCAGTCACATACATTATGGTCCTGTTTGCGTTGCTCCTCCAAAACCTTATGTTGGACGGAGTGGGCAAATAGTGCTCGTCTACGTAGCATGGTCGATTGCAGTGCTTACGGTAGACTGGCAAGTAAGTCCGATCTATGAGGGCTATACTTAGAATATGCCAATATGAGAGCTATACTTTGGAATATACCAATATGAGATGCCAATATGCTAATATGAGAGCTAGCCAAGATATTCAGTCAAAATTTTTGAAGATATTTTAGCTAATATGTAAAACAAAATAAAATATTCTTTGTATAATTTGTTTCCTTGTAAAGAGGGATACGATCCCTATGATTGTACCATGTAAAATTATATATCCAATGAATGAAAGGAAAACACTAAGGTTTCCAATCCTTCACATGGTATCGGAGCTAGAGGGCATTCTTCCTGACTTCTTCCTCCATGGCGGCCTCTTCTAACTCTAATGCCACTTTTTCTTCTTTGACTATCTTGCCTACCGACAACGCTTCCCCTGCCCTTCTTATAGTCAAGTCTTTTACCCAGGAAATTTCCTCCAAACTTATTAACACAAATTATTTAGTTTGGAAAATGCAAGTGATGTATGTCCTTCGTTGCCATGGCCTCCTTGGTCTTGTGCAGGGAACTTTCGGGCGTCCCATTGAATTTGAATTTGACCCAGCAGTGTTGACTTAGATCGCCTCCTCCATGCTTGAAGACGTTCTTCCTAAGGTTGTTCATTGTGCCTCTGCTCAAGAAATTTGGACAACTCTTGAGACTCTTTACGGCACCAACACTCCAAATCAGGGGCAAAGTGTGAAACATGAACTTCACACCCTCTCCAAAGGCACTATGCCTATTACGGCATATGTTCATCAAGCATGGGCTATTTCTCGCACTCTTGCCATGGCCAATGATCTTGTCTCTGACGTCGACCTCATTTTCCTTCTTCTTGACGGCCTTCCTTTTGAGTATGATGTTGTAGTTGCTGCTATCCACCTTGCTCACCCATTACCTTCACTCGATGAAGTTACTGCCACACTCTGTTTTTGAGCATTGTATCCGAGGTAACCACTCTAAGCCTGTAATACTCGAAAAAAAATCGGTATGCTTACTAAAACTGATTGATCTAAAATACGAAATTTTGATGCTTGTTTTTTATATGTTTTGCAATTTGGGGTTGAAGTGCACGAAGAGAGCTTACCAACGGTGCGTAATTCGGAGTTCGGAGCAAAAAGTTATTCTAGTTTGAATTTTAGTATGCGATCGATCGCTGGGGTACACGATTGATCACCAGGGTACGCGATTGAATCCGAAAAGTGTTGTTTTTAGGAATCCTAGTTAAAGTAGATATCAAATCCTAACTAATCAAGGAGGATTAAGTTTAGGACATCCCTTCTACCTATGGGAAGCTTCTAATAAGAGGATTTAGAGATTAGATTGGGAAAAAATCTTAAAGGAAAAAAATATCCTAGTTGGTATAGGCATAAAGGTCTATATAAACACCCATAAGGGGGCTAACTTGTGTTTTATCATACTAGAGAGTTTGTGAACACCCCAGCCTTGTTTGTGAACACCCCAGCCTAGTGTTTTAATGACTAGAAAGAGCACTAAAAATAAGGAAGAATGAAAAAAAATGAATGAAAATGAGTTAGAAATGAGAGAGATATGTATCATTGAAGTGACGGCCTATTTAAAATGGGACGAAAAATGACAAAGGCAGTAAAAGGCATCGGTTCAACCGACGCCTATGTTAAGGCGTCAGTTGAACCGACGCCTTTATCTTTTAACCGAGAGGCGTCGGTTCAACCGACACCTTTTGGTTTGGTTTTAAAAAAAAAAGCCACGCAAGCGCTCGCGCTACGCGGGCGCCTGCGTGGCTTGTCAGATACCCTATTTTGCAATTATTTGCTACAGTGTGTCATTTTCATAAATTTTTTTATGATTTATTATATAGATTCCCCAAATTCATAACTAATCACAGAAAAATCAAAAAAATATGCCGTTTATTGGGTTGGAAACTAGACACATAGGTATCTATTGTTAAAATTTCAGACCTAGATTCTTACTGTGCCAACTGTGGGGACAGTCAGAAGGGGGCTGTTATCAACAAAACAGTTTAATGTAATTAAGGTCTAAGTCACTAGTACATACTAATACTTAATGATATAAGTTAATCTGATCTAAGTATGACTAATATATGTTGTAAAAACATGATATGACTACTACTGTAAGACTAGTTGGTTTAAAGGATTAATATGATGGATAAGTTATTATAACCTATAATCTTATTATCTACTTACAACTTTATGTCTGTTTGAGTTACAGTTGGAGAGCAAACCATTCCAATCATTCTTTTATCTTGAATTCAGTACCATAAATGGTAGAATCTAAATTCCAGAGATGTTCCTATCTAAGGCTAGACATGAAGCATGTTGTTTGAATTATGATTGCGATCTATTATTACTCTTTTGGTGACTTACCTATTGATCAAGACATTGGAGTCTCAATTGTGTTCTTGCGAGAAACCCTATTCTATTGAGATATTGATGTTTTAATTATACTCCAGAGAGTGAGTCTATTCCTATTGATGATTTAATTATACTCCAAAGAGTGAGTCTATTCTGGTAAATGATTCCTTATGATCTTAGAGTGTTGCGACCTCTATTCCTTTGAAATATTGCTCATATTGTTACATGATTATTTTTTCCACTAGAGACCTTGCGAGGCTCTCTTCGAAGTGGATTCATAGTATGCTCAATAAAGCCATTGCTAGATCTTGTGAAGTCTCCGATTATTTATGCCCAAAGGGAGGCTATACGTACATTAGACTGTTGATATTACGGAAGGTCCTCAGTCTCCGCCCATCATGTCTGTAAGCACTGGTGGGGCCAGCATCCTAGACACGTGTCAGGGTTCCAAAGAGAGAACTCTAGGGTAGTTTTGGTATGTTTTAGTCACTTGCGAGTGATAAGTTCAGCGAGCAGAAATTGTAACTCCTTGCACTATAGATGCTTAGGAGCCATTGGTAAACTTGTTATTCTCTCCTTACACATGTGATTGTTCAGAGTCTTATTGATGTTTTCCCTATACTTGCGAGTTGGGATTGTTGTTGTTGACTAACCTTTCTGTTCATGTGAAGTAAACCTTGTGATCAGTCCTTCATGTATTATATATTCCTGTTTCTATTGAGTAAACCTTTCTTCACGTTATTATTGTGTCTCTGGTGGGTTTTTGCATCTTACCGGGTATTTCTGCAGAATACTCATGCATCCTCTGATGCAGGCGTGAAAGATCAGTGATTCAAGACGATTGCAGGACAGGAAGGAGGCGTAGAAAACTTGAAGATGAATAAAGAATTTTTAGTTATTTGCTTAGTTTGATATTATTGGCCGTTGTGTGCCATAGCTTTTATAATTTCTTTTGATTGACAATTTATGATATTTGCTGTAATAAATGATCTATACATGAATTATGCGTATAATTATCTCTTAAACTTATATTTATGTTAGTGTTTGATTAGAATTAGTGCTACCTTAATGTAATTTTTGGTTTTTGTAGGAAAATGAGAGCAAGATGCAAAAAGGGTGAAATGTGCCTCTAATGGTTAATTCTTCATAACTTCGTATGCATATATTTGATTGGACTGATTCAAGCTTCATGTTAAAGTTCAAGAAGTCAGCTTTCCAACACCATTGACCACGCGCAATTCGGAGTTCAGATAGAAAAGTTATGGCCATTGGAAATTTATAAACAGTAACTACGATCGATCGGACATTCAACGCGATCGATCGCCTGAGCCACAAAACAGTGTTACTGAAGGCAATGATCGATCGGCACTTAAAACGATCGATTGTATCTACTGGAGTTTTTGATTTACGCAAGATAGTAACAACGATCAATCAGAGACATATGGCATCGATCGGCAGGACGATCGATCGGAGGAAAATAAAGAAGGAATTGTGATCGATCGGTAGGCAATCGATCGGCAATACGGAGCAATCGATCGCCGTATGCGGCAAATTGAAATTAGACCTATTTCGACACGAATTTGGAAGGGGACTTCGTGGTTTCTCTTTAAACATATAAATAGGCCTTAAGGGAGAACGTTTTGGCAACCAGAGAACATACCTTAGAGGCTAGAGAAGAGCAAGAGAAGGAGTCTTGTGGAGGCCAAAGAAGAAGAAGGGATTCATAACGATGGATCTATACAACCAGGCTTTTCTTTTCTTTTCCTCTATGTGTAACTAAATTCCTTGTCAAGGCTTGATGAAGCCCTAGATATGTGTATTGCTACTCTTGTTAGTTTAATTTTATAAAGTTGATATGATTTGTGCTTAATGATATTTCATGAATATTCTTTTGAGTGCTTGATCATAGACTTAATAGATACGAATAAAATTAGATCTTTTTAATGCCTGTGTCTAATCAAGAACAGGTTTGTGATTGATTCTATGCCTGATCAAAGATAGGATTGATTACATAATAATGGATGAACTTTCGTGTCCGATCAAGAGTATTAGTGAATTCATTAATAATTCGTGTGTCCGATCAAGAACACGAATTACCATATCATGTCAATCTGTGTGTAATATTAATCAAGAGTAGTAATTGCATGTCTAATGTTGGATTCATTGCCTTGATACTTCTCCATATTGATTAAATCTCAGTTAGATTAGTTGAAGTTCATTGCTTTCTTTAGAATTAATTAAACTACATCTTTTCTTCTCTTGAGTTTGGTAAAATATTTAACCATCCCTAAGGTTCGACAACCCTTTCTATACTCGCTGTAGTACAATTGCCTTGTGCACTTGCAAAGGTTTAATTTTAAACGATCAATAAAGACTATGTAGGATTCATTTAATACATATACAATGCTTTATTTTGAGATTTGATGATGAGTTCCCACGTTCTTGAGTGTTCCTGGTGATGTCGATTACACATCCTTTTGAGATGATGTAATTGGCCGGTTGGTTCGATTATCCTAAGTCGCGTCCCAGGGTTCTTACCTCACCAAAGATGGTATTAAAGAAGACTTCCGCACTCCGATCGAGGTCAGGGATTTTGGGGTGTGACAAAGTCTCTCTCCTAAGTAGCTCTTGTCACTACACGTGTAGGAAATCAGCATGTTCCTTGTGCTAGCCGAGGAGGTTGCTCATCATCTGGACAGGGATCCTCTAACTTTGTCCGCCGTGGCACTGGGACGCCCAACCATGGCCACTGGACTTCCTCTACGGGAGGTCGTCCTCGTGATGCACCCATTACCGGTGATTCCTCCTCCCTTTATTGCTACAAAGTGCGGCTACCCCAACCATTTAGCCATTGCATGCCAAGTGCTATCACCTTCCTCCTCTCATTCAGCACAAGCACTGGTGGCCCTTCACATTTCGGACCAGCACGTACTCAAATACTGGTGCATCTCACCATATGACTTCGGATGCCTCTTTGGGTGAAGATATGACTCCATATTCTGGTTCTGGTCATGTCTTTGTTGGAAATGGCTCTGGTCTTTATATTTCTCATACTTGCAATATTAATCTCCCCTCAGTACACCTGGAAAAAGCACTTATTGTGCCTCAACTACGCAAGTTTACTCATGACAATCAATGTTATTTCACATTCTATCCATGGGGTTTTATTGTTAAGGAGCTATAGAGCGGGAAGACAATCTTGGCTGGTCCTAGGCATGGTGATCTCTACTGCCTCCCCTTCAATAAAGATATAGTGCAGGCTTCAATCACTTTGATGCATAATAAAGAAGATGGCGCTCTCTGGCATGCTCGGTTGGGCTACCCATCATCTCAAGCTTTGCAAAATTTATCTTCTACTCTTAAGTTGTCTAGTTCTTTAAATAAGCACAAATGTGCCAATTGCAAGTTAGGCAAATCTTCCAAATTGCCTTTTGATAGATGAGTCTCTTACTCTACTACTATTTTTCACACATTACATAGTGATGTTTGGGGGCCTGCCCGGCTTATGTCATTGGATGGCTTTGTTGATGAATGTTCCCGTTTTACTTGATTTTTCCCTCTTCACAAAAAATCGGAAGTGTCATACACTTTTATTGCATTTATTAACTATATTCAGTGCCAACACAATGCCTTAGTCAAAGTTGTCCAATATGATGGTGAAGGTAAATATATGAGTAAGGCGTTGTAACACTTTTTCAAGAGTAAGAGTATTTCTCATCTTATGTCTTGCCCAGGGACTCCAGAACAAAATAGCCTTGTTGAGCGCAAGCATTGCCATATTGTTGAGACCGACCTCACATTACTTGCCCACTCACAGCTATCTAAGGATTTCTAGCAATATGTGTTTCCACAATAGTGTACCTTATTATTCGGCTTTCATCCAAGTCATTGAAGCGCCGTACACCCTATGAAGTCCTATTTGGTACCTCTCTTGATTATTCCCATATAAAGATAGTTGGGTGTATTTGTTATCTATATTTGTAGCCTTTTGGGCCAGGCAAACTTGACTTTAATAAATGTTCAGTGTATATTTCATGGCTTCTATGGGAGCCATAAAGGGTATCGATGCCTTGACCCCATTTTAGGGCGTCTGTATATTTCTCGGCATATCTCCTTTGACGAGGAGTCTTTCTCCGCAGCTACCACTTCCACCTCACCATGTCATCTGCCTTCAAAGTCCGACACTTTCCAGTCTAGCTCCTGAAGGATTCATCTCCAGCACTCTTGTCTTCACCGGCGCCCATTACTACACATCAGAGGGGTCTTCTGCCACTTTCGTCAACCTTAGCACTGCCGATTGAGCTTGTTGTGTCGCCGGTCATTTATGCTATGTCCAGGCCTCCACCGGAGCCCCTAGTCCACCGACTGCCAACTTCAGAGCTAGATGCGGAGCCCATTTTAGCACCGGTATCTCTTGCTGCTGCCCTTCTGCTGGAGCCTCATGCCATTGTCTCATCGTCCACTACCGCCCCTGCTTGTGTGATTTCTCCGGTTGGCGGGACTGGCATCTCCATCCGCCGTCACTCAATGGTAACTTGGACGCGAGATGGCACCCTACGCCCCAAAGTTCTTTGTGCCACCCACCATCCGCTGCTCACTGTACTTGTTGCCGTTTCTATGGATCATCCGTTTCAGCCCTTGTCTTACAAACAGGCAGCAACTGATCCTAATTGGGTGTGTGCAATGGAGGAGGAATATCGGGTCTTGCAAAAGAATGGGACTTTGCGTTCATCCATGAATGTTGTAGGCTGCAAGTGGGTTTGTCGGCTCAAGCTATCTGCCGACAGGTCTATTGAAAGGTACAAAGCTCATCTTGGAGGTAAAGGGTACAATCAACGCTCGAGCTTTGATTATGATGAGACATTTAGCCCAGTAGTCAAGCCTGGTACCATATGACTGGTTCTTTCCTTGGCTATCTCTCTTGATTTCTCAAGAATGCATTTCTTCATGGAAATCTTAAGGATGAAGTCTATTTGCAACAATCACCTGGATTTATTGATGAGACATGTCCATCACATGTTTTCACCTTCACAATGCTCTTTATGGCCTTAATTAGACCCCGCATGTTTGGTATAACAAGTTCATTGCCTTCCTTCTTCAACATGGCTTTGAAGGGTGTTCTCATGACACTTCCTTTTTTTATTTAGCATGATGGACCCAACACTATGCTACTGTTAATTTATGTAGATGATCTTATTCTTATAGGCAGTGACTTGTCCCTTCTTCAAAGGCTTATCTCTAATCCCTCCCAAGTTTTTGATACGAAGGACATGTGCTCTCTTCACTTCTTTCTGGGCACGCTGGTACATAGGACCCATCACTCCTTCATACTTTCTCAAGCTTAGTATGCTCTTCAATTACATCAGCATTTTGGTTTATTAGGAATCAAGCCCATCAAAAGCCCGCCTATGGCCAGCCTTCAACTTTTGGCCCATGGATCCAAACCCCATCCTGACCCCATTTTGTACCGTCAGATGTCAGATGGTGAGCTCCTTGTAATACCTTAAACTAAGTCGGCATGACCTGGCTTTTTCTATTAGCCATGTTTGTCAATTTCTGCACAAGCCCACGGAGGCCCATCTAGAAGTGGTGAAGCTTATCTTTCGCTATGTTAAGGGGACTTTAACTCTTGGGCTTTCATTTCACCACAACCCGGATCTTGTCTTTATGGGCTTTCTCTGATGTAGATTGGGCCGACTGCCCTGACAGTCGACGATCCTCTACTGGTTATGCTATTTTTCTTGGGCCCAACTTGATCTCTTGGGGATCTAAAAAGCAGTCCACCATGTCTTGTTCGAGCTCTGAGGCTGAATACCGTGCTCTAGCCTCCACTACTATTGAGTTTATTTGGTTTTTGCATCTACTACGGCGGTTGCGTGTTTCTTTGACATCTCCTCATGTGCTCTATTGTGATAATGTTAGTGCTCTCCACATGTCTCCCAACCTTGTATTTCATAGTCGCACCAAGCATATTGATATTGATGTTTATTTTATCGGGAGCATGTTCTCAACAGCACTATTCTACTTGCTCATATTCCGGGTACCCACCAACTTGCAGATGTTTTTGCCAAATATCTTCGTAGTCCTCGTTTTCTCGCTCTGCGTGACAAGCTCAAGGTTTGGGACATCCCTCCTTGAGCTTGCGGGGGATATGAGAGCTATACGGGGAATATACCAATATAAGAGCTATACTTGTAATATGCCAATATGAGATGTTAATATGCCAATATGAGACCTAGCCAAGATATTATGAGAGTTATACTTGAAATATGCCAATATGAGAGCTATATTTAGAATATGCCAATATGTCAATATGAGACTTAGCTAAGATATTTAATCAAAGATTTTGAAAATATTTTAGTTAACATGTATAGCAAGATAGAATATTCAATGTATAATTTATTTCCTTGTAAAGATGAATACAATCCCTATGATTGTACCATATAAAATTATATATTCAATGAATGAAAGGAAAACACTAAGGTTTGGGCTTTTTACATATTACCTGGCGCCGGGTTTGGTTTTATCATATCACCTGGAAAAAGCTATTTCCTTTCATATGACCTGGAACCTACCCAAAATACCCTTGCCTTCTATATACGGCAGCAGGGGTTTTTGCATTTTTTTGAGAAGGCGTTCCGGAGAAGAAGGAAAAGGCGGTCCGGAGAAGAAGGTGTTCCGGAGAAGTTCCGTGCAGCAGCTCCGGCCATAACGTCGCCGGCGCCGGCGCCGTCTAAACTAGGAAAAGTTATATTGCTGCCAAAACACGAAAAAAGAGCGGGAAAGCAGTTGATACGCTAACACAACTGTGAAAGAGTCATCGCCCATTCAAAAACGGTACGTCAACTTGAAATTCAACGTTTGATATAATGTAAATTTGATCGAGAGATGTAAGTTGAAAATTTGCACAGTGTTCCACTTTTTCCTACTGTCGTATATTCCCTAATACGACAATAACTATAGTCGTGTATTTTACAATACGACTATTACACGACTATTTTCAATCAAGGTTTGTTAATTAATTTCGTTATTGTAATACCAGGTAAGGATGGATTTCATACCTTTGTGCTTACACTACGATGGAATATTCACAAATTCTGATGGGTATGTGGGTGGGAAACTGAAGCTCATGTCTATAGATACACAAGTAAAGTACATAGGACTGTTGCAACAAGTGGAAGAAAGATTACCGCTGAAGTCTCCATCCGGTACATTGTCTTTGTCATATCTTGTTCGTTGTGGAACCCGATACGTCCTTGAAGACGATGAAGACGTGAAGACAATATTCATTCTTCACAACAAGAGGCGATGCACAGATGGACCACTCGATCTATACGTGGAGTGGACTTCTGCTGGAAATAACAACACAGAGAATTCCATTGCCAATAAGCAAATGGTTTCCACTGTGGATAAGGACGGCGAGAATTCAATGCCTCCAAATGGGAGGCCGGCCAGTAAGACACCACAGGAGAGGCCGTGCAGGCCGGGGAATAAGTCACCTGCACCAGCCTTTGAAGGAGGAAAAGATGAAAATTTTTCTATTGAAACCGTGAGGTAAGGGGTGAAATTAACGAGTGGACATATATTAAAGTCGTGTTGCATACGAGACGACTGGAATTAAAGTCGTGTTGCATACGAGACGACTGGAATTGAAGTCGTATTGTATACAATACGACTGGAATTAAAGTCGTGTTGCATACAAGAAGACGACTGGAATTGAAGTCGTATTGTATACAATACGACTGGAATTGAAGTCGTGTTGTCGACAATACGACTAAATAATGAAGTCGTTTAGACGTTTTTGTACAATATGCATGCCATTCTTACCATGTTGTTATCGCAGATTGGGAGATGGTAATAAAAATACAAAGGATGAATTTCCGAATGAAGTCGATAACCAGTGTCAGATGAATGGGATCAATGGTGAAGATGAAGATGAGGATGAAGCCGAGGATGAAGAGAAAGATGAAAATGAAGACGAAGAAGAAGATCCAGATGAAGAAGAATTATTTGAAGATGAACAAATACCGTGGTCTGCAGATGACTGGGACGAGCCTCTCACACTACCAGTTTTTCCCGGGCCGCATCCGACGGGAGGAGACCAGTCTGTGTCAGGAATAGAACTCCAACAAGCAGCGAGAGCATCCACTTCTAAAGGAAAATCTGTCACGTCGGGGGCACAAGACTTGGACGACAATGAGTACAACAATATTGATGGTGAAGGTGGTTGGGATTGGGGTACCTCTTCACCGCAGGCCGGTCCTGCAAAAAAATATGAGGAGGAGACGATGTTGAGCGGCAGTTTGCAAGGAGACGACTATGAGGCACAACTTGCCTTAGGGGCTGGATTCGAAAGTATAAAACAGTTCAAAATGGTTCTTACTGATTTGGCAATCAAGAGGAAATTCATGTTCAAAGTGGCGGACGAGAACAAGGACACCTTTGCTGCAAAGTGCAAGATTACAGGGTGCAAGTGGTACATACGGGCTTCGAATCTAGTTGACGGAGTCACCGTGACAAGGAGTGAAGGAAGGCATACATGCGACATTTTGATAAGTTCTAAAGATCATCCATTGGCCTCACACTTATGGATTGCACGGAAGTGTCATGGCCTCCACAAGGATTCAAACTCCATAAAAACGGTTAATATCCAACAGTACATTGAGAAACATTGGGGCGTCAAAGTGAACTATCAAAGGGCATGGAGGGCGAAAGAGGAATTGATACGATTGATCGATGGCAACCCGGAAGACGCATATCGTATTTTGCCCCATTATGCAAAGGAATTAGAGCGGTGTAATCCAGGTACATATGTGGTGATTGAAAGATGTTGTGATATTCCGGAAATTGAAAATGAGGAAGCCGGATACGAGTTCAGACGTGGCTTTTGGATCTTCGGCCCGGTCGCAAGAGCATTCCGAAGATCACTTAGGCCGCTGCTCACAGTTGATGGAACATTCCTGAAAGGAAAGTACCCCGGAGTGTTATTGGTTGCAACAACAGTCGACGGGAACCAACAATTAATGTGCGTTGCATTTGCAGTTGTTGAGAAAGAGACTATAAATTCGTGGTACGTATGCTAAAAAGATTGTATGAGTAGTCGTGTATTCGAGCAACACGACTACTAATACAGTCGTCTTCTTTCGTATACGACTGTGTACCCCCATCTCTTCTTGAATCTGCTTTCACTCTGATTGCTGCCTTGCAGGAAGTGGTTTCTTAGCCTACTCAAAGCCACCCTCTTTACGGACCCCCCGGCATCTCTGGATACAATTGTCTCGGATAGACAGAAGGGACTTCTGAGAGCGGTTGCTGATGTATTTCCTGAGGCTCACCACGGGTTTTGCCTAAGGCATATGGCTGCCAATATGCTTAATCAATGGAAGGATAAATACTTAAAAGACCTTCTATTCCGAGCTGCAAAATGCTTCCGGAGAACAGAATTTGATGAAATCATGCAAAAGATGAAGGACCACAATGAGGAGGCATGGAAATATGTTGAGAAGATCAATAAAAAAAATTGGGCTAACGTGGAATATCCTGGTAAAAGATATGGGATGCTCACATCAAGCATATCAGAAAGTGCAAATAATATGCTATTGAAGGCTAGATTTTGGCCAATAACTCGGTTGATCGAGCAAACTCGTGCGACCACGACCTCCCATTTCGAGAGACGCCGCATGGAAGCAGAACGGCTAACGACACCATTAACCAAGTATGCACACAATCATATTAACGAAATGAGGAATAAGAGTGCTGGAACAGTCAGAGTGCAACCGCTATCGTTATGGCAGTTTGAAGTCACATCTTTATACCATGTGGTAAGAATTCATTCCGCAATGGTTTCTGATAATTCAATTACGGAATAGTCGTATCGTAAAATAGACGACTAATTATATAATCGTGTTGTCGCCTACACGACTATATAATTAGTCGTATTAGTTACAATACGACTATTGATATAGTCGTCTTAGCGACAATACGACTATTAAATTAAGAAAACTATTTCACAACAAGACTATTCATGTTGTTGTCATATCTTTCCCTCAGGATGTTGTTGACCTAACGAAGAGAACCTGCACATGTGGGTTCTTCCAGAGCATGGGACTTCCTTGCAAGCACGCCATTGCATGTATCGATGAGAGGAGTTTCGACCCGGTGGAATATTGTGAAAAGTGGTACCATGCATGTCTGTACCGCACAACGTATGAAGAAGTACTTTTCCCTACTTTAGACAGGAGTCAGTGGGGGGATTACGGGGTTTTATTCAAATGCGAACCGCCCATGCTCGATGCTCCAAAGAGGGGTAGGAGACAGACAAAGAGAATCGAGTCACAGCCTGACCCGCCAGAGAGGTTGAGGGTGAGATGTGGCAACTGTCGACAAGTTGGTCACAACCGTAAAAGGTGTACTAACCCAACGGTTGCGAAAGAAGCAAGGAAGCGCAGATATCGAAGACTCCCGCAACAAGGCAACCTGGGAACGGATGATTCAGCGCCGAGACGACCCTCTGGCTTACCTAAGGCCCCACCCTTCTTCACTTAGGTCGATCACAATTTCATGTATAACAAATATTACTCTACCTTAATGTATGCATGTAGTCGAATATTTCTTTGAATGTAAGTGTCATTGTGCATAAGTGTCGTCTTGTATAAGCGCCCTCCCGTCGTTGAAAGACGCCCATCATTCCTCACGTACATGACAGAAAAATAAATTATACTCCGTCATGGTCATGGTCTGACAGAAAGTCGTATATGATACAACACGACTATATAGAAAGTCGTATATGATACAACACGACTATATAGAAAGTCGTATATGATACAACACGACTATATAGAAAGTCGTATATGATACAATACGACTATATAGAAAGTCGTATATGATACAACACGACTATATAGATAGTCGTATATGATACAATACGATAATATAGATAGTCGGATATGAGACAACACGACTATATCAGATGTCGTCTTTCAAGAGTCGAAACCTGTCGTCTTTCCAATACTCTGTTGACATGGAAGAAATGAATTTGAATTTATTGAAAGCATACTGTATGTACATGGAAGAATATGCAGAAAACCACAAAAAAGTTTCGTCTGTAATGGATTACATGTACAAAAAAATATCGAAAAAGAATACTAGTCTTCATCCGACATCCTCAAAAACCCCGCAATTGTGACAGCCTGATTTTGCTTTCGGATTGGATCGTCGTCAAACTCGCTGTCGATAACCCCGCGAATCATACTCGCAGCAATTATTGGGCGCCACTTTCGTGTAATTGATGACTGATCAAACTCAGGTGGATTGACATTGGAGGCCAAGTGCGCCACGTACATCATGATGAAGATGCCACAGTCTTTTGAGTTCTCTTGGCAGGGCGCTTTGGCGATCTGAGTCATCTTCCAGTCGATGCAACGGATGAGTCCCAGTGTGTGTGCCATGACAATGTTCATAAAGTTAGTGAATTTCTCAGCTGCGACCCTGTGATGTGGATACAACTGGGGTTTGCCGGATAGGGGGTTGTAGAAACGCCATACACCAACTGGGAAGTGTACATAGACGAGGCAGAAATGCGAACCAGTGCGGATTGGGAAAAAGGCATAGAACATGTTCCTGTTCAATCCCTTAAGCATCCTCCCAAGTTTTTTTATCAATTTTGTATTATTGCCCCCTTCTATGTATTCCTGCAAAATCGCAATAGAATTCCGAAAATCACGAACTGGAAACGTGAAATTAGCGTTGGTGATGCAGGAAAAACTTACGTTGTCGAATATTTCTTTGAATGCGTGACATCCAAAATAACTGAACGGATACTTCAGCCGTTCTCTGTCATTACGCTCCCGTAATAGACCAAAAAATTCATCTATCACCTGTATAAACCAACAACATAATCAGAAGTTCGCAATATTCAAATGATAATGGACTTTAGGTATAGTCGTGCTAACGACATACACGACTATATCAGATAGTCGAGTACTTTATATACGACTTTATGAATAGTCGAGTATGTTATATACGACTTAAGGTTCAGGCGGTCGAGTATGTATACTTACATTGGTGTTAATTTCTGTTGTTTGCAGAAGGGATACGTAGTCATCATCACATAGTGTTGGGATAGGATAAGCCTTCCTTGGATTGGCTATCCATCCTGATATTTCCCTTCTATCCCGCTCTAACAACACCCCCATGTCGAAGCATAACTCCAAATTACCATAGTTTTCTGGGAGATCAACTGGCAGCTTAGCCTTTTCTGGGGTTTGCAGGACATCAACGTCAACAGCCTGGGATAACGTTAAGCCAGTTGCCTCCTTCACCTCCTCCTCCTTCACCTCCTCCCTTGCCTCATCCTCCTCCTTCTTCTCCTCCTCCTCCTTTGCCAATGAAACCTCGTCCTTCTTCTCCGCCTCCTCCTTTGCCCATTCATCATCCTTGGCCGTTTGGATATCCGACTGCTGTAGGGAAGAGATCACCTCATCGATGATAGAGGTTGTTCGTTGGTCGGATAAGGTATCTTCAGAGTCGGCGTTCGGATCTTCTGCCAAATTCTTCCTCGCCCTCTCCTCCGCCATTCTCCGTATATGGTCTTCTTCCCTAAGCCTCTGCAATTCCCTCGAATTGACAGTCCTCATTCTCCTCCTTACCACTACACCAGGGGGGAATCTGTCCCGGCCGTACGTCATCCGGGACTCCTCTTCTGCACGCTCCATGTGTTCCTCAAGTTCTGGTTGGAGCTTCTTCAAAAACATCTTCGCGGCGGCTCTCTTTGTAGCCCGTCGACTCTTATCTTCCGCATCCGCCTGCTTTATGGGAGCTGAAATGACATTTTCAAAATTCGTATTAGTAACAGCAAGAAATATAATATAGTTGTGTAGAGTTCAACACAAAAGAAGGAATAGTCGTGTACAATCCATCACAAAAAATTAGATAGTCGGGTTGAATGCAATACGAAAAATTAGCTAGTCGTGTTGAATGCAATACGAAAAATTAGCTAGTCGTGTTGAATGCAATACGAAAAATTAGATAGTCGTGTTCAATGCAAGACGAAAAATACCTAGTCGGGTTGTATGCAACACGAAAGATTAAATAATCGTGTTCCAACTTACCTTTACCCCAGTGCAGAGTTCAACACAAAAGAAGGAATAGTCGTGTACAATCCATCACAAAAAATTAGATAGTCGGGTTGAATGCAATACGAAAAATTAGCTAGTCGTGTTGAATGCAAGACGAAAAATACCTAGTCGGGTTGTATGCAACACGAAAGATTAAATAATCGTGTTCCAACTTACCTTTACCCCAGTGCAATGAATCGCTGGCTGACTTGTGCGCCAGCTCCTTTCTGCGCATGACCATCGGAGTTTGCTTGACGTGGTCCTTGTCATCGGGCCGCTTCTTTGCCTCCTCGTTGTGATGGACCGATGATGACTTCGTTATCCTCTCCTTCTTCTGTGATTCCTTCGTCTCCTTCTTCGTCTCCTTCTTCAGCTCTTCACTCTTCTCTTCAGCAGGATGGTCAAAGTTGTGACCCTCTAACATCGTTGACGCTGTGGCGGCAGATGCCTTGATACAGTGAAGAACCTCTCCCAGAGGTCCGACGGGCCTTCCCATCTCCTCATACGACGACAGGGCGATCTCAATTAGTGACTGTATGCCCTGGAGCGAACCCTCCAATCGGCCCAGGGCAGTAGACTGAGCAGCCGTCCTCGAGGAAGAGCAGGTAGGTTGTTTAGGATTCCTCTTTCTTTCCGGCCTCTCCGTCTTATGTCGTCGCGGTTGAGGGGCCACTGGGGGAGGCGAAGGAATGAGAGATGCCTCTTTGTCCATGGGGACGATGACATCGACGACGTCTTCCCATACGTCGAGATTATCGAATAGACCCTTCCAGTAGTCGGTCATACGGTGCTTCTTTTGTGCACCCATCTTCACCTCTGTAATTAGGGCCCCACTTCCTGGCCACCTTTTCGCCCTCGGACTGGTAGGGCCGAACACAGAATGGAAGATTGTCGTGTGCTCAAAAAACCAAATCTGCATAGTAATCAGATGAAGACATTAGTAAAAGTCGGGGATACAGTCGTGTTGAATTCAAGTCGACTATATATCAAGTCGTATTGTATAATAGTCGACTATAAATAAAGTCGTGTTGCATAATAAACGACATTAATAAAAGACGTGTTGCATAATACACGACACTTAGAGCCTTTCGAAGACTGTACGAACATACAAATACTACATACCTGAAGGACATATGAGGCGCCATTTAGGTATCCACCTCCCAGCCCTTTACTTCTCCCACCCACTAGTCTGCGGGTGTGGGTTATACCAGAAACCAACATCGTATGAATAGCCTCAGCCCAATTGTATGAGCTCATTCTTGGGAGGTCTTCAATATAAGAGTAGAAACAGGGATGCACCACTCTCGTGCTATGTGGAAACAACACCGTGGAGATGAGGAGGCAGATGATCATCCTCGCCATGTCCTCCTCTGGCATCTTCATTTCGCCCTCGCTAAGCTTGTCAATGATTTCTTCAATATGTGGAATGTCCGGTTTCCTTACGCTGAAGTACTTTTTGAAGAATTCACATTCCGTTCGCCTTGGCACAAAGGGAAGGACCTCAACTCTTTCGCCCTTAGCGGGCAATCCAGTGATAAGAGCAACTTCTTGCTCTGTGAAATGTAGCGTTCTCCCCTTGATATTGAAGACCTTCGCCTCCTCATCCCAATACCTAACCAAATGGTCGATCAGGTTCCGAGAAACAACTACGTCCTCACCTTCAAAAATGACAGAGAACCCAGCTTCTCTGATCAGTTGGCAACATCTTTGGTGACGCCGTAAGATGGCCGCACACTTTTTCATCGCCCCCGGTTGACAATATGTCTTCACCGCCAGTCGCGGATTGCATGTTTTCTTGCCTGATGGGTCCATCGGAGCCTTCCTCTTCCTGCCCCTCTGTTTTCGCTCCCGAGGTGCAACGAAGAATTCCTGATCTTCCTCCTCTTCCGATGGTATTGCCTCCATATACTCATCTTCTTTTGTATCCATCTGCAATGAGATAGGTAGAGTGGTCAGTAGAACAGTCGTGTTGGAAACACAGGCAATCATAATAGTCGTATTGCATCCTACACGACTAACGCTCAAGTCGTATTGCATCCTACACGACTAACGCTCAAGTCGTATTGTATACAATACGACTTTATGCTTCATCTTAAAAATTATAAATCTTCAATTCTTAGCTTCTGGAACTAAAATAAGTAAGGATTTATCTAACTTACCGCGGTTTTAGTGGTGTGTATGTGTGTATTTCCTCGTACGCCCTTTCACACGCTTCCTCGCCGCAAACCGAACCTCAGAATTCACACTCCGCCGGTTGCTCGAAGGCGCGGGGAGCCGCAGGGGAAACTCAAGGGACTTCTTCGTCCCCGAAATCCCAGGAGTTTTACGCGACAAATCGCCGCCCAAACCGCACTGTCCGTCAGTCGTGTCGTCGAAATCCAACAAGGGGCACCGGAGAAATCGACGAACAGGGGGGACGTTAATCGGATCTTCGAACACCTTGGGGGCAGCTGGAATTCGTCGGAGGACTCGCCGTCGGAGTCGCCTCTGGAAATTGCCGGAGAAATCGCCGGAAAGATGGCCGGAAACACTTTCTTTTCGTATACAACTCCAACACGCCCTCTTCGCACAGTCATAACACGATAAATATACAAGAGGGGCATTTTTGGTACTCCAAGTCCAGATTCCAGGTGATATGAGATAACACGGAAAAAACCAGGTCATATGGAAATAACAAACTTGGCGCCAGGTAATATGTAAAAAGCCCCTAAGGTTTCCAATCCTTCACACGATCCACCACCACCCCATGGCCATCTCCCGGTCCATCTCGAACCACTGGGATCCCTTCCACCACTGCTCCATTTTGATATCCGGGTCCATGGTCATGTTGTACCTCCCCCTGTGATGCAGGCAATTCTCCAAACACCAATTGAACAGAATCTCTGAAGCAGATTTATAACAAACTGATAGCAATTTGAGATCAAACAAGAAGAAATGAAAACAATTTTGATTGATTTTCAATGTTACAGCTTGAATCCACAAGCAGAATGGTTAGAATCCACTAACCTCGAAGAGGAATCCACCTCCAACTTGAGCAGCAGCTCGATACAAGAACAAATTCCAAAAACTACCTAAAATGAGCTCACTTAGCCCTTTGATACATACTCTAGTTGAGAAATACTATTTTACCGTTACTTACAATCAGCAAGCAAGCTTTAGTATCAGGCGCGACTAGGATAGTTCACATTATTTTCCCTTGACACTGAACAGTTATCAATAAACCGACTTCAGCATTTAATCCTCCTTCAGAAAAAAGCTTGTCAGCAAATGATAGAACAAGAATTCAAATTTTCAGCATGATTTCACCATTTACTCCTCAACATAGACCACAAACATTCAACGAATCACAGGAAGTAATATAGGAGAACAACAACAACAAAAGCATCATGAAGGAGAAACTTAAGGGCCATGGAATGGAAAGATATCAGCAACATTGAATGTGGTTGAAATCCCAAAACTTGCTGGTAGATCAATGACATAAGTATTGTCAATTAATTTCTGTAAAACCATAAAAGGACCAATCTTTTTGTGGGCCAACTTGGAATAATGTCCTGAAGGCATTCTTTCATTTCGCAAATAGATCATCGCTTCATCCCCTACCTCAAACAACTGCTTTCGACGATGCTTGTTAGCAGAGGTACTGTAGCTGTCTGCAGCAGAGGCCAAATTCTGTTTGCCGACACTATGAATATTTGTAATGGTATCCACAGTATCATGAACTGATTTTGGAACTTTCAAATTGGAGAGAGGTGGCAGTAAATCAAAGGTATGATTGGGATTAAAACCATAGAGTACTTGGCAAGGAGAATAACCTGTGGATCTGCTTGTGATAGAATTATGGGCAAATTCAGCTTGAGAAATGAATAAATCTCATTGTTTAGGCCTGTCTCCTGCCAAGCATCTTAATAGATTGCCAAGAACTCTGTTAATTACCTCAGTTTGCCTATCAATCTGTGGATGGCAATTAGAACTAAGGGGCCGTTTGTGGCGTGATTATAAGCAAATATCCACAATGGATTTTCTAGATCCACTGTAGCATCTATGTTTTGCAGCAAAACATCCACAGCCTTTTCCACAAAGGAAAAAAACATGCAGCAAACATGGATGCTACAGTAGATGTTTTGCTTTTTAATCATACCCCAAACGGCCCCTAAATTGCAAAACAGTACCAGCATTTTCCACAAAGTTTTGAGGAATTTACTATCGTTGTCAGAAGTAATAATTCTATGAATTCCATGAAGGTGAACCACCTCCTTAAAAAAATAATAAGGCAATAGTTGTCGCATCATTGGTACGTCTTCTTACATGGCATAAAATGAGCCATCTTAGAAAACTTATCTACTACTACAAAAACAGAGTCAAAACCGCTCTTTGTCCTAGGAACCCAAGTAAAAAAATCTATGGTCATGTCTTCCCAGGGGCCATTAGGAATAGGCTGTGACAAATACAAACCAGTGTTCTGAGAGTGGCCCTTGTCTTGTTGGCAAATGTAGAACTGCCGAACATACCTGCTAACATCTCTCTTCAACTTGGGTCAGCAAAACTTTTCTACTAGCAGCTGCACTATCTTGTCTCGACCAAAATGTCCACCAAGACCCCATTGTGATATTCACTAATAAGTTGTGTCCTCAAAGAACAAGCTGGTAATACCAGACTGTTTCCCTCAAACAAAAAACCATATGTGAGTGTAAACAGAAGGTGTATTGTCCCGATAGTTGCATTTGATCCAAATAGAACCAAAATCAATATCTGTACTATACTGGTCCTTTAAACGATCAAATCCAAACACCTCAATGCTCATAGTGGATAAGAGAGCACATTTCCTGTTGAGAGTATCTTCTATAGTATTAAGTGCTCCTGACTTATGTTTGATTACAAAATTGAATAAATTTCAAAGGCTGGTGATCTGTGTGCAACACAAACTCTCTTTGAATCAAATAGTGTCTCTACTGTTTAAGAGCCTGAATTAGAACAAAGAATTCCAGGCTGACCATTTTTGTCTTGCTTCAGTCAGTTTTAAGCTGTAAAAAGCAACAGATCTGCTTTCTTGTGTCAAAACAGCCCCTATTCCAATGCTGGATGCATCACAGTCCACCTCAATTTTTTTGTCAAAACTGGGTAAATCTAAAACAGGAGTAGAAGACAACTTTTATTTTAGCAGTTTAAAACTCTGTTGAGCAGCTCCTGTCCAAATAAACCTATCTCCTTTCTTACATTCTGTTAATGGAGCTGCTATTGATCTAAAGCCTCTAACAAACTAATCTCCTGTGGAAGGTGGCCAATCCATGAAAACTCTTCACTTCCTTCACAGATGTAGGAACTAGCCAATTTTGTATGGTTTCTACTTTAGATTGATCAACACCTAGACCATGAGCACCAACAATGAATCCCAAAAAATTTAGTTCTGATGACATAAAACTGCATTTCTTAAGATTTACATATGGTGCATGTTGTTGTAAAGCTTTGAAAACCTCAGGTAAATGAATAAAATGATCTTATGCAGTTTTCCTCAGCTAAAACCTCAGCTGTATGTGATAGCCGTCAGATCAAAGTGATCTTACGGCCACCAACCCTAAGCACGGGGAAAAAAACACGGGTTACAGGGATTTAACATTACTCGGCAAAAAAAAACCAACATGTAGCAAACTGTTGGCCGACACATAAACCTAAGTCCACGGCATCAATGTGTTAAAAAAAGGGCAGTGATAACTCTACAGCAGATTCCTATACATTTCCATATACTGATGTCGCGGAAAATATGTAGGAATCTGCTGTACAAATATCATTTCCCTTAAAAAAAGAGGCATACCGCATACGTGATACATGGCATTGCCTCTTCTTTTTGTTTTTTGTTTTTTGCACAAGGTATTGCCTCTTGATGAATATCAGCTCTATGATACTAGCATTCTAAACTAGCTCAGATGTCCCATGTAATAAACATTGGCGCCACATGTACTTCTAATTTCTAATTTGGAAAGAATATGGTCAGTCCAAACTCTCTTAAGAAATGGGGTGTTCATCATGAATGTACCCTGCTATCAAACGGTTGACCTATGTATTTATAAGTAATCTAAATTACCTGAATTGCAAAATCAGTACATTCAATGGTCAACATTCAAGTATGCATGTGGTTTTACTTGTTTTGTTCTTACCTCTTGACTGATTATTGCATTAAAAATAACTTTTTTGGCGGTTTAGCAAGAGAGATTGCTCATATGGAATCTATAATATCCACCTATACATGTCACGTATTATTATTTCAAAGTAGCATGTTTATATCAAAGAAATAAAAATATACTCTCTATGTTCTAAAATACTATTGTGTACATTTTGCCAAATCACATAACTTCCTCTTTCGAAAATTGGAGAAGACTTAAGGATTGACTTGAACTTAGTTCGTGAACGAGCATACGAGTTGGACGGGATATAGGAAGAAGAAGTTATGTGATTTTCTTGTGGGCTTCATGGTCCAATAAAAATGAGAATTTTCTCAAATGTACAGAGGAGGGAGTAATTTTTTAGGCGATTCCTGCCTGTTAAGATTTCTAAAAAAACAGCTTTTGTACAAGAGAGTTCTTTCGTATCTATATGCAGGATTACAATTGACTTTAATCTCGATGGTGAGTACAAATTGTTTTTTCCAATCGATAGATAAAATGAGCGGAACATCTGCTAGTCCGGGCCAAATGCCAAGAGTCTCTTCAACGGGCTAGGTGCAAACTTCCTTGCAAACAAGAAACGAACCCTGGTTTTCTTCCCATTGTATTCACACTCCGTCTGATTCTTCATCTCTATCAGCCTCTCCTTTGTCACCTGGGGTGCATTTGGAAGCTGAAAAAAATACATATTTCAACCTTGAAAGGTGAAAATTTTCACCTTTCAGGGTGAAAAGTGTTTGGAAGCTGAAAGGGTATAGGTGAAAATTTTCACTTTCACCTATCACCTGTTTTGTGTTTGTTAGCTGAAAGGCTGAATAGTGGATGCTGATGAGTGAGAATCAGCCTGATGAAAAAAACTCGGGTGCCCCTCCCTCTCATTTTTTAGGATTTTTTCCCTTTCGTCGATCACTCTCATCCCAGCCGCCATCACTCCCGTGCTCCACCGTCTTCCTCCGACTTTCTCGCACGCGACTCCCCCCCAATAATCCATTTTCCCCTCCCTCTAGCAACTCCTGCCGCCGCTTCACACCCCCCCGAGTCGGATGCCGATTAACGCATCACCATATCCGTCGGCAGCTTCCCCGCCCAACCGTCGTCAATGACCGTCCATTTTCATTGACGTGCTGGTAAGAAAACGGCTCTGATTTTTTGAATTTTGAATTTGAATCTATCAGAGCATATGGCTTTCTCCCTTTATATGTTTCCTGTACATGTTAGCATGAGTCCGCAGTTGTATGATCTCATTTCTCTCTGTCTAAAAATATCTAGCGGATGCATCTTCATTTGACGATTACACAAATGAATATTCTGCGGATGAATGAATATCTAGCGTATGCATCTTTGTTTGACGATTTTCTGTCAATCTGCTTCTTTTTTTGGTTGTTTTAACTGTTTTTATTATCTTTTGTTTTCACCGATTTCACGATCTACTTTCATTACTCATTACTTCTTCTTTTGGAGACGATCGGGCAGTCTATCGTATAATCATGATAAACATGGAAGTCGAGTAATTGAGTAATCGATTACTGGATAGATGTGTGTACCGTGTACCCGACGGCTATCGTATAATCACGATAACCGCATATGGAAATCGAGTAATAGAGTCATCGATTAGTCGATAGATGTGTGTACCGTATACCCGATTACTCGAAGGCGATCGAGTAATTGGGTACATGGTACACACATCTATCGAGTAATCGAGTAATCGAGTCATCGATTAGTCGATAGATGTGTGTACCGTATACCCGATTACTCGAAGGCGATCGAGTAATCGGGTACATGGTACACACATCTATCGAGTAATCGAGTAATCGATTGCTCAATTTCCATGTGGTTATCGTGATTATACGATAGCCGGAGAGTGATCGTGTAATCGGGTACATGGTACACACATCTATCGAGTAATCGTTTACTCAATTACTCGATTTCCATGTGGTTATCGTGATTATACGATAGACGGATCACGATCGTGTAATCGGGTACACAGTACACACATCTATCGAGTAATCGTTTACTCGATTACTTGATTTCCATGTAGTTATCTTGATTATACGATAGCCGGATCACGATCGTGTAATCGTGTACACGGTACACACATCTATCGAGTAATCGAGTACTCGATTTCCATGTGGTTATCGTGATTATATGATAGTGGGCCCGATCGTGTAATCGGATACACAGTACACACATAACTTGATCACTCGATTTCCACATGGTTATCGTGATTACTCGATAGACTGCACGATCGTGTAATCGATTACTCGATGAGCACCTCTATGGTGTAATCGACTACACGGTACCCACCTATATCGTGTAATCAATTATACTTTAGACTGGGCTATCGTGTAATAGATTAACGTTAGGCATTGCAGGCAATCGTGTAATGTTATTGTCATGCTATCGCGTATGTCCACATCTCTCACTCTCATATGCTTCTTCTTGTGTGGAATAGATGGCCAGCCCAGGCAAGAAAGCAAAGTACGTCAAACAGGTTGAGTGGAACAAGGAAGAGCACTATGCATTTATCAGATCATATGCCGAAGCACTTATGGCAGGATTTCATAGGGGTAAGGGTCTTCACCCCAAAGGTTACGAATATGTAAGCAAAGAATTGAATAAGAAGGGTATAATTGTGAATGAAGAAAAAATCCGCAGTCACTATGACAAGACTAGGTACCTTTACAATGCATGGAAGTGGATGTCAGATTACACTGGTTGTGGGTATAATGAAGCAACACAAACATATACCTCCGAAAATCCTGATTTTCGAAAGATTTTTAGACATGTGCGTATCGTCTGACATTTTAGTTTGGTACCGTAATTTACAATTTCTTGCATAATCAAACTCAGGATGTTTCCTTGTCAATCCTACTCTCCTCTCCTTCTCCCACAGAATCACCCGAAGGCCATGAGATTGAAGTCTTGGGGATACACCGTAGAGATGGAGGGTCTATTAGCGATAATATTCGATGGCAACCATGCTACTGGGCATCAGGCTTATGATGGACATCCACCAAAAAGGATGCCCCCAATGCAGAGCTGCCGCCGGATAGTTCACACGGTATAGATGAAGATCACCTAGGATGCAACCCAATGAATTTGTTCAGTACTTGGGAGAGGATATCGGAGATAACACATACCCTCAATCATTCTCCAATCTCCTTGATGCTGATATCTAAGCAAGCCCCTTCGGTCCTAGCCCCTCAGTTTGTCCTACTTGCAACATATCCCAGGTGCACAGACATGAACCCTCTATAATGTTGTACCATCATGCGCTTGTATCATGTAATCGATATGTATTTGTACCCGTCTTACATTTTTGTTTTAATAATTATTCATGTTATTGTGTGTAGGAGCCTCCGAATGCCAACTCTCCTGCTTCCCAAACTCCCCTACATATGCCTCCACATGCCCACACTGATCCCCTCAGGCCTACCCCTCCTACCCCTGTTGACAAGCATAAGACTTCGAAGAGGAAGACTTACTCCTCTTCCGAAATATCAACTGGCTTCCAGTTACTGTCTGACGCTATGCTGGCAAGAAATGCGCTTGCCGAGAAGCATGATCGTATGCTGTCTGAGGCGAAGCTTGCGGAGAAGCACGCACAGAGTGATGAAATCAACAGATGCTTTCGTCTACTATGCCGCCTCCCTGGATATGATATCACTTACCCAATGTATAGTTATGTAATATCATTATTCTCGTCTGAGACTAATAGACAGTTGTGGCTGTACCTAGAAGATGATGCCAAACTTGCTGAGCAGTGGTTGAAGAACCTGTGGGATGGGAAGACACCCCCCATCTAGATGCCTGTGACAATAAATTCATTTGTAGACACGTGATTTTACGACTGTTGTATAAGCTGTTACCAACTTTATGCATTTGACTCTTCTGATAATGGTGAACTATTTTTTATTGTCTTGACTACTATTCTCCATGTGAGTATTGTCATTTCTCCTACTCTATGCATGTGACTCCTCTGACCTATATATGTAGGCTATGAGTGTGTGGTGAACACTTTTCTTATCCTTACTATTCGACATGTGCAGTTGTGATTAGTGTTATGCATGTGACTCCGGGAGTGCTTATATATACATATATGAGCATATCAGAATTGGAGAACCTCGTTGCTTACTTATATATATATATATATATATATATATATATTCTATCTTTTCTCTCACGACCATGGTATTTGAGGCTATCATGTAATCGCATTGACGATAGCCACTCCCATCGTTCAACAGGCTCACGATAGCATCTATTGCACCTTTCACTGCCGGGCCTACAATAATGGACCCTCAGGTAAGCAAATCAGCTTCCCCCCATTAACATTAATATTAGTCATTTAGCAGTATAGTTCATTACGTTATTTTCAATTTGTAGAGGTGAATGTACTTTGGCGACGACAATGAGGATGCTGCAATAATTAATCAGTATGCTAATGCTATGGAACATTTATCAAATCATCCCCCTCGTAATGTTGTTCACCCACATCGCCACAGGGAAGAGGAGTTAGTAGGTGACATGTTATATAATGTTACAAATGATCGAATGTGCAGGGACGTCTGTCGTATGAACAAACATACATTCGTTGAATTATGTAGACAGGCTAAAACATATGGTATGGAAGATAGTCGAGGCGCATCTGTTGAGCAACAACTCATGATTTTTTGTCAGCTCATGGGTCATGGTATGTCGGTTCGTAAGTTGGGGCATGAATTTTTCCACTAAGAAGAGATCATACATCAGTATGTCTATAAGGTGTACACCACATTAAAGCAATGGTTCCATGCTCGAATATGGCCCATGTTTCCACTCGAGCACATGTCATCTTACATTCGGAATAATAAAAAATTTTATCCATTTTCAAGGATTGCGTTGGGGCAATAGATGGCACGCATGTCATGACAAAGGTTAAGTCTGATGTGTCAAAGGCATATAGGGGTAAACAAAAGGTGACTACACAAAATATCATGTGTGTGTGCGATTTTAGCATGCGTTTTACTTATGTCATCACTGGGTGGGAGGGGTCTGCCCACGATCAGCGAATTCTCAACTCCGTATTAGAAGACGGACAATCTGGTTTCCCACGACCACTGTCACGCCCTGGGCACTGCCCGATCTGAACCGAACCCGGTCCAAGAGCCGAACCGACGCACAGGGGCGACGTTAAAAAAGATATAGCGGAATACTTATACCCACATACGGGTAGTCCATCGAACAGAGTTATGCCAACTACTTTGAGCAAGAGTAAATAAGAAGATATAAAGAGGACTTTAAGTATAAAATTATCCACAAGTCTTAAACTCACAACTAGAATCCTGAGCCAACACACCGGGCTCGAAACAAAAGGGATCTGGAAAAGATCTAAACATAAATCTGATATAAGTATCATCAACCACCATGTTCCATACTAAACAAAGTACAACAGAAAAGATAGTCACATCTAAAGGCCTCCACGTCTAATCCCAAGCTCTCTCCAATCGCTCATCATACAGAGGATCCTGTCCATCTGCGTGTCACACCACGCAGCCTCAAAATAAAACAAGGAAAGAGGGGTGAGTATAAAACTCAGTAATGGTTTCTATACGATCGACAATAATAAAAAGTCATTCAGCATCACAACATAACAATATAGATCCATAATTGACATGATTATACCATTTTCTAGTCATGCATTCATAATACATATTCCTGCATAATAATATCTCAATCACATATAATGAATGCCTCCATCAAGGAGTAAACACAATCATCACCATGAAGGCGTCAACGCCACACAGGCGAAATCCAGTCAAGGCCACGAAGGCATATCATAGTCCGGTTTCCACATAGGAAACATAAGGTCCGGGTTGTTGGCCCCTAAGTCTGCTTGCCCCGGACGATCCTAGCCAAGGATGTCCGATTCTTACACAAAGAACCTAGAGTAGGTGTGTTAGCCCTGTGCGGTGGGAGAGAGCTCGAATCCCCACACAGGGAACCCTAGAACACGTGGAAGCTGGTGAACGAAGCGTACCACTCTTGATGCTCAAGTCCAGATGACAATCTCAATAATCTCATCCGCAAGGCAAGTACACAACTCGCCCCCCTTGTATCTCAAGGTAACATCATTTCAGCTCAACTCAACCCGAGGAGTATACCTGTTCCATGAAGGGATGAAATCGAAAACATGTCTTTTCGGACCAACCAAGTTTCTATTAATCCACCAATTGATTAATCCGGCAAGCAATCTCAAGCATTGCATACAATCAATCAATACCGATTAAACAGCGGTAAAACTTCATCCATGAAGTCCGATACATGATGCATGCTATCATGGTACATCTGTGAGCAAAACCTACGTGTGTTCCAACACATGGAACGTGCTTCCAATCTATCCCCTCATGCATCATAATCAAAACATAATCAACTAAAATCTCATAATAGATTCTCATGTGTGTCTATACTCATGCATATTCTAATCACATGATTCATGCTTGACATAAACTCGTTGAGCAATATTTGCACGCTTAAATACCTACCAAAATAACGATTCTAAACCGAAATCAAAGCAATTTCTATCATCAAGCTTAAATCAATCCATGTAGAGTTAAAGGCTTACTCCTACAAGCATGCTCTTTTACCATACAATAAACCATAACATGATCACCTCAATTACTCATAAGCCATATGATCTATACATGAATTATACATTTTATAAGCCCTTTAAACTATATTTATGTTGGTGTTTGATTAGAATTAGTGGTACTTTAGTATAGTTTTTGGTTTTTGTAGGAAAACAAGAGTAAGATGCAGAAATGAGGTAGAAAGTGACTCTAATGTTTGAATCTTTATAACTTAGTGCACAGATCTCTGATTGATTGATTCAAAATTCATATTAAAATTTAAGACGTCAGCTTTCCAACGCCACCAACCACGTGCAATTCAGAGTTCAGAGTAAGAAGTTATAACCATTGGAAAATCGGGCTGCAGAGCACAACCAAGAAAACGATCAATCGATGATCGCGGGTCATCTCTTCCATTTTCAAATATTCAAAAACCGAGACTCCATTAATATATTTTCAAACATTCATCCAAAGTGTCAAATATAATTAAAAACCCATCAAACCTTCTAGAACACTAATCTAGATCATTCTAAGATATAACCCTAAGAAATAGAGGCATGAGATTAACACATATTAAACTTACCATTAAAGACTAAGCATACAAAAAACCCATTTCAATAAAATCATTCAAAACGAGATTTTTACCACACAAGGCTGAGATTGAATAACCCATTACCTTGACTTGATGAAAATTAACCTTCAATCATCTCCAACACCTTCCAAAAACACGATTTTGTGTTAATACACCACTAATCTCGATTTAGCTTTGAATATCAAAAGAAAACCTTAGATCTAGGGCTTTGGAAACATAAAAACAAAATTTTGAAGATTAGGACTTAGAAAAGAAAGATAAAACAGTGATTTTCATACTTTCAAAATGGATTGAAACAATGGGGAAATCAAGATTAAGAGGGTTTTTAAGAAAAGCTTAAAGAAATAAGAAGAGATTAAGTTAATTACCTCTAATCCTTTTCTTTTCAAGCCTAATGGGGAAGAGGCTCCTAATCTTCCACCCAATTCTATTCCCAAATTGGAAAATGGCACAACACTTTCCTTTTATAGAAAAGGGCTGGGGTAACCCTAAGTAAAATGTGGAGTAATAGGGTTTTTGGCTTAAATTAGGAAATTTGGCAATTTTAACCCAAAATCAAACTCAGAAAATTCTGAAAATTTTTATAGTGTCTTCCTTTGATGTCTGGGACATTTTGGTCAAAAAAACTATTTTTGTAAGTGGGGCCCACGGGGGTCCCGCCAAACCCTAATTTTCAAAAAATTGGTAAAAAATTAGAAAAGTCTCAAAAATTCAGGTTTGATCCAAAATCACTTAAAACACATGAGTGTGAAGTTCGTTTTGATTAAAAACTTCATAAACCCCATTTATTTTTGAAAACCACTAAATTAAAACCCGAAAACACTTAAACCATACGATAACTGATACGCATACTAAAATAAACCGGTTCAAGATGAGGGATCTTACAACCACCGTCGGGCAAGTATTACGCAGTTGACGCAGAATATGGGGTTCCTCGGTCTGTACAAGGGTCAAGGTCACAGGTATCATGTTGCTTCTTTCCAACAACGATGGCCGACTGGAAGGCATGAGATGTACAATTACATACATGTATCTCTCCAGAAGATAATTGAGAGGGCGTTTGGGGCATTAAAAAAACGTTGGCACATTATGGAAAATATGCGCCCTTATCCAATTGAGATGCAAGCAAAGTTTGTGTATGCATGTGCCACCTTGCACAACTTTGTTCACGAGCAACACAATAGTGTCAGTGATGAAGACATGAGAGATTGGTTGCTGCCCGCGTACGAAATTGATGAAGCGTTCAGAGTGATGGGACAACCATCTAATGACAATCATTCATCTAGTAGTCATGCTAGGGAATGGTCGGGTCCAGATGATGGATTAATGGTACAGCTGAGAGATCGAATCCGGGATGAGATTGGTAACTCCCTTAATATCCCCCCTGATCCGCCTGCGAGTCAGCCACGTCGTCGACGGTAAATGTGGTCCATTTACTCCTACTTGATGTGAACCAAACTGTAAGACATTTTATCTAATTATGTGTGGACGCATGTTCAGAAGCCATCTTCCATGAGTACTATTAATACATGAATATCTGCGTATTTCAAGAAAATACATGGCAATGTCTATATGTAAATAACTTACATATCCTTGCGTTTAACATACAATACATCATTTTGCCTATTGCAAGTACATCCTTGCGAGTAATGTACTACACGTTAATGGGACTGGCCATTCATATCGCCTAATTTGGGTCGCGATAGAGCACATCTATCGAGTAATCTATTGCACAATAAAGGGACAGACATTTATATCGCATAATTTGGATCGCGATAGAGCACGTCTATCGAGTAATCTATTGCACGTTAAAGGGAGTGGCCATTCATATCGCCTAATTTGGATCGCGAGAGAGCACGTCGATCGAGTAATCTACTGCACGATAAAGGAACAAACATTTATATCGCCTAATTTGGATCGCGATAGAGCACGTCTATAGAGTAATCTACTGCACGTTAAAGGGACCGGTCATTCATATCACCTAATTTGTATCACGATAGAGCACATCTATCAAGTAATCTACTGAACGTTTTAGGGACCGGCCATTCATATCGCCTAATTTGGATCGCGATAGAGCACGTCTATCGAGTAATCTATTGCATGATAAAGGGACAAACCATTCATATCACCATATTACTTACAAACATACTGGGTAAACTACACTCATTTGGCATAAACCAATTGCACTAAGATTGTTTTGCAGCCAATGTAATGTTCTGTAAACCAGTATTTGCTACATCGTCAAATTCCCTCTCCATAATTCTCCTTAGTAGAACTGACGCGATCATAGGTCGATAGAGCATTGTTACGGCCGTGTGATGAAACACTGGTTTGATCACCCCGGAGGCCAATTGAGTTGCGTACATCATTACGTAGATTGCGCAGTCCTCGGAATTCTGTTGGAAGGGTGCATCCTTGGGACATCTTCCAGGTCCGAGCTCCCCTAATGTTGAAATGGGATGCGAGGAGATCATTCAAGCAGTCCATTACAAGTTGAGCAGCCACCTTATGGTGTAGGTGCGTCACTGGATTCCGGCCTAGAGGATTGTAGAATCGCCACCGAAAGGTGGGGAAATGTAGAATCAGCAGGCAGTAATGGGTGTCCGTATGGATTGGGAAGAAGGCGTAAGACATCTCGCGATCGATGCCCTTCAGCAGGTTATCTACCAACTTACTTGCCAGCACTGTATTATCCTTGCCGGGGTGGAACTCCTACAAAATAATAAGATATGAGATGAGAAGTATATAGTTGATTGCCTAAAGCACCGTGTAACAATAACCAAGGGTAACACACTTACGAATTCAATAAATTTACCAACTAAGATTTTTCCAAAGAAGCAGTATGGATACATCAATACATCCCGGTTCGCTTCTTGCCTCTTCTGGAGCAGTTCGCAGAACGCATCAATGACCTGCATGTATTTGAATACAATAAGAGGTATTCCAATCAGATAAATGCCCTCGAAAAATATCATTCATTTGTGCGTACCATGTAGTTTATTTGGGTCGTTTGCAGCAAACTTAAGTAGTCTGCCTCGTAGAGTGTATCTGATGGATACTTCTGCTTTGGGTGCCTCATCCAGTGCATAATTGTCTTTCGATATGTAGGCGACAACACAGCCATTTCGAAGCATATCTTGATGTGGCGATAGTCGGTGGGTGCGTCCGTATGACGAACTTGAGGTGTTTCAGCCTCGACTACATGCACCTTGCCCTTTCTATTGTGCGTATCGGCACCTTTCTCCTCAGACGGACTGGTATCAGCAGGTGGCACAGATGCTCGGGGGGTCGGTTGAACACTATCTGCCTTCACTAATCGCCTTCTTTTTCCTGTCGGAATGGGAGGACTGGGTGGGAAGGCAGAAGTGGGTGCAGGTTCTTCTTCAACTTCCTTGCGTAACTTTGCCAGAAAGGTTTGGACAGTCTTAGCCTTACCGCGTGTAAACTTTGGCATAATTGTAACAGGCTCAACCGCGGCTCGAGTCATCTGTGGCCGAACTGAAATAATATAAAGGCAACGAGGGAAATGAGGAATCTTCTTGACAGTGATGTACAACGGTCAAATACGATAGAGTAGCTATCGTGTAATCGATTACACGACAGACACCTCTATCGTGTAATCGATTACACGACAGACACCTCTATCGTGTAATCGATTATATGACAGACATATCTATCGTGTAATCGATTATACGATACACATATCTATCGTGTAATCGATTACACGATAGACATATATATGGTTAATAGATGGGGCAAGTGATAGTGAAATTACCTGATTTTGTTGTCTTGTAGGCGGGAACCTTGTGTTGTGTAGGAAGAGGCGGAACTATAATAGTTCCGTGGGCGGCACATCAACCTGCCTCTCTGCCTAAGCCCGTTGTGATAGATCCGTGGGCAGCACATCAACATGCTGGTGGCTTTGGGGCCACTCTGCCTCAGCCCGTTGTGATAGATCCATCAGTGGCACTTCAACATGCTGGTCCATTGGGGGCCTCTCACCCGGCATTGCCCGGGGTGACTGAGCAGTGGGTTCTGGCTGGTCAGTTGTGGTGGATTTCAGCCCATTCGACGCACTTCGTTGGGGGGGTGGCCTTTTTCGGGTGACAGTCACAGGGGGATGTACCTTCTGGGGTGGTCCGGGAAGCATGTGGGACGTCAGCTCCCAATTTGTCAACTTGCACCCTAAGTGAGTAGTTCAACTCCTTCAATTTTTGAATACCCTCAATTATCTGAGGGGCGCTGAATCCTTGATTGTCCATCATATCGCTCTGTTCGATGGCGACATTAAGGAGGAAATTAATCCCCTCAAGAATACCCTGCAAGGAAGTGACATGATGGTGGACAGTTGACGGCGTCCTCATCCTCGGTAACGACGGAGGATGAGGTTGCTGGTGGGGGATGAGAGATGACTCTTCTAATAATAGGGATATGACATCAACCACGTCAGTTTGGACATTCAACATCTCTAATAGGTGAACGTACTAGGGTCGAAATCAGTGATGGAATTTGATGCCCTTATTTGCTTCAACCACCAGCACCCCAGATCCGGGCCACCTTCTCACTGTTGGACTACATGGACCCATGGTGGAGTGAAACAGATTGGTGTGCTCGAAGAACTATATCTGCGTAATGAGATAAAAATTCATTAGGCACTATGAACTGCTACCGAGTAATCGATTATACCATAGAGTTGCCCATCGTGATCCACTGGCATTGAGTAATCGATTACACGATAGGCATCAGGCGATCGAGGGGACGATATCCACTGCAATCGAATAATCGATGTGACGATATTTAATTTTCACCCTGATTTTTTTTTCCAAACAAAGTCGGATGAGACCCATGTCTCGTCCAGTCTGCGTACCTCACGCTTCTGTTGGGGTTGGTCCTGCCGAACATAACGTAAGCCAAAGTTGGTACGGAGTGCTCGTCCGGCATGCTGGATGGCTTACAATACCTCTCAAAGACAGGGAAGTAAGTCCGATCAGCCACCACATCGATGGCCATGCTTCTATCCATCTCGAACCACTGGGAGCCCTTCCTCCACTGCTCGATCTTGATGACCGGAACCATTCTAGCATTATAGCGGCCCCGTGCTCCAGGGCCGGGCTCATCGAACGAGTCGACGAAGGTATTGGTGGTGTTGATTAGATAAGTGTACACGGTCGTGAAGTTGTAGAGTGGTGCACAAGACTCGGAGAGGAGGACGAAGCGCTGGTTGTTGAAGTCGAGCAGCGCGTTGGCTAGCAGCCTGATTTCGGCTTCTGTCAAGCTTAGCTTTCCCCAGCCAGCTTCCTGCACCAAGCAATTTCAATAAGCAAATAAGAGATTCAAAAAATTCTCTATGATCAATGCAAAAAGGGTTTTGTCTCCTAGTTCTTCACTTTAAGCTAGCTAACCTTGCTGGGGATCCGACGTTCATAGAAGACAGAGTTGTGTGGGACAGAGCTATTGAATAGGGGATGTGGGTGGACATAGATTGAATAGAGGCCTTCGTGTCCTTTGAAGAACTTCTCCCACAAAGGAGATAGAGGCAGCTCGCCTTTTGTCAAGAACATGAAGGCAATCTTTGGAGTGCGGTTGTAGGGGAACTCTTGGATTCGAGGGACCATAGAAGCTCTCCAGAGTAACTCCTTGTCATCCATGCGGTGCATGACTGCATCAGACGGAGGACTGCATGTCCAGAGTAACTCCTTATCTATGTAGTCTTTCAGATCCATGAAACTATCGATTGGAAGTACTTTATCAGACGGAGGAGGTTGTACCGGAGCTCTTGACGGCGGCGGAGGAGGTGGATGGGGACATGGATGTGGTGAGTTAGGTGGCGGTGAGGAGGGGAGGGACGAGAAGTTGGATTTGCTCAGATAAGTCGGGAAGAGCTGCCTTGTGTTCATATAGATTGGAAACGACGTGAGGCTGAAGCTGGTGAGCGCTCCTACGATTAAGCCAAAACCAAAGATAAGGAGGTTAAAAAGAAGGCTCCGGAGCTGGAACTGAGCTGATCTCGAAACATTGGCGGTGGAGGGGAACGAGGGCAGCTTCTCATCTTGATCTATTTGCCTGTTCTTCTTCATTGTGAATACTGGGAGGGAATCCTAGATGAGAAATCCAATTTCATGTCCTAGTTGTATTTATTAGTACTGGTCAAGGAGTTATCAAGTCAAGGTTATAACACAAAAGCTTCTGGTTTTACGAGTTGAGAAGCATTGCAGTACTTCACCCAAGGTTTCAGTTCGCAAGGACCCATAGAATCAAAGTGATGCTTTTTGTTTTGATAGCAACTTTTATAGTCTCAACTTGCCTATTTTCCACCCTAAATGGTGGCTGATCCTTCTCCACTGACCACTTTACGAAATCACACGCTGCCAAACTAGATTGGTAGTTATGACTGGTGGTCAATAGTAATAAATACTAATAAGAGGAAGTGAATATTAAATATAAACCAAGAAAAAAAAGATATCGAGCTTCTTATAAATGATAGATTTGCCAAAAGAAAATTTTCTTTATAAATGTAGATTTGTCAAACACTCTCAACCAGCTGGCTGCTGGGACTTGACATGAACGTTCTGTTAGAAAATTTAGAGTAATAGTAATCGACAGGGAATGCACCTTACCCGTTGATGTTGATTTATACTCAAATAGAACCAGAAATAGCTATAAAAATCCACACGTCTGAGGCACAACGATTACACTGCTGACCTCCGAATAGATATTGCCACCTTCTTATGCACAGGCTTTCTCCAGCAATCTATTCCCAATATACAACGGACCAATATAACAAGCGGTGCACTTCTTCTTGTCAAACTCGAACTCAGAGAAAAGAATCTGTTGTCTTTTTGAAAGAGGAATCACTGATGAAAAAGGAAGAGAAATCAAGAGCAATTTTTGTTTTCTATCTGTTTAATTCGTGTTTTTCCCTTCAGTATATATAGTATAACTCAATTGGGTTCTTTCTGTAAAGAAATGACACAACTTTTAGAAGAAAACAATAACAACCGCACGTAATCGTAAACGCGATCGATCTCTATCATAGGCAATCGATCGCCTCGGGTGAATTCTCAGTTTTGCGAAAATCACAGTAGATACGATCGATCGCTTCACAGCCGATCGATATGCGATCGATCGCGTTAATATACGCGATCGATCGGCTCCTAATTTCCACAAAATGATTAGTCGTTTGATAAAAAATCAAAGGCTCTAGATGCGAGTGCGAAGTGCGAAGTGCTATGTACGCCACAATGCGCCCATTCGCCCACGCCACACGCGCGCCCATGTGTGTACTTTTAGGTACACCAATGAATGTCTACACCATCAATTGGGGAGAGTCTCCACAACCATAAGATATACATAGAGAAAGATTCATTTCTCATATATACCCTATCACACTCAAGTGTGCTTTCTATGTGTGACTAAAGGAATCTCCCAATTAACTTAGCACAATCAACTTTGCACAAAGTTGATATTACATTACTACTAATCCTATTTCAATCACTCAATCAAATGTGGGCCTTAGATGAAATTCCATTAGTGGGCTCTCACCACTAATTTAATTTGGGTCTATCTACCCAAACCAAAACCCATCTAACACATATGGGCCCATCATATTCCACAACAAAAACCCAACAGGTTCTGACTTCCGAACAGAATTCCTGGTGGCGGGTGCTCTCTTACGATCTCAAGTTTGATTGTAAAATTAGCTTCGTTGACTTTGTAAATTTGTTGGATCGCCTTTAAAATTTATTGGGCAACTGTAGGCTGTGACGTTAAAAATGTTTTCCATGATTTTGATGAACACTAGGGTGTGAAGTAAAGATGTTCTCCATGATTTTGGGCCTGACTGGGCTCCCTTCTACGTTTGTACTTGCTAAATGTGAAGCAAGGAGCATATCTTTTAAATCTAAAAGAACATGGTCACTTTGCATGGCATATGGGTAGGTCTTGGCTCCATTAATTCCTTTCGGGACAATTTCCCTGGCTGGCTTGCTCCATGTACTCAAGTTTTAGGGTACACAAACCTACCCTAATCGGTTGGAAGACTCGTGACTTTTATCCTTCTGATGAATGGGGTTTTCCTAGTAAGGAGTCAGAGCTTTTGACATATTACCTAGCCAATGAGGCTGGAATGTAATATTCTTGGTTTTTCCAGTCTCATGTCATATTACCTGGTTTCAGTACCTGGTCTTGCCATTTTCCCCTCCTAAAACCCTAAAGGTGACCATTTCCATATTACCTGGTCATTCAGCCCGAACCATGGTTTTAAAAACTGGACCGGCCGGTTTGACCCGGTTCGACCGGAGCCGGCCCCTTTTCCGGTTCGGATCGCCCGGGTCAGTTCAGGCTGACCGGTCCGAGTTTTATAACCCCCCTTCCGGCCCCGGCAACCCCTCTCCCCCCTCCTCTCATCAGCCCGTCCTCATCTGCGATTGAGACCCGCGAGCGCAGCACTTACTACTGGCAGCAGATAGATCGAGCGCTACAGCCTCCATTCCAGTCCTCTGCCATCTCCGTGACGGTGATTGGGACTTGCAGCGGCATCATGGGCGACCATCCACGACGCTGGCCATCGTGACTTCCCCGTCTTTTCCTTCCTCCTTCAGAGGCCAAAAGGCCGCTTCTTTCTTTCACATTCATGGCCGCTCTTTCTTTTTCTTTTACGGTGATGCCGACGGCGGCCAAAATGTGGCCTTTTTTTATATGACGGCGGTTGTGGGCATGCCGTGCCCGTGCCCCCCGGTGACCCCTCTGTCCCCCCCCCCCACTCCGAGCTCTCTATCTCAAAGAGGGGGGGTTTAATGATGACATCAGCAATCAGGTCAACCCGGGTTGACCCTCGGCTAGAATTACGGGTCGGTGACCGGTTCGGTTTTTGAAACCTTGGCCCAAACACACTACCGCACCCTGTTCCCCTTCACACATCCTTCCCTCGCCCTCAGCCGCGCCATTCAGCCCGCCCTCAGTTGCATCCCTTTACACAACCTTCCCCCACCCTCAGCACACCGTATTATGTGAACATTTGATTCATGCCCGCCCTCAGCCGCGCTGTAATGGATGAAGTCGTTGTTTATCTACAGTACGATGAAGTATTTGGAAGTGCTCATGAGTGTGTAGGTGGAAAAATGAAGCTAATGAGCAATGACAGACAGGTGAAGTTCGGAGATCTGTTGATTTAAGTTGAAGAAAGATTAGAATTCAAGTCTGCAATGAGTAACCTATCCCTTAAATATCTAGTTCCATCAACATCTCCATGCATATCATACGCCCTGAGGGATAATGAAGATCTGAAAAGTGTCTTCAACATTCAGAAGACAGAAAGGAGGGCAGTTTGGAGATGTATGTGGAGAGGACTTCCAGTGTAAATAAGGAGAGGATATACCCATCAGATCAACCTGTTCACTTGACATATGATGATATTCAATCATCAGAAGCTGAAGGAAGGAAACAACCAAAGCTTGTATTTAGAACAGCAAGGTAAGAACACAATTTGTCATCATATGTGACACGAATACACGATAGCACTTCTATTGTGTAATCGAGGACATGATAGCACTATCGTGTATTTGATTACACGATAGCACTATGATTATAGTTGTAGCATATCGTAAAAGTGATTATACAATATTCTTACATTTCATGTATTTCTCTACACAACTAATACTAATATGCCATCTTCATATCTTGCAGTTTGGGCGAAAGTAATGAAAATGTGAGGACATTTACTATCCCAAAGGTTCGATCTAATACAGTACAAGGAGAAGAAGAAAAAATAGTAAATGAAGAGAATAAGAAATATAAAAATCATGAGCAATTTTCAAAGGTAAGTGTAGATGGAGACAAAAAATTTATTAATACTGATGATCCATGGTCAAGGGATGAGTTGTTCACTACAACAAAATTGGCTTTTAACGACGGCAAAAACTGTCGTTAAAGGTCCTTAATCTGTCGCTACTGATTTCTAGCGACGGATTTTTACCGCCGCTAGCTCCGTTGTTATAAGTGGCGCCGCTAATGACATTTCGACAGAAAAATGGCAATCTGTCGCTAATATCTTTACCGACTGTTTTTCTGGCGGATTTATTTCTGTCGCAAGTGTATATTAGCGACGGTTATCTGCCGTCAGTATATAATTTTAGCGACAGTTTTGAAGACGAACTATAACCTCCGTTAAATATCTATTGCGACGGTTTTAGCTCATTTGTGACAGATTTTATCTGTTGGTAAAGAGTTCGAAAAAAAAAATAGCAGCTTCATGCTGCTACTATTCTAAATGTGGATAACAAACATTATTCATAAATACAAAAGATATCCTCGTATATTATTCATATAATTAGTACCACATTGTACACAAATAATATATATGTATACTAAAACAATAAAATTTTAGCATTTGTTCCTAAAGTACAAACACAAGTACAATTAGGAACAGAGAACATTGGAACATAAATTAACACTCTCTTATCTGCATCTGCCATTAACACTCTCTTATCTTTGCTTCAAGAACAATAAGAGACTTTCGGCTCTTTCAGCAAGCAACTCTCTCTTATCTGCATCTGCCATTAGTTCTTTGACGAGCTCCCATGACGATTTCGAATTAGTCCTATTTGCATTACTAACAGGTCTATTGATGGCTCTTTTGTGCCAAACATATACTGTGGCCTCCACCTGATTAGCTATCTCCAGAGCTTGGTGTTCCGAAGAAGAATCAAGGCAATCAAGAAGGCATTTTGGCGAGAATTGTTCAGAAGTAATGTACCGATATATGACATCACCAAGGCTTGCTCTTCCATACTGGTACCAAGTTCAGAGCAATAGAAGTTAAAACATCTCAACTGATATTTCAAAACTTATAAATGGCAAGACAAATTCATTGCAAAGTTTAGCCGAGCCTAAAAGGTGACAGTGAACTAAATACCTTAGGAAGGCTATCTAAATATTAATCAGGAATTTCCATCTCAGCTAATGAGTTGCTGTTGATAGCCATAGCAGCTTTAAGAATTTGGTTTGCACACTCCCGTTTATGATGCCAATTCTTCCTTGTACTCTCCTGGAGGCCACCACAGGGAACTCGAGGTACAGGTAACCACCACTTCTTTTCTTGACGCTGAGTAGGCTTGTGGAAAGAGGCAGAGCAGTCTGATTCTGGTGCTGAAATCCCTTGGTCCACATACCAGAATTCTGTGCTGTTGAAGCTGTCTAATATTTCCTGTGTGTGTAAAAGCTTATATAAGCACAAATTGCCTGGAGTTAACAACAAATAAATGACTACAAAAGAATGCTCAATCTCACAAGAAGCATATTATCTAGTTTCCTCAAGGCTGGTAAATTAATGCACAAATCTGATCGCGGTCTGCAAGTCATAAACTGTATACAAACCAAATCAAATGCATGCAGTCAATCAAATATTATTTGCAATTAATTCTATACTGAACGAACAAATCCTCAAGAAAGACACTATAAAAATCTTTTAAAAAATTTTGAAACCAACAAATATAATCAAACATTAATTTGTAATTATTTCTTTACTGAGCAAACAAATTACAGAAAAGTCATGGAATTAATTTGTTTGTTTGGAGAAGAGCATTCATGTGGGTGGTAGCCCCTTGGTTCTTCAAACCAACATACCCTGTTGTCTTTTTTGAATCACATGTCCAAGAAAACCTTTGTGCAGCCACTTCAGCTTCAACTACAACTGTATCATTAACAAGATAGCCTCTACTTGGATCCAAGAGCTCACTAAGAGGTATAAATGATGTGAAGCCCCAATCACTTTCACATGTCCAAGAAACCCTTTATACGATTAGACTCCCTCGTCCTGTTTTAATTACTCTGTTGGAATTAGATGCTCCATTGGCCTCAATTTAAATGGATTCTGAACCATTTCTTCCCCCTGACAGAGTCTCTTAATTGTGGACCATTCACTAAAATCAACAATTCTTTCCCCTGACAGAGTCTCTTAGCTATGGTTTATTGAAACAAGACGAAGGGAGAAATATAGTTGTCACATTGCCAAAAACCCACACACACTAGATACTAAAATTAAGAAATTAATAGCAAAAGACTTGAACCAATTAATACTAATTTGGTGAAGATGCCTTAATTGACATGTCACAGTAAAAATGAAACAAGCAACTGAAGAAAGAAGTTACCTCTTCTAGTAAAGCAACAACCTCTGCCCTTGTGCCCTTCTTCAGTGACTTGAAACATAGTTTTGCACCTATACCAACGATTGCTTCTCATCCTTACAGTTTTCCAAAAAGATAACATTTTTACAATCCTTTTGTAAAACGTTAGAAGTATCACTGTCTTTTATCTATTCCAATGATATTGAAACTAGTTAACAGATTTCCATCCTTGCAGTGTTCCAAAAAGATGACATTTTTACATGTACAAGATACCCAAAAAGAGCGAAGCAAAGACAAATGTATACCTCTCGCTTGGGAGACACACTCGGAGCAAATCCGGAGGTTGCGCCTTGCGATGGCAAGCGAGCGGTTGACCTCGGCGCGGAGCTTTTGCTTCGGTGTTGGAATCGAACCGGAGGAAGCGCCGTCGCGGGACTGGCTTTCGCCATCGGAGGGAGGGGATCTGCAGAGGGAGGAGAAGGTCCGCCGATCGTCACTGGACAAAACCCTGGCGAGGTCGATTCGCACTCAGAGGAGTGGCTAGGGCAGGCAGGGAGGTCGATTCGTCCAAGCCCCGACTTGACCTTTTTTTCAGTCTGGCTAGGGCAGGGAGTGGCTTTTTTTCCGACAGAACGTTTACGGCAGAAAAAAAACTATCGAAATAAACCTCTTTATACCGACTGATAGTTTTCCGCCGTAAATATCCATCGTTATAAATTTCACTACCGACGGATATACATCCGCCGAAAATAAACTGCCGCTAATGTCTCTCATTTTACGATAGATTTAGTTCTGTCGCCAATGATGAATATTATCAATGGATACTTTTCTGTCAAAAAAAATCCGCCGTTAAAAGCCAATTTTGTTGTAGTGGTTGTTACCTCTACACACACAATCCCCTGAGCTGGACAAGGGATGGCTAGAAATTGATCTATCTGAGGATGAAGAAATTCCAAACGTGGCTGCTACAAAATGTCGAAAGGGAAGAATATTGTTGTATATTTTAACCAAGAATCATTCGACGCAAAGTTTAGTCATATTGAAGAAGATGGAGGTTGGGATTTGGGCATTGAGTATGGTTTGGATGCAGAGGTAGAGACGTACGAGGAGGAAGTAATGTTGAGCGGTACTTTGCAAGCAACCGACTATGAGGCTCTTCTTGTGTTAGGGGCTCGATTTGAAAGCATCAAATATTTCAATAGAATTCTTGCTGATTTAGCAATAAAGAGGAGGTTCACTTATACTATGGTTGATGAGAACAAGGATACATTTTCTATAAAGTACAAGGAGAATGGGTGCAAGTGGTATATTTGTGCGTCAAATAAGTCAAACACTATTAGCATGACAATGAGGGAGGTTAAGCATACATGTGACATAAAGTTTAGTCATATTGAAGAAGATGGAGGTTGGGATTTGGGCATTGAGTATGGTTTGGATGCAGAGGTAGAGACGTACGAGGAGGAAATAATATTGAGCGGTACTTTGCAAGCAACCGACTATGAGGCTCTTCTTGTGTTAGGGGCTCGGTTTGAAAGCATCAAATATTTCAATAGAATTCTTGCTGATTTAGTAATAAAGAGGAGGTTCACTTATACTATGGTTGATGAGAACAAGGATACATTTTCTGTAAAGTACAAGGAGAATGGGTGCAAGTGGTATATTTGTGCGTCAAATAAGTCAAACACTATTAGCATGACAATGAGGGAGGTTGAGCATACATGTGACATAAAGTTGGGAACGAAAGATCATCCACTAGCTTCACACATCTAGATTGCAAGGGAATGTCATGGCCTACATAAGGAGTCAAATACTATCACATCAGATAATATCATAAGGTATATTGAGAAAAATTGGGGCATCACAGTCAACTATAAAAAAGCACAGCGGGCAAAAGAAGTTTTATCAGAGTTGATTGATGACAACCTAGACGATTCATATCGTATTTTGCTTGCATAAGGCAAGGAATTAGAAAGGTCTAATCTATGAACCTATATGGTTATAAAAATGTCTTGTGATATACCTGAACTAGAGTTACACATATACGATTTCAAACGTGTGTTTTGGATGTTTGACCCAATTGCAAGAGTTTTCAGAAGTTCACTTAGGCATCTCTTAACTATGAATGGAACATTCTTAAAAGGAAAATATCCCATATGTCTATTAATTGTTATAGCCATTGATGGTAATCAGCAAATGGTGTGCGTTGTATATGCTGTTGTTGAGGCATTGATAAGAAACACTTGGTAAGTTGAAGAACAATCATTACTTGTTGTCATGTCATTCGGAACACAATATGCAGGAGTCGTGTCGTCCATGACACAATAGCAATGCATATCATGTTCACAATTACATACACGGTCACACTATCAGCAAGAGTCATGTCCTCGATGACACGTCTACAATTACTTATTATGATAACTGCAATTGTGTTTTCCTCACCCAGTTCTTAAAGTTAATTCATACTTTTCTTTACATGGAGCCGCCCTCAAGACTAGACACAATTGCTTCTGACAGACAGCAGGGACTTCTCAAAGCAATCCCCGATGTCTTCCCGGAGGCTCATCATGGGTTTTACCTGCGTCATATAGCGCAGAACATCCTTGACATATGGAAAGATAGACACTTGAAGAACCTCTTATCCAAGCTCAAAAATTCATAAGATCATAATTTAATGAGATCATAGAACAAATTAAGCAACACAATGAGGATGCATTCAAATACATTAATAACATCAACTATAGAAGCTGGGCTAATGTTGAATTCCTTGGTAGAAGATATGCTACTCTCACCTCAAGCAGATCGGAGAGTGCAGACTGTATGTTCTTGAAGGCGCGAAGTTGGCCGATCACTAGATTAATCGAGCAAACATGTGCTAGCACTACAGCTCAATTTGAGAAACGTAGATACGAAGGCCAACAACTACCAACTCCCTTAACCAAATATGCCCAGAAATACATAAACGATAAGAGAGATCATAGTGGTACAGTTCGAGTGCATGCCATATCATTGTATGAATTTCAAGTGAATTCTCTCCACCATGTGGTACGTTCAATGTCATCATTACTTAAATATCGTGTAAATGAAATACGACTTATTTTGGGTCGTGTCTGAATGCTCATGACTACACATAATGTTTATTGGACATATGCTTTGGCAAGACAACGTGAACCTTCTGAAGAAGATATGCACATGCGGAGAGTTTTAGAGTATGAGACTTGCTTGTAAACATGACTTTAGCATCAATTGATCATAGGAGTTGAGACCCAATGCTATATTATGAGAAGTGGCAGTATACAAAGACTTACTGCATAACCTACAAAGAGTCAATTCTACCAACGTTAGATAGGCATCAATGGTTAGATCATGGGGTTCTGCCAAAATTTGAATCACCAATTGGGGAGAAGCAAAAAGGCAGGAGAAGGGTAAACAAAATTAAGTCACAGCTAGAACCCCCTAAGAACGCAAGGAGATGTGGTAATTGTCGCCAGCTTGGGCACAACCGAAACAATTGCAAAAACCCTCTACTTGAGAAACAGGCTAAGCAACGAAGAGAACGATCAACCACAAATGAAACAAATCCAACTTCAGGGAAACATCATTCTGGATTGCACATTCACCTCCATTTTTCATGTAAATGAAATCTAACGATAGTAAGTATTACAAGTAACATTCTGGTGGAGTATTGGGATGAGTCCGAGAAGTTGTTTAATATTAAGGGGAGAAGGTTACCTCTCATTAAGCAGGATATTGCCATCATCACTGGCTTGCGGACATCTGGTGAGAATGTGACGTTTATAGCTCATGATGGTAAAGTCTTGTCCTCAGAAGATCAATTCTACAAAAAAAAATCTCATCGAGGAAATCCGACAAGGCATACATTGAAGAAATCCTAGATCAAAATTTGAGGGGGATAAATCTGTTGTAGATGATTGATATAATATGGTTGATCATCCTCCACATATTTTGTTGTGTGTTGTTTACACAATCCACTAGATCAATCCATCCAAAGCTTTGTGATTATATCGGAGTATTATCGTCTAATCGAATACACAATAATACCGCTATCTACTATCGTGTAATCGAGTACATGCTAGCACCGCTATCGTGTATTGAATACACGCTAGTGGTGCTATTGTACTATTGTGTAATCAAATACATGCTAGCACCGTTATTGTGGTCTCGAATACATGATAGCACATTTACCGTGTATTCGATTACACGCTGGGAGTCCTAGCGTGTAATCGAATACACAATAGTACCGTTATATACTATCATGTAATCGAATACAAAATAGTGGTGCTAGCATGTATTCGATTACATAATAGCATTGCTATCGTGTATTCTATTACACGGTATGAGTGCTATCGTGTATTTGAATACACGATAGTACATGCGAGCACCACTCTCACATATTCAAATACACAATAGCACTTACTACATCGCTGCCTAATGTTGTTTATTTGATTACGCAGATATGGCTGTTCAAGCACACAACAATCGTTCACTCCATAATGGGTCCTTATAGTCCGAGAGTTAGAAGGTGGCCTAAATATGAGTATCTTGTGGTGGAAGCCAAAAAGAGAATCAAAGTACACCATCGATTTTGCCAATATTACGTCAGCTTATTTGAAAGGTTGCATGTCGAAAAAGAAGTTATGGATGCCGTCTCCCCAATTTTCCGAAGAGGCATACCTCATTGCACATTCCCGTAAGGTGCAGAAGAAGGAAAAATAGAAGAAGAAAGCGCAAAAGCAGCCTCCTACTGGCAATCACTGAGGAAGAGGACGAAGAAGTCTGACCAACATCCTACTACCGTCTTACAGGGTATTCTTCAGGGTATTAGTACCTTAATTGACCTCGCCCTAGAAAAGTCAGATTTGCTGGACGGGCAGGGCTTGAGAGTAGGACTTGTAATTGAGGTTCTTCAAAGAATGAAGGAGTCTTCTAACACAGTAAAGTTGCTACTGGATAAGTTGGATGTACACAAAGCAAATGTTTCAAGAGAACATGCATCAAAGGCTCAAAAGTTTTTGAATGTCAGCCGAAGGCAGCTACCTAAAGAACAAGGTGAGAAGAGGGCAAAGAAGCCCCCAACAGAGAAGCAGGCAGAAGTGGCCCCCACGGAGAAGTCACCCCAGGAGAAGGAGGCAGAGAGGCCACCAACAGAGATGGCACCAGAGCTGCCCGCAATGGAAAAAGGGAAAAAATACAACCAACTATATCTCCACCTCTTTCTTGCTGGCGCAAGGTTATGACACACAAGTCAATCAAACAAGGTAATTTCGAGTTTGCGAAGACAAGATATTTGTTTATGAATACACGATAACACTGCCCAAACACACGCTAAAAGTGCCATCGTGTATTCGATTAGACGATAGACCTACTATCATGTAGTTGATTATACGATAGCGATTACATGATACCACCGCTATCGTGTATTCGATGACACAATAGGAGTATTATGTATAGTCGATTACACGATAGTTGTCTATTTTGGTAAACCCATTTTTAATTTGGCCTTACCATGTTTCAGGGAGGAAGTTTACTTACAATCAGGCAAAGAATGTAGAGAACTTTCTCCAGTAGTTACTTGAGGAAGTTGAAGACAAACCGCCTCACACATTTGTCTTCCAATAAGGTCCTAATGTGCTTAAAGGAAAAAAGGAGATGTTTAGTGAAGGCAAGCACGGCTAGAAAGACACCTCCAATAGCTGAGCAGGAAGAGGAGAAGTCGCTTAAGGAGGAGGATATGTATCCTAAGAGGAGGAGAAGTCTCCTAAGGATGAGGATATGTATCCTAAGGGGGAGGAAATGTCACCTAAGAAGGAACAAACAGAGCTTGTGATTTCATTATTTGTGACCAACCCAGTAGTACTTGCCAGCATAGGTTATATCATAGGAAAGAAAGTATGAAGAGAAGAGAAGAATGTGGATTCTAAAGAAACTAAATAAGAGTATGAACAACTTGCTGACATTATAGTAGACATGCTATCTGATTTGAACCCCAAGAGAGAAGATAAGGACAAGGGAAAGACAGTGGAAATAGTGAACGCTGAAGCACATGAAAAACGTCCTCTTGAAGACCTTCCCAATGACTAAATTAAAGTCTGCTTCTAAATATCCGTTTTAGAAGAAAATGATCAAAAGACAGTTATGAACTGGGTGAGGCACCTAAGGGAGAAGTATCCACTGGATACCCTCACGGATACGAACTACCTGAGTCTGCTGCAAACGACCGAAATAAACTCCAATATAAATATATATATCATTGTCCTTTTCCATAGTTGTAAAGTATATGAAGACAACTATTTGTAATATTGTCTGTGCATTTCTATGATATCTACACTAACCCCTTATTGTGTTCAATACATGCATGTGATTAATGAGTTCTCCTGATTGCTAAAGTAGAGGAATGCTAATAACGTAGCCGTATATCCATACTATTTTTTGGAAGCATCGTGATATCTATAAAATATTCACATTTTTATATACCTTTCTACCTATATGTTAGTCGTAATTTTGGTTAAAATAAGGATAATTAATGGTTATTCATGTTAGGTGAGCAATTAGGAGTTTAATAAATAAATGCGCTTAATTGATTTAATTTAGATGCATTAACTGGATTTATTGGATTTATATTTTATTATGCATCTAATTAAGATTTAATTTTATTTATGTAGGTTTATGAGTTTCAAATGCAGATTGCCAAAAGTGAATGCGCGTCAAATGAATTCTGTGAAAGATCGAAGATCCGACGGATGAAGTTGCTACAACGGGTTTTAGCTGATGGAACGAAGAAAAAGAAACAGAACAAAACCGGAACTGAACCGGTTCAGTGGTTCAAGGTTCGGTTCGGTCTGAAGAAAACAAAAAAACAAAAGACAACCCGAGCCGAAGCTTGGGTGTCTAACGGAAGCTCTGCTTGAACGAGGTGCGCTCGAGAGACGGCGATAGTGGCTGTGCTGAGCTCGGCGGCGAGGTCGACGACGGCAACCCAACAGCGGACATAGGAGCTCGACGTGAGGATGCTAATGGCGGTATGAAAGAGAGAGACGGCGGGCCGATGGGGAAGATGAGCTCACAACGACAGAGACATACAAGCTCATAGAGGAGGAGCAACGTTGAGTGGTAATGATCGCCGGAGATGAGATCGACGGTAGTGCGACGATGATTCCGGCGTAATCAAGGGAAGCCTGCGATGATGAACAGAAGAAAAGTTCTAATTTTAGAAAGCTCTGATTTGGGAAAGAAAATGTTGAATCAAGGAAGACGATTCTCAATCTATCTCAAAATGGTAAGTGCTCAGTTTTTGGTTCTCAAATACGTCTGATTTGGGATGAGAAAGGAATGGTTTCAATTTTGGGTGTCGGTTCTATTTTGAGAGTGCATAAAGTTGGAATTTTTACTTTAAATTGGAACGGTATTGAAATCAATTCGAAGTGCAAATAGCTCCATTGGGAAGATATGAATGGGAATAGGCTGTTTTTGAGTCTATAAAAAACAGAGCATAAGGATTGTTCGGGTGTTCGTGGACAAAAAAAAAACATATAGAGAGGACCGATTGTTCTGGAAGAGATGAGTGCAAGGCTGACAGAGAGGGTTCTATTAGAATTGAGCAAAGAGAGGAAGGAGCAGAACTGTGTTACAGTCGAATTGCTCGTGGAAAAGAGGAGAAAGCTGCTGAACGTGGACAGACTGTCGAGAGAAAACTGTCGAAGAACTGTGATCGTGCAGAGGACTATTTGCAAGATGCCGATGAACCATTCGAAACAGGCTCTTTCTGTCTCTCTTTTCATGTCTAAGTAAACTTTTATCAGGGCTAAAATGAAGCCTAGACTTGCATTATTATTTTCAGTTATTTAATTTAATGAAAGTTGATATAATTTTCTATGCTTAATACAATTTCATTATTATTTATCTTAAGTGGTTTGACTGAGACTTAATAAATGATGAATGAAATTTAATCTTAATAATTCCTGTGTTTAGCCAAGAACAGGATTATGATTGATTCTATGCCTGGCAAAGGATAGAATTAATTGTATTAATTCATAGTGAATGAACTTTTCGTGTCTGGCCAAAAACGTGTAGTCCATTCATTGGTAATTTATTTGTCCGGCCAAGAATATGAATTACTGTCTTGTAGATGCTTCTTGTGGAGGCACTTTCCTATTAACTAACTAATGACTAATTAAATTAATTAACAAAATAAAAATCTGAACTTTATCAAATTAACAAACTACTAAGGCTTTGGAATCGGCATACAGTAAATTTATAGAAAATCCTGAACTTACAATCATTTATCATTCTGCATATTACTCATAACAAACTAGAATCTTATTCACATTGTTACGGAAGATCTTACTTTAATGCACAAATATTCACACAAAATTCATGCCCTTTTTGCTATTTAAATTAACAATTCAAATCATTAGATATATCCACTTACGAGTAAATCACAACTAGTATCCAATTTGTTACTTAAATAATTAATGCAAGCATGCATTGACAATAGTAATCCCAAATCATAGCAAAAACTTGATTGATGCTATATCTGTAATTAACTAAGCAATTAACACAGGAACACATAAACATCATCACATAATTATAGGAGAAAAATTCAACTTCCACAAGTACATAATTCTCTACAATTACTACAGCCTCATCCTAGCCTTAGCAACTAATTTAGCCAATCATATTAACTAGAACACATGCAAAGTTAATAAAATTCATATCTAAAAAAAAACTTACAAGAAATCTGAGCTTAAATGCAAAATAACAGTATTGTTCCTCTTCTCTTTCGGTCGACTGTTTCCGCGGTAACTCTTCGAACAATCAATACAACTCCAGGCAGCACAACAGTAATCAAAATGAAAAGAAAACAGAAGAAATGAAAAAGAACTGAATTTTTTGGAACTTAAAAAAATGAAAAAGAATCGCTGGTCGTCTCCTCTAGTCTTGATATTGCTTTGTTTTTATATGCAAAAAGTCTTCATCTTTCCTCAAATCAGAACCTTCCAAATCTCAATCTCGTCAGAAAAATCCTTCCTTTGCGTGTGCCTTCCAAATCAGTCGATTTGCAGCTCGATTTACATTGAATCCCGTCCAATTGCATAGAAAAAATTCCAACTTTGAACTCTCAATACAGAGCCCAAATTCCCCAAATGTGAAACTTCCAAAATTAAACCAAATCCGACCCTTCTATCATCTTAAATCGAACTGAAATTTGAGTCTTACCATTTTAAAACAAGTATGCAACTCTGTCTTTACCGATTCAAAATTTTCTAAATCAAAACCTTCTAAATAAAGTAATTTTTCCGTTGCTCATCGCGGTCGAGCCTCGCCGGAACCTTCTTCTTCTATTGCCGTCATCATCGACCTCAGCCATGAACTTCGCTCGATCGCCGTTCAGCCGTTGCCGTCTCTCCTTCTCTGTCGGTCGCTCAAACATTCCACAGTCGCCATCGATCATCTCCACACCGTCGAGCTCAAGCCCACGTCACCGCTGTCGTTGATCGTGAGCTCAGCCGCCACCCTTCGCCATTGGAACCCATCGCCACCCATTGCTCGAGTAGAGAGCTCGAGCCTCTGTTTTGTTCTGATTGGAACACCCGACGGCTCGAGCAGAAGCTTGGGCCTCTGTTTCATAGGGCTGCATCTTGGGCCGGGTAGGGTCGGGTTTTGCTATACCCGACCCAACCCGAGATAGGACCCGAGAACCCTAAACCCGACCCTTTTGCGACTAGAAATGCATTTAAAACGCGTATAAAACGTGTTTTACGCGTTTCAACCACTCAGTCGAAAAACTCCGCGTTTAAAACGGGAACAGTAGAAAAAATAGTTTTTTCCGAAATAAACGCACTTTATCCTGATAAACTCGTTTAAACACGTTTTTTATTTAGAGTGCAGCTCCTTTTTTAAATACGCAACTTTGCAATATGTTATTCTTTAACATTTATATTTGCTTTATTAATTTTTTATTTTTATTATTTTCCCATTTTTTCCCGTTATTTTTCTGTCGTTTTGTTCCGTACGCTTACATCGCTGTTTTATTGTCGTACCCATACTTTGTCACTTAGCCCGACCCTACCCAAGATAGGACCCGAGAATCCTAAACCCGACCCTACCCGAGATAAAACCCGCAATACCCGAGAACCCAAGATAGGAACCGAGATTTTAATAAAATAATTATAAAAATATTTAATAAACTAATTTATATAATAATAATAAATTTGCATATATATTAAAAAATTAGGGATTTAAATGGTATAACTCGGGTATCTTGATTCTTGAGTATTTTAAATCTTAGAACCGACCCGGGTCAATGTCGGGTCAATTCCATCCGGGTTGGGTCGGGTCCTGGTTTTTGGTGCAACCCTACAATGTTTCATTTTTCTCTTTCTTCTCACTGAACCGGTTCGGTTCATGTTCTTCTTTTTTTTTTCAATTCGCTAAGTTAAAACCGGTTGTGTCATCTTCATCCGCCAGATCGAATTTGTACGCTATGTACGTTAAAATCAAAACTCGTAGTCGCTTAAGTGGACATCAACGGTTCAGATCTTTTCTGCGCTTGATCTCAGCTCTTGGGTAACTTTGCAATTCAATACTTGGCTATTCCGCACTTTGGCTTCACTTTCGCTATTCCGCAGTCCGAGCATTTGAATCTACATAAATGAAATATGTTCCACATTAGACGCACCAAAAAATTCATAAAATTATGGAACACATTTAAATCGAGCAATTTAAAGCGCATTATTTATTTAATTCATAATTACTGAGGTAATTACTAATAACCCACTTCATTCCTTATTTTAACTAAAAAATATGACTAAAAATAGGTAAAAAAGGCATATAAAAATGTGTATTTTTCATGTGTAACATGCTATAAGCAATGAATATACTAACCATCACAAATTATAATATTTTGTATGAGTTTATCCCCGACGGGGATAATACAAAGCTGACACGTAAATTGGCAGATAACTTGCTTAAGGGAATCGCAAAACACATGCAATATGGTTTCTTCCCAATCCATGCTTCCAAATATTTTTGCTTGCTTATTCTACACTTCAATGCTGGCGATTCTATAATCTTCCAAGGGGAAATTCAACATTATACCCCCACCACAAGGAGGTTGCGGCAGTTGTAGTGGAGTTCTTGAATAACTTGCTCCAAACACATTTCAAAATTAAGGGAATTAAACAATGGAAGTTGTCCAAGATTAGGGATGCACCCTTCCAACAGAATCCCATCGACTGCGGAATCTACATAATGATGTACGCGACTCAATTGGCAGGGATAGAACAACCAGTGTTTGATCAAATGGCCATAACAAAATTATTTCGGCCTGTAATATCTGTGGTTCTTCTCACGGGAAAGATTGAAAAGGAATTTGACGATAACTCTCCTTGAGTAGGTTACATGATTCACTCTCTTACTTGTAATTAAAAATAGACAATACAAATTGCAAAATGCACGTGCAAATTTATTTTATTATGTTCATATTCAAGTATTTCATATACACAATACATTTGTAAGAAATATTAGTCAACATGTTTTTTCTTAGTTGTGTTATTAAACGCACAGGACACAATTGTATGAGTATGTATTTGAATGGTCGTGTTTTGGAGGACATTTCTCAATGTCTGTTACTTGTAATTGGAAATACACAAAATACAAATTGCAAAACAAATGTTTAAATTTCTTCTATTCTATTCATATACACATATTTCAATTACGATCGCACTGCTATCATGTAATCGAGTACACGATAGCACTGCCTCGAATACACGATTACATGATAGCACTGCTATCGTGTAATCGAGTATATGATAGCACTACCTCGAATACACAATAGCACCATTATCGTGTAATCGAGTATACGATAGCACTACCTCGAATACACAATAGCACCACTATCGTGTAATCGAGTATACGATAGCACTACCTCGAATACATAAAAACACCACTATCGTGTAATCGTGTATTCGAGGCAGTGCTATCGTGTACTCCATTACACGATAACACTTTTTGGGGACATAGTTTAACGATTAATATCTCTCTCATTTCTTATCCGTTTTCACCCATTCTTTTTGTGTTCTTCTTTATTTTTTCTCATCTTTCTTATCATGATGATAGCTTAACTATGTTGAGACATCGCATGCTATTTATCGTAGATTTTTTATATTTTATTAGATATTATATCAAGATCATGATGATATCATCATTACAAGAAATGGCAGTAAAAATAAAGAACGAAAAAAAATGGGCAAAAACGGATCGAAGGAGATATGATTCGTTGAAATATAAAACCTAAAATCAAGTAATATGAAAAAATGAGGTTGGGGTTTAGGGTTAGGGTTCAAAAGAGTAAAATGGGAAGACCAAGTACCGAAACTAGGTAATATGGCATGAGATCGGAAAAAACAAGTAATATGACATTCTGGCCTCATTAGCCAGGTAATAAGGAAAAACCTCAAGGAGTCACTTACCCATTGTTAGAGAGCGTGACAATATATCAAACATTTATCATGTTGATGCAATCCAACGAGACTTCTACTAACTACTGTTACTGCTATGTTTGATATATTGTCAGTCATGTGTGCGTACACACGACCTCGTGGAGTCGTCTATATAAAGACACGATTTTACTACAAACTTCAAAATGTCATAACTCTTTCATTTTTTATCCACTTTATCCCCTTGAGGATTACCCAAATTTTTAAAATACGTGTGCCAGTGGATATGACAAAATTCCAAAGAGGGAGCATGTGATGAATAAATTATTAATTTCCTTTATTCATCACATGCTCCTTTTTTGGAAATTTGTCATATCCACTGGTAGATGTGTTTTAGAAATTTTGGTTATTCTTATGGGGATAAAGAGAGGGGAAAATAAGGAATAACAAAAAAAAGTGGGCAAAAATGAGAGAGTTATGGCATTTTAAAGTTTGCAGTAAACTCGTGTGTTTATATACACGACTCCATTGCAATCGTATATACAAGCACACTACTTGAATTTGAGTCGTGTATATAAACACACGACTTGACATGATTCCAATTCAAGTTGTGTGTACAAGCACATGACTGCAATGGAGTCGTGTATATAAACATAAAATTTTACTGGAAACTTCAAAATATCATAACTCACTCATTTTTTATCCGTTTTTGCCCATTTTTTTGCGTTCTTCCTTATTTTTCCTCCTCTTTTCCCCATGAAGATTGCTAAAATTTCTAAAACTCATCTACTAGTGGATACAACAAATTTCCAAAGAGGGAGCATGTGATGAAGCTGTTATTAATTTCCTTTATTCATCACATGCTCCCTCTTTGGAAATTTGTCATATTCACTGGTACATGTGTTAAAATTTGGGAAATCCTCATGAGGATAAAAAGGAGTAAAAATAAGGAAGAACGAAAAAAATAGGTGAAAACGGATAAAAAATGAGTGAGTTATGAAATTTTAAAGTTTGCAGTAAAATCGTGTGTTTATATACACGATATACACGATTCCATTACAGTCGTGAATGGAGTCGTGTGTAGCGTGTATATAAACACACGATTTTACTGCAAACTTCAAAATGTCATAACTCTCTTATTTTTGATCCATTTTTGTCAATTTTTTTTGCGTTCTTCTTTATTTTTCCTCTTCTTTATCCCCATGAGGATTTTTCAAATTTCTAAAACACATCTACCTGTGGATATGATAAATTTCCAAAGAAGGAGCATATGATGAAGCCGTTATTAATTTTCTTTAATCATCACAAGTTCCCTCTTTGGAAATCTATCATATCCACTGGTAGATGTGTTTTAAAATTTTGGGTTATCTTCATTATAATAAAGAGGAAGAAAAATAAGGAAGAACGAAAAAAAAGGTAAAAACGGATAAAAAATTAGTGAGTTATGAAATTTTGAAGTTTGCAGTAAAATCGTGTGTTCATATACACAACTCCATTGCAGTCATGTGTACATGCATACAACTCCATGGAGTCGTGTGTACGAGCACATGACTTGAATTGGAGTCGTGTGTACTAGCACACGACTTGAATCCCGCAATCATAGCTCTTTTTTTTTTGCGTGGGTGGCCGTCGGCTTTGGTCTGAATTGCCGCGACGTTTGGAGCTTCGCTGAAAATCCTCCTCCTCCTCCGAGTGGAATGATACTGGAATGCCCTCACCAGATAAAAGTGAAGAATTTCATCAGTTAAAATGTTTTAAGGCCGAAGAGGGGCATTTTGGTAATTCAGGTCTTATTTCCAAGCTATATGTCATTTCAGTAGAAAAATTAGGTAATATGGGAAGATGGGTAGTGGTGCCAGGTAATATGAAAAAAGCTCGTTGCTAGCATTTGATTTCCAGGAGTAACATTTTGACCGAAATTAGACGTTGAGATTTGCCGTTAAATATTTAGTCCATGAGTGTGGCCATCAGCTGAACCTAGATGAGGAAGGTATATATGGGCTCCGCCTTAGGGGCCGTTTGGGGTGTGAAAAATCAGCTCCATCCACTTGAAAATCCAGCTAAAGAGTGGATAAATGGGATAATCCACTGACTAGCTGAAGCACCTCATGCTGGTTAGTGGATTATCCTATTTATCCACTCTTTTAGCTGGATTTTTTCAAGTGGATGGAGCTGATTTTTCACGTCCCAAATGGCCCCTTAATGTTGTAGCGGATTTTTTGGTGCTACCTCAATTAATTGATGATATTTGAGATAATTGTGATGTTCTTATGAGCATAAATTGCTATTGACAATCCTACTCCCTCCCTTCACTTTTAATAAATACAGTTTTTTTCAAATGAACTACTCCCTCCTGTTACTTTTAATAAATACAGTTTTCTTTAATAGATATATATTTTTTAATGAATTTAGTTAATTTGAAGAAAAATGTATCTATTAAAGAAAACTGTATTTATTAAAAGTGACCGCAAGGAATAATTTTTTTGTGTATTTGAAAAAAACTGTGTCAATTAAGGGGCCGTTTGGGGCGTGATTATTGCAAAAATATCCAGACTGGATATTGGATATATATTGTAGCATCCATGTGGATTTTTACATCCAGCTGAAACACCTCCTGAGGTGTTTCAGCTGGATATATAAAATATCCAGATGCTACAGTGTAGCAAAACATCCCATCTGGATGTTTTGCTTTTAATCACGCCCCAAACGGCCCCTAAGTGATCGAAGGGAGTATATAGTTTACAGTTTATCCATCACATATTCAGTGTTTGCATGAGTGTCCTAAAATATTGACCCAGTGTAGTTAATGTAAAGAAACATCGGGAGAATCTTACTCAAAAATGTCAATTTGACATATGATAGGATGATTTGCTTCTTGAGACTGCTATTAGAAGACTCTTGTAGCCCTTACCATGGTTTTAAAACCTGCCCAGCCAGTTCCACCTGAGCCGACCACTTTTTCGAGTCGGGTCGGCCGGGTAGATTGACCTGGTTAACCGATCCTGGCGGGGCTTTACCGGTGGTTTAAAAACCGGACCGGCCCGGCCAGTTCGACCTGAGCCATTCCATTTTTCAAACTGGGTCGATTGACCCGGCCGGTAGGCGGGAGCCCCCCGGAGCCGCCGCATCGAGCCCGCCGACTCTCCCACCTCGGGGCCCCATCGGGAGCGCCCCTCTTCTTTTTTTTTTAATGATGTCAGCAACTGGGTCAACCCTGCAGGAATTCCCGGTTGGACCTACCCAGTAAGAATTCTGGGTTGATGACTGGTCCAATTTTTAAAAACCCAACCCCTCTCCCCCCCTATTTTTTTTTAATCCAGTTGGACCTACCAACAAGAATTCCAGGGGGTCGATGACTGGTCCGGGTTTTAAAACCTTCCTTACTCATAGATGTGAAAGTTATCTTATTTAAATCTTATATGTTTAGGAAGTCTCAGATTACTTCAATATACAATAACTGGAAGGTACAATTTTCAGAAAATAACCAGTGCCATATTTTCTACAATATTTATAGGTCATTTTTCCAGCTCTTTACATACGTGTTAAGAATGTGGCACTATCCTACTCTTTGGAGCATAAAGGCGAGTGTGATATTTTCAATCAGTTATTTGCTTTACTGAATTCAGATAGGCAAATTGATGGAAGTTTTCGAAGGGAGCTTGCTCCCTGTACTGGAGCTATACAAACATTTCTTGACCAACACATGTCTAAAGAAGAAGACCAGGTATGTATTATGTGTAGCATCACTTCTCAGTAAATGATCACAACTGTGTTTTAATGAATGGAGATCCATGCATGAAATTTAAGCTATATAGATACGCTCGCCATGTTGCAGCAGATATTTACTTGACAAATACATGTATTCTCTACATGAACAGATTTTGTTTTCCTTCTTGTTCGCTTCATCTTCTTCTTGAGTCACATTTTGATTTGTTCTGTACTTCTACATGATTGATAGTAATGATTACTGATTAGTGCTCTATTTGAACTGCATCAGCTGGTCTATCATTTTGTGCAGATACTCATTCACTTGAGTCAAATGAGTTGTAGGAGTTTTTAATCTAAAAATCCTACTTACTGAAACTTTATCATAAAAAGGGGTGATTAAGCGTCATTTTGTTGTTTGATGCTGATGCTTTTGCATGTTACTATAGTTCTCTTCTGATCACAATTTTGAATCATACCTATTGTTTTTTGTGTTTGAAAGTAATAGACGCTGATAAATTTGAACAGCATCAACTGGTCAGTCATTTTGCTACGGGCTTCCCCCTTGCTTGTTGATAAGTTTTCATTGGAGGAGCAAGCTGCATTAATTTGACAATTTCTGTGCGGTATCCCTGTAACTATGATGTCAGAGTTCCTCCCTTGGCTTTCATCATCTATTTCACATGATGAACGTCATGAAATGTTGGAATGCTTATGTAAGATAATTCCAGAAGAGACCCTTATTAAACAGGTATATATTAAATGGTTCATATCATTTGATGATGATTTGATAACTTACTTTTGTGGTCATGAAGGTTATATATACGTGGATGGAAGGAAGAAGTACTAACAAATGCCATATGGGTAATGGAAGCCGTTCTCAGTTTCAAGACTATATGAATTCTGCACCTAGCGTGTTGTTGAATCAATGTGAGTAACGTTCATGTGCATGTGAACCATCTCATGAGGCAAAGAGAAAATATCCTTGACTCTTCTTCGAAACATCCAATAGATATAATTGTGTTCTGGCACAAAGCCATAAAACAAGAATTAAAAGACATCGCTGATGAGACTAGGAAGATTCAACTTTCAGGCGACTTCTTCTAAATTGCCAGCTTTCAGAAAGAGATTGTAGTTTATTGCTGAAGTCTGCATCTTTCACAAGTAATTTACTTAATTTTACGAATTTCGTCAATCTTCCTTGCCATGGAGCCTAAATTACGTCATAAGAGTAATATCAAAACAATTTTAGGTTTCTGAAAAGATGGTAAGGAAAAAGTGAAGAGGAAGAGGATTTCAATGAATAGTAAAATCTATGTTGTGTACAGTATTTGTAGGGAAGACCCACGGAGACAAATCCGGGGTGGATCCCTACAGATCGTGTGAGAATATTACAGAGAATCCCAGATTGGGAGTAGATCGTGTGAGAATATTACAGAGAATCCCAGATTGGGAGTAGATTGTGTGAGAAGATTACAGAGAATCCCAGGAGGGATTTGGGTCTCTTAATACACCCCTGCAAACTCAGGACGGGTGAGTAGCCGTGAGTTTGGTAGTGAGAGACTGAAACTGAGCGATGGGCAGCGGCTTGGTAAGTATGTCGGCAAGTTGATCTTTGGATGAGACATGGCGAACCTCCATGTGGCCAGCTAGAACTTGCTCCCGAATGTAATGATGATCAATCTCAATGTGTTTGGTGCGAGCATGGAAGACCGGGTTGGCGGTGAGGGCAATGGCCGACTGATTGTCGCACAATAGTGTAGGCATAGTAGGAGAAGAGATACCTAAAAACTTGAGAACCATGGAGGCCCAGACAATTTCAGTAGCTGTGGAGGAGAGCGCACGATACTTAGCTTCAGTGGAGGAGTGGGCAACTGTGATTTGCTTTTTAGACTTCCAAATGATGAGGTTAGGGCCCATGAAGATGCAGTATCCGGTGATGGACCGGCGGTCAAGGTGGTCACCGGCCCAATCAGAGTCGGAGTAGGCAGTAAGAGTACAGGGACCGGGTTGGAAGAGAATGCTGCGGGACAGAGTGCCTTGAAGATACCTGAGGATCCGCTTAACAGCCATGTAGTGTGTAATGGTGGAGTTATGTATATGTTGGCAGACATAGTTCACGGCATAGGCGATGTCTGGGCGGGTGTTTGTGAGGTATTGGAGGGCACCGACAACGCTTTTGTAGTGGGACGGGTCAGAGAATAGGGGGTCGGTGGGGGAGGAGGGGGGTCTTTTGTGGCCGGTAGGAGTGGGGGTTGGTTTGCAGTGATCCATTTGGGCACGATGGAGAATGTCGCGAGCATAGTGGGCTTGAGAGAGAAAGAGGCCATTTGGGGTAGTGGTGAACTCTATACCGAGGAAGTGGTGAAGGGGACCCAAGTCTTTGACGGCAAAGGCACGGCCAAGAAGAGATGTGATATGGTCAACGAAGGGAGCATGAGAGCGAGTGATTAGAATATCATCGACATAAACGACAAGGATGGTGACTTGGGGGCCTTGTTGGTGAAGGAAGAGGGATGTGTCAGCATGGCATGACCGAAAACCAAGATGGGTTAAGTAGGAGGAAAGTTTGGCGTACCATTGGCGAGGGGCTTGTTTGAGACCATAGAGGGCTTTGTGAAGGCGACAGACGTGGTGAGGGTGGGAGGGGTCAATGAAGCCGGGTGGTTGGGCCATGTAGAGTTCCTCCGAAATGGTGCCATGAAGAAAAGCATTAGAGACATCAAGTTGTTTGATGGCCCAAGCATGGGAAAGAGCAAGGCTGAGGACAATGCGGATGGTATAAGGTTTGACCACTGGGCTAAAAGTTTCATGGTAGTCATGACCTTCTTCCTGAGTGAAGCCTTTAGCAACCAGGCGGGCCTTGTACCTGGATATGGTACCGTCAGGGTCACGCTTGATCTTATAGTTCCATCGGCATCCAATGATGTTGGAATTGGGTGGGGGTGGGATGAAGCTCCAGGTACCTTGATTGATGAGGGCACCATACTCAGAGCGCATGGCAGCACACCATTCTGGGAATTGGGCGGCGAGACGGTAGGAGGTGGGTTCTGTTTCAGGGGGGGTTTGGGTGGTGAGAGAAAGAGGGATGCGGGGACGAAAGATGCCAGCTTTGCTACGAGTAGTCATGTGGTGAGTCGGGGATAGACACCGTTCTGACTTGGACCACGATAGAGGAGGTGACCGGTCTTGTTATCCTATGTTGACATAAGGAGGGCCAGGGTAGGGAGAGGGGGAAGTGAGTTGGGTCGCATCCGGGATAATATGGTCGCTTGCACCAGAATCGAGGAGCCAATGTGGGGGGCATTGAGCCCCATCATTTGCTTGCGTAGTCATGGCAACAGCACGAGTCCCGATGGAACCCATGTAGGAAGCGTTATAATGGGCACCACACTTTGGGGCACTGTGGTCAAAGGACCCACATATTTGGCAGGAGGGGCGAGGGGGACGAAATCCACCACGCCCACGGCCAGAGCGCGGGTAACCCCCACCCCCACGGCAAAAGTTGGGGCGGGGAGGGCGATAGGGTGTTACAGGGGGAGTGTGGAGGAGTCCCTGAGCTGCATAGGCAGTAGCCGGTGAGGGGGCCGTGGTGGCCGGAGGGGCACCCGAGGGAGGGCCGAGGAGGAGTTGGCCTAGGGCCGCTGTGAGAGAACCCAGGAGAGCATGTGGGCTGGGGGCGGAGGGGGAAGTGCCTGTGGCGACGTGAAGCGCCGTGGGATGGGCGAGCAGCGGACCGGCGGGGGCAGTCTGTTGGAGTTTGAGGGCGGCTTCTTCGGCGAGGAGGAGGTTCCACAGTTCGGCGACGGGGACGAGGGCACCACGGGCACGAACACCGGCGGCGAAGGCTGTATAGTCTAGAGGGAGTCTGGCGAGCGTCTGGTGGAGTAAGTCAGCATCGTTTACCAGAACTCCAACGGCAGCCACTTGGTCTACCAACTGACGGAGCTGGTCGAGATAGGCCGCCATCCCGGTGGAGCCAAAGCGGCACTGGCGGAGCTCGCCCATGAGGTGGATGACCGCTGTCGGAGAAGCGGATAGGTATCGAGTAGCGACGGCGGCCCATAGATCGGCGGTAGTTGTGTGAGTGAGGAAGTGGCGGACGAGATGCGGCTCGATGGTGGCTCGGAGAAAGACCAGGAGATGATGATCGGTGGCAAGCCAGTCGAAGTAAGAGGGGCGAGCAGATGAGTCGGCCGGCGAGGGGCATGGCAGGGATCCATCGACGTAGGGGAGGAGATCGTAGGCGGCCAAGACGGAGGCGGTGGTTGTGCGCCAGACCAGGAAGTTGGAGTCATCAAGACGGACGGTGATCAGACTGGACAGATTGGAGACAAGAAATTTGATGGAGGTGGGAACGAACTGGGGGAAATCGTTCGCGGTGGGGGGGAAGGAAGGCAGAGGGTGATCAGGGGAGGAGGAGGCGATGGTGGGTACGGGAGAGGTGAGGGGATCCATGGGGAGGAGAAGAGCGAGACGGCGAGGGGAGGGGAGGGGGGGAGAAAGGCAGGGTTTTTTTGTTTTTTTTGTGTGGATTTGGCCGGAGAAGGGACGGGAGTGATGTGAGGGAGATGGGGAAGGGTGATAGGACAGAGGGTGAGGAGGGGAAACGGGAAGAAATCAACTGGGCGCACGTTGTGTTAGGCGTGAGCCTGGACAGGCTCCGATACCATGAAGAGGAAGAGGATTTCAATGAATAGTAAAATCTGTGTTGTGTACAGTATTTGTAGGGAAGACCCACGGAGACAAATCCGGGGTGGATCCCTACAGATCGTGTGAGAATATTACAGAGAATCCCAGATTGGGAGTAGATCGTGTGAGAATATTACAAGAGAATCCCAGATTGGGAGTAGATTGTGTGAGAAGATTACAAAGAATCCCAGGAGGGATTTGGGTCTCTTAATAAAAAGGATAAAATTTAGATTGATAGATTAATCCAAAATAATTACCTTTCAGAATAAATGTTATCTGATTGAGATACAAGGACAAATTTTAATTCCTCTTAAATCTGTATTTTTTAGATCAAGTCTGTAAACATTTAGTATCTGGGCATTTTTAAGCCAGTGATTGAAGCTATGGAACTCTCTTAATCCATGATCCACTTCTGTAAAACCTTATTCTTGGCTAGTCATATTGTTTCTTGTCACTACTGATACAGCAGTTGCTGTTTTTCACATTCTCCTTCCATTTCAACTAAAATCTCTGTACCTTCTTCTACTCCCCACCTTCACGCCCACACATCCACCCGGACATGGGCGGGGAGACATGCCATGGACTGGGACACGGTTATGGTCTGGGGCACGGACATGGTCTGGGACACGGACATGGTCTGGGACACGGGCATGGACTGGGACAAACGCATGGTCTGGGACACGGACATGGTCTGGGACACGGACATGGACTGGGATACGGACATGGACTGGGATACGGACATGGACGGACACGGATATGGACGGACACGGACTGGGACAGGGACATGGTCTGGGACAGGGACATGGTCTGGGACACGGACATGGTCTGGGACACGGACATGGTCTGAGACACGGACATGGTCTGGGACACGGACATGGTCTGGGATACGGACATGGACTGGGACACGGACATGGTCTGGGACACGGCCATGGTCTCGGACACGGACATGGTCCGGGACACGGACATGGTCTCGGACACGGACATGGTCCAGGACACGGACATGGTCCGGGACACGGACTGGGACACGGACATGGACTGGGATACGGACATGGACTGGGACAAGGCCATGGTCTAGGACACGGGCATGGACTGGGACACGGACATGGACTGGGACACGGACATGGACTGGGAAACGGGCATGGTCTGGGACACGGGCATGGTCTGGGACACGGGCATGGTCTGGGACACGGGCATGGTCTGGGACACGGACATGGTCTGGGACACCCATAATAGCTAAAGCAACCATCGGAAGACACTCAACGATCCCCATCACTAGTTCGCTAAAGAGTATCCTTCCAAGTCTCGAGGACGAGCTCAGAAGTACCAAACACACTGAACCATTTCCGGATGCTTATCAAGTATGAATAAAAAACATAAGCCAATTGATTACCCTGGTACCCTGAGTTCGGAACCGAACGGTGCGGATGCTGAACAGGCAGTCCTCCTTCGAAAACGGATCCACACTGCTCCCCCAAAACAGCAAATCTACAAAAGAGAGATACAATGACATCAGAAAGAAATTAATCAGGCCCACAAATCTTTCAAAAAAAAGGTCAAGTGTTAGAGCATTACGTCTTCTTCTTGCCACCCTGTTTCTCCTTGGAAATCCTCTTGTTCTTCCTGCGAAAATCTTAGGAAAAAATAACCAAGAAATGAGTTTTGATGATACAATCGCAGGGAGAGAGAAGGAAACAGAGTAGAAGGTACCGACGGCCATCGAAGCTTGTGAAACACCGGAGGAGGTTTGTGCAAAAGAGGAACAAGCAGCGGAGCAGGTTAGGGCTTTGTAGCACTTTTTTGGGAAAATGGTAATTGTCCAACGAATTTGTCCAACAAGTTGGATACAATACGAAGATAGAGACCTACTTAGCTTCACCCGATGACCGATGTGGGCACTTTTGTGGTCGTAATTGTTGAAATCGCTTTCGGAGGCGACATTAGTGTAAGGGGCATAGTGGGCTAACTTGTCCAAGTGGTCGACGAAGCCACGGCCGTAGCAGACAAATCCTAAAAATTAGGAGCACTTGCATTGAACGCCATCAGTTGATTGCCATAGCAGACAATGGCATTCATGTTTTTACTTCAAAGTTAAAAACCAATACCTTTGGAATTTTGACGAGAGAATAAAGTTTCTCAAATTAGATAAATTTGCTTGTAAAACATCTGAACAATTTGGTTTTATGGTTCTGATTTAGGATTTTGGCATCTATAATATATTGAAATTCGTTGGATTGCTGCCTTATTTTTAGCTTCTACTAACAACAGCTGTAATGGTCAGACTGCTCGTAACATATCACTATTATACACCCTGGATATGTAAAAATTCCGGTTTAATTTGTTAAGATTATGGTACGTTACACTCTCTGTTAAACAATATAAAAATGAAAAGATCTTCCACTATTCTAAACCTTCAATGTTAGTAATATATATTTATATTCAATGTTTCAATTCATGCAGCTCCAGTGTCTGACACCGCACTGGGTACTCTTTTCTCTGGTTGGGCATGCAAAGATCATCTGCAGGTTGCATCTGACAAAAAATTTCACATGCTTGTCTTCAAGCGCTAATGGAGTCTGTCCTCTGAAAATTTCGAGTCAGAATGAAGCAGCTATTAGTCAGTTATTCAGGCCATATTCTTATCAGAAGTACACTCAGAAAGAATCATAGGTTGCAGTGGCAACTTCTGTGATGGCACCAATTTTTTTTACAGTGCTTCTAGATCTTTAAATGATCTGGAGCAGAATACTTTTTCTTATAATTAAAAAATTATATTAAACAAAATAAGGGGTACAAAAGATTATAAGATTATAACAACTCTTCAACTCAGAGGGCATGAATAACCCCCTTAAAAATAAAATACACAGCAAAGGAACAGTCCACCTAGACCAGGTAGGGTAGAATTAGCAACAAGGCCCAATTGATCGCTGCTAGGAAGCCGATCGATCGCAATGTCAATCAATCAGAGAACAGGCGATTGATCATGTGTCCTTCGGCGTGATCGATCGCAGGTAAAGACAATCGTTCATGCATGCCAATTACCAGAAGATACGATCGATCAGGGATGAAGCGATCAATCGCATTTGAGATTGCGATTCCATTCCAGTAGTTACGATCGATCCGACATCCATACAAGCCGTTTTTCCAGTAGATACGATCGATCTGTTGTAGGCGATCAATCGGGCATCCATACAATCTATTTTCCAGTAGTTGCGATCGATCAGGAGTAACACGATCGATCACTGCGTCCAAGCAATCCATTTTTCCAGTAGATACGATCAATCGGTTGCAGGCGATCGATCGGGCATTCATACAAACCATTTTCCCAGTAGATACGATTGATTGCTCTTCCATTTTCCTGTTATAATTGGCGCTTGGCGATTGATCGTTAGAGTGTCGATTGATCGACAAAACTGCAAATTGCTAAAAAATGGAATCAAAGGCTGCCGACCCCACCAGATCTCTAGGTCCCAACGATCTCTTTGTTCAAGGGTTCCGCTCATCCCAAAAGGTGTACAGGAAAGGGCAATGTGTGAGACAAATGTCCTTGAGCTAGAAGACATTAAAGATTTCCTTTGCTCTGTGGATGAGATTTTGACTCACTACATATGTCTCAAGCTTTTTATCTTCGAAAATTCGCATGTTCCTCTCCTCCCATAACATAGTAACAAAGCTTGTGAAACCAGCTTGGATTATATGCCCTGTGTGTTTGTTGTTTCTGACAAACTGAATCAGCCAATCTAATTCCGTAGAGCACCCCCCAATGGTATGATGAATATTACACTTACCGCAGGAATATACGCCAAATCACCTTAGCATATATGCATTCAAACATTATATGCCTGATTGATTCTTCACTTTTCTTGCATAGAACACACCTGTTTACTAAGGAGATTCCTCTTCTTTTCAGATTATCTAATGTGAGTAGCCTTTCGTTGAGTGCTATCCAGGCGCAAAAGGAGTAACGGTTCACCCAATGTTTGAACCATATGAGGTCATGCCATAACACATTTTCTGTTTGCATCCCAGGCGCTCTTAAATGTAAACTTTTTGGATTGATTAAGCCACCCATGTGAATCCTCTGACTCAGTAAGCACCGGCAATTTCTCTAGGATTTCCATCTTGGCAAGATCACCTCTTCTTGAGAGTAGTGGTTCATTTTGGAGTTTGCCAGAATTAAGATAATCCGTAATTAATTCATTTGTGTTACCTCCCAACTCCATAATGGTTCTGTTGCCAAATTTTCGGGCAAGAGTTAACGGGTCACTCCATGGGTCCAACCATATCCGTATTGTGCACCCATTTCCAATGTTGAAAACACATCTCTTCTGCATGAAAGTTTGCAATTGAAGAATAGATTGCCAAGCATAGAAACAACTGTGAGATCTAGCCGTCCAGATGGAGTTATTGTTAAGATACACTCCATGGACCCATAGACACCAGAGAGAAACTTTACAGGTGACACATCTCCAAAAGAGCTTGGCAAGATTTGCATTATTGATGTTTTAGATGCGTCTGACCCCAAGACCTCCTTCTTTCAGAGGATGACACAGCTTTCGCCAAGAAATATTGTGAAATTCATTGGATTGGGTAATACCTTTCCATATGAAAGTGGCCATGATGCTCTCCATCTTATGGCAGACTTTTTTGGGAAGTTTAAAGGAGGATGTCCAATAGACATTTAATCCACCAATAACCGATTTGATCAATTGTAATCTCCCCGCATATGATAGGAGTGCAATTTTCTACCCATTGACACGGCCAGAGATCCTGTTAAGAAAGAAAAAGGAGATACGCTTAGAGGATAGAGGCATACCTAAATAAGTGATCAGAAAATACCCTTCCTGGAAGCCAAGCATTTCTAGAATGGTTGACTTGTGCTGACACCCTGCAGAGAAGAAAATGAAGCTCTTGATAATGTTTGCCTGGAGGCCCGACATATTTGCAAAAGCTAAAAGAATGTCCCAAATACACATTGCCGATTGTATGTCCTCCATAGAGAATAAGAGAACATCGTCACCAAAAAGAAGATGTGAAATCGGAATACCTCTCTCGATGTTTGGTGCCTTGAGATTGCCGTTCGTTGAGGCCTGGTTTAACATAACTGATAGTCCTTTCATGCATAATAAAAACAAGAGAGGTAATAACGGACATCCTTGCCGAAGGCCACTTGCACTGAAAAAGTGCCTGTAGTTCGACCTATTAATCAAGACACTGAAAGTAGGGGTGCATATACAATGTCGGGTCCAATGAATCCATTTATTATCAAAACCAAAAGCCTTCAGGACATGGAAGATGTAATCCCATCTCACCTTATCATAAGCATTCTTCAAATCGACTTTTACACAAAGTCGATTATGACCCCCGTGACGATGCATATTACGGACAAGTTCATGGGCAAGCAAGATGTTCTCACCAATTATTCTCCCATTTACATAGGCCAATTGATTGAGGCTAATCAGATTATGGAGCACTAACGCCAATCTGTTTGCCATAATTTTTGAGATGATTTTGTAGATGAAGTTGTAGAGGGCAATCAGTATGAATTCCTTAAACATCTTTGAATTTAACTTTTTAGGGATGAGAGTTAGAAATTTGTGGTTTAGGGCCCTGAGCATGTACCCTCTCTTAAAGAAGTCTCGCATTACCAGTAGGAAGTCTTGGCCAATGATATCCCAGAAGTGAGTAAAGAATTCTTTTCGAAAGTCATCCGGACCTGGTGCTTTTCCATTGGGTGCCTAGAATACAGCCCCTCTGATCTCATCATCACCTACATCACTAGACAAGAAAGCAGCTTGGTCGGGAGTTGGGGTCCGAGAAAAAGGGAGTGTTACTGAGAAATTGTTGTGGTAGGAGTGAATAGCTTCTTGTAAAACAAATATGCTTTGACTCCTATTTCCTGGGGGATTCCAAACGAGTGCCCAAATCATCAAATATCTCATGAATGGTGTTCTGAACACTGTGAGAAGCGACAGAAGCACGGAAAAACTTGGAGCATCTGTCTCCCTCTTGGAGCCACTTAACTCTTGATTTTTTATGGTAAAATTGTTCTCTAGTACCATCCTCTTTGCATACTTTTTGTCGCACCGAGTTGACACTCTCCCTCAAATCGTCATGAAAGGGCTAGTTTTGCAGTGCAGTTTGTAAGGCCTGGAGTTCAAGAACTGCTGCTCTCCATCTTGCATTGACATCCCCGAAGTGATCTCTATTCCACCTTTTGAGAGCTTCTTTACATGCCTGCAATTTTTTATAAAGTATGAACAGGGACTGACCTTGAATGGATGTCTCCCAAGCTTTGGAGATAACCTCTCGTATACTTGCGTCTTGTTTCCACATGTCAAAAAACTTGAATGGTATCGAACCTTTTGGAAATGGTTGACGCATTCTAAAAACGAAAGGATTGTGATCTGATATTCCTGGAGGAGGACAGTGGAGTCCGGAGGTAGGGTGTCTAATAAACCAATCAGGGTTAGCGAATGTTCTATCATTTCGACAAAGAGTAAGGTTGTTACCCGATTGATTATTGCTCCATGTGAAGGATAGTGAGGAGGGAATTTCCTGTAAACCAGCCTGTGAGATACAATAATTGAAAGCTCTAAGGTCAGCTTCTTTCTTTCTGACTCATGATGAATGGTATTGAAGTCACCCATCACTATCCAAGGACCATTTATTGTGTTGTTGGAATTACAAAGGGTAGCCCACAACTTCTTACGCACCTGGGCATCATTAGAACAATAAACAGCTGTGAAGCGAAAGGAATCACCTGAGGAGCACATGACAAAGCAATGAAGCGTCTGAGATGTCTCCTGCACCTTATAAGCAGTAGCAACATTAGGATTCCAGAGAACCAGGATCCTTCCCGATTTGTCGGAATTCAGATTATTAAAAGATTCCCAACCCGCAATAACTTTTCTGCTAATTCGATCAACCTGTCTTTTCTTTATTTTGGTTTCACATAGCGCCAACAGGAACACATTTTCATCTTTGACAAGGTCTAGCACCACTGACCTCTTACTTCTGTGGCCCAAACCACGGATATTCCAGCTGCAAATGGACATTTACTGCTTTGGGGGCAGACACCCCCACTTTATTTTTCACCTTCTGTTGCTTGGTAGTTTTGTTTTGAGCCACCGCTCGGGCTGGTTGGGTTCTCCTTGCTGTAGTCGACAAAGAAGACGAGGCTTCGGAAGTCGACTCATCACTATCCTGAATTGGATGGAAGGGGTTGGAAGAATGCATAGTCTATTCCTGTGCAAGCTTAAATAGGGGTTTTACCCCCTCTTTCCAGGGGCATTCCAGTCCTGTGAGTGTTGAGCCTGCGCTAGAGCGCCCCCAGAGGCTTCCATGGGTGATGGGGACAAAAGGGGTTGGTCGAGCTGTTTTGGGCCTCCGTGCACAGGCACATCCAAAGTAGCTGGAGGGGTGGTGGAGAGGTATAAGGGCGAACCATCATACGCCCTTACATGCTTACCGAAAACCATATAAGGTACCTGACCAATCAAAGAAGGTGAGTTCCTTAGTACTGACCTCATGTCTTCGGGTCGATTGTTTGTCATAAGGTTGGTCTCAAGGGAGGTCTTGGAGGGCTCCATTCCTGGATTCGGTTTCGCATTGATCACATCACTTGTGACCAAATGGGTGATAGGGCTTGCTATGACGGGCTTAGCGGTGCTTGCGCCTGCCATAACATCTTCTGAACCTATCAAAACCTTGGAGTGTCTCGATCCAAACTTCTTTCGATTTACAAGTGTTGGTGGTGTGGTCAAAGCACTTACATTTGGAGCATATGCGTGGCTTCCATTCATACTCCACGGGTTGTGGTAAGAAGGACCCGTCACCATGGGAGCATGGACAATAGAAGGAAACTTGAAATCCGAGTCGATTTCAATGTAGGTTATGGCATACTCTAGTCGAGATCGGTCAGCTGTAGCTCTGTCAGAGAATAGTGGGTATCCCACAAGACTAGACACCATGCTCAGGCTTTCCTTTGCAAAGTACTGGGGCGGAAGGTTTGGAAAGCGCACCCAATTCGGGACCGATTTCACCAGATCGCGAACCGGGCGCATGCCTAGGTGCCATTTACGCAAGATCAAGGGCCTTCCACCCACAATCCACATAGAGTTCAGGATTCGCTAGCAATCCTCCGAGGAAGTGAATTTGAACATAAAGAACCCGCCTGCCAGGGATTGCATGTTGAACGACCCAGCCTGCTTCCAAATCTTGGAAACATAATCCTTGAACCACACAAAGGACGGACGCTTCCCCATAGCATTCCAATAAGGGTGTTTGTCCATCGTAGTGCTTCTCTGTCAACAAACTCTTGCGGAATTCTGGTGGATGTCATACCCTTCAGCTCCGGGTGAAAAGTGAGTAAGTTGGATGCCTCTGAAGAGGCTTGCCCATGAGTGAGATTTAGGCACGGCCTGGGAGGAGGGGGCGATTGCCGCAGAGCCTAGAGGGGGGGGGGGGTTCGGATGGGGAGGTGGGGGAAGGTTGTGAGGTGGTTGCAGGGGAGGGGAGAAGCCAGGGGGACGGACGGGAGAGGCCATGGGCTTACTCGCCAAGTCGGGGGAGGTAGAAAACTCGAGTTTTCTTCCGGGGTCTCACCTCGGCATTTTGTCGAACAGCTGGCGGGGACTAGGACAATGGTGACTAAGGTGAAGTTGCGGGGGGATGGGATGGCCAAGACAGGGTAACTTCATCTAGGAAATCCTAATTTCCTACTCCTAAAAGTCCTAACCAAACAGAGCCATAATAGTCATTTTTTAGCAGTAAATGCACTGAATGGCGCTAAACCTAACAAGTACAAAGTCTAAGAAAAGCATGACCAACACGGTTGCTACCAGTACAACTAATAACACCAAGGGAGGGATTCAATTTCATTATAACTGTGTTTATCCTTATCCGGATAAGATTATAATTGTTCGATAACCACTCTTAACTACACATTCTATCAACGTGTACATCTTAAATAAAAAATCTTATATTTTCATACTGACCCATTTACGTAACACGTGGGCCACAATACGTGAGATATTAAAATATCTTACACAAATCTTACAAAAAACTGTCCCCGAAGTCACTATGTTTAATTTACCATGCCTTACCTTAATGCCTAGCATCTCTGCATCCACGTTTACATGTGATCTTCATTTCTTATGTTTAAAGAACATTAACCTATAGGAATTTGGGAAAACTTAACCTATCAACAATTTAAATTAGCATGCATAATTGATACTGACTGATGTCTGGTGGCACGTGTTTATATAAACTTGCATGTTTTTAAGGAATATAGGTAGAAGAAAATTCTCTGATAATTTATGTTACCTTCATGAGTCACACTATTTTCCTTCAGGGTTTGTTCAGATTTACTTGGAGCACCTTTCCACCACGCATCAAGCCATTCATTGAACATTGTATTCTTTGTTGCCTGCTTCCATGCATCCATCATCTTGTCCTGCTCTTCATGGGATAGTGCAGAAATCACCCACAATATTGACTGAAGCACTTCCTGCTCCAGGAGTCAACAATTATATCTTGCTCCTCCACAGAAAAGTGGTTGCCAAATAAGGGTCAGAGTTCCAGCTCTTCCCTGAGAATATGCTGATCCAGAGTGACACGTATAGATTTACACATCCCTTGAAGTTTTGTCACCAGCTCATTGTACTGTCTGACCATTTCGCGATTGCCATGATCATAAGAACCAAAGTTAAATAGTTAATGCCAAGATTTTTGCGGAGTTCAGAGAGCTTGGAAAGAACAGCTGATATATCTCCAAATAGCTTCTCTTCCTGCTTATGATCAAGGGTGTAGGCATGACTTACATTTTGCAAAGCCTTTTTGGATTCTAGAGCTGGAAATACAATTTCATCTTCAGCATTACAATGAGCTCTATATAAACCCCATAAGAGCCGAAATCTTCTATTAAACTGCTGGAAGGAGGATTCATTATATCTACTAATCTTTCCAGATTCAATATCCAGATATTCTAAGTCTTTACGGATGGCTTTATGAAATTTAAATATGGTGTCAATTGGCTTTGGTGTGCAGTCACTGTTCAGGGAGCTAACATCTGCTTCCCAAACCAAAAGACTGGAATTAAGAGAAGGCACAGATGACCAATTATATGAGAGAGATCGCAGACTTCGGAGCAGAAAGCAAGGTTACTCCTAGGTCGCTGTTATTAACTCCCAAGCCTGGGACACCACAAAACTGGTCTCTACAATTATGCTCACCCTCCACCACCACCACGGACCCCATAAAGGAATAGTAAGGCCCTGTTTGGTTGCACAAAAAGAAGCTGGATTCTTAAGAATCCAACTTCTTTTGGAAAATCTCCTCCTGAGGAGATTTTTTAAAAGAAGTTAACTTCACTTTTTGTAATGGCACATTATGTAATTTTAAAAAAAGGACAAGGGCATTTTTAAAGCAAAAGCATGGTTTCAAATTTGAAACCATGCTTTTGCTTTGAAAATGCCCTTGTCCTTTTTTTTTAAAATTACACACCTTGCCATGAAGCCCTAAATTCATTCTTAAAATCTACTTCTTCTCGTTTGGTTGCCCAAAAAGAAGCTGGATTCTTAAGAATCCAACTTCTTTTGGAAAATCTCCTCCTGAGGAAATTTTTCAAAAGTAAGTTAACTTCACTTTTTGTAATGGCACATTATGTAATTTTAAAAAAAGGACAAGGGCATTTTCAAAGCAAAAGCATGGTTTCAAATTTGAAACCATGCTTTTGCTTTAAAAATGCCCTTGTCCTTTTTTTAAAAATTACACACCTTGCCATGAAGCCCTAAATTCATTCTTAAAATCTATTTCTTCTCGTTTGGTTGCCCAAAAAGAAGCTGGATTCTTAAGAATCCAACTTCTTTTAGAAAATCTCCTCCTGAGGAGATTTTTCAAAAAAAGTTAACTTCACTTTTTGTAATGGCACATTGTGTAATTTTTAAAAAAGGACAAGTATGGTGTTTGGTTGAGAAGAAGTAGATTTTAAGAATGAATTTAGGGCTTCATGGCAAGGTGTGTAATTTTGAAAAAGGACAAAGGTATTTTCAAAACAAAAGTATGGTTTCAATTGAAACCATACTTTTGCTTTGAAAATGCCCTTGTCATTTTTTTAAAATTACACAATGTGTCATTACAAGAAGTAAAGCTAACATCTTTTAGAAAATCTCCTCGGAAAGCTGGATTCTTAAGAATCAGCTTCTTTTTGGGCAACCAGGGCCTAAGTGAAATTGAAACTGGCTTGTATAAAAAGAAAAAAGAAAAGGAAAGTGAAACTAGCAGAGTACTTGTATTGAAAAAGAAAGAAAGAAAGTCCTTGGTCTACTGGTGATGTGACGACTGAACAGAATTTTAGGGCATGGTTTTCTGTAAGAAAAGGCAAGAACTTCGGTACCAGCATTTGATTTCTGATTGAAAGATTACACCACTATGGTCAATGAGTCTGACAAAAGCCGAAAATGGGGTAAGTAAAATTTGGTGAATGTCTTGACTAAAAGATGGACATTTGAGTTGACATTTGGGCCTAGTTTGTTTTTTCCTTCAAGCGTTTGGGCCCATTTGTTCGAGAAGTAAACATAATTTTTCTGTCAGATTTGTTTAGTATCTAAAGCACCATTCCTTCAGTTTAAGTTTGCTAAACACCATCTACGCATTCAGCTTTTTTGAGGTGACGAAATTTCCAGATTGAATTATTGATCTAAACACATTTCAACTCTATTTGGGGAATTTGGTCCGCAGGGACCTCTCAATTTTTCGTTTCAGCATCTCCCTCGTGTTCCTAAAGCTGAAACAGAGTTGCTCCTAGCCTTGACCGCAATGTGCAACGAGTGGAAAGCTCAATGGCATGGCGCAATAGCCTGTCTTCATTTCTAGATTACTCTCTACTGTATGATGCTACTCCTTCTGGGAGCTCTTGATTCTAATGATCTCATTGCGAAAGTACACAATAAAAATGTACCAGTGCCAAAGAAGGAGCACTAAAGACATCCGGAAAGCAAAATTTCAAGAGATGGGGCAGCATAAGTACTCTTTTCTTCACGTGAAACTTGAGAAGAAACTACCTCAGATCCTCTCGTCAAGGAGGATCTCATGATTACCACACCATAAGCTACCTCCAGTCCCTTCTTGGAGATATGTTACAAATTCCTCTAAATCAATTAGATTAAATCATAGATGATTAAGTAAAATCTGGTTGATTGTCAATCATATATTATTCTCTCTATCATTCCTTTTTTGTTGATTGTCAATCATCCATGATTCTCTATATCATTCCTTTTTTGTTTAAATTCTTTCTATAAATGATAGATGACGATCTCCCTTATTAAAGGGTTGTAACACTTATAAATTCTATGAATGAATAGATGAATGTATTGCCTTCAAAACCTCATATGGTATCAGAGCTCTTTGATCATATTCCTTTTTTCTTTACTACATCTCTTCTCCCTTTCACCATGGCCGCCTCTTCTGAAACCACTACCAATGCCACTGTCACCTCGCTCCATTCCCGTCACCCTGCATGCGGTAAAAAAACATCTCCCAAGAAATCTCTATGAAATTGGCCTCCACTAACTACTACATGTGGACAATGTAGGCCACCCCTAGTGGAGATCTTAACACGGGTTCAGGGTGACCTCCCTCGTCCTACTAGTGGCAATCTTGACCCAAATGTGAGGTCATAGCTGCACTTGGACCAAATGGTTCTTGCATGGTTGGGCCAAGGATTTCCCCTTCGTCGATGGGGTCGTAGCGTTGCTGCTCGACCTTGAGATGCGTCTTGCAACCCCTATCGCGCCATCCACCCTTGCCCTTATGAGCACCCAGGCTCCATCGTATGTGGCCGCTGTTCGTGGCTCGGGCACTCGTGGTGGGGGCGCACCATTGCCGGCCTCTCATCATTCAGCGAGTCCTCCTCCGTTGGCTCATGTGGCCGAGGTGAATCACTATAAGAAGCATGCTAGTTTCCTTTGCAATAAAGCTCACTCTAAGTTATGGCACAATCGGTAAGGCCACTCATCCACCTCAATAATGAAGACTTTGGCATCCTCACTACGGGTACCTAGTTCTAAACTTGAAAATAATTGTGAAGTTCTAAAATAGGTAAATCTTCAGAATTACCTTTTGAACTACGGATGTTGTGATTTTATATATCTTTTTTATTTATTCGCAAGTGTACGAATCATATTGGAGTATAGTCGTATGATTTATGAGGTCGAGCCCTCAAAAACTTGTATTTTTGGAACTCAAATTCTAAGATCAAATTAACTAATCTTTCGAAAGATTAAATTGATTGGATTAACTACAACGACTACTAATAATTAATCATGCAAGGGATCATTTTTAAATGCTTGTAAGGATTATGAGAACTTAATTAATCAAAGACTAACATTGATTGAACGATTTTAACTGAACAACTAATGTAAAAGCAGTTAATTGATCCAAAGAAAGAAACCTAATTAACAAAGAAAAATTGTAACTTTAATCAAAGACTTAAAACACTAGGGCATCAGAATCAGCACATGAGAATTATAGAAGTCATTATTCAAAATCAGTATTTGTTCTCAAGACTATCTCGTAGAGGATTTGAATTCAATCTATTTTCTCATGGAAAATTTTAACGTTAAAGCATACAAATTTCAAAGTAAAATTCGTCTTCTCTTGCATATCAATAAATGAAGGTCAAACCATTAATTGTATCTATCATTAGATAAATCATAACTAATATCCAAACATCATATTAAAAGTTAGAATTCGGTGCATTAAATGAGAAGAACAACCATTAAAACTCATTAATTTAGAGATCAATTGAATCACATGATAATACTCATACAATTGATCATGGCGTCATCTTAGCCCTAATAAAAAAATTAGTTACTCGTGCTAATTAATTGAACTATAAAATGAATGGAGTTCATCTCAATTAAAACCAATTTCACTTAGAGGAATTTCAAGATTAAGAGAAATAGTTATGCACACTGTTTTTTCTTCTCCCAGCAACCATTCAAAATGAAAACAGAGTAAAAAATAAAATGTTGAACTGTAATGTCCTCTCAGTCCTCCATGTTTTCTTCTCTCTGGTATGTTTTTATAGGCTGCAATGAATCCTTCCTTTTCCCGAAATCAAAGCCTGTCCTTCAATTGACAAGCCAACCAGTTCCTTTTATTGATGAGTGCCCCTTCAAATAGCAGTTTTCCATACTTAAAAAACCAGCCAAATCAGTTCTAAATCAGCTCTCCCAATTCCGGCCTTCCTTCCTGAGCACCTTCCAGATTGAGTTTGAGATCGAACCAACCTCCCTCTTGATCATGTCCGACCCAAATCAGTTCCAGCCTATTTCTGTTAAGCCGAGCCAACGTCGTACGAGTCCAATCTACAAGCATCTAGCCTGAGATGAGCTAGTTCTGCAATCGCCAAAATCCCTTTCAAGTCCAAATTCAGCACGATCTTATACCTCTAGCACCTCCAAATCAGGACTGCAATGTTTTCAAATCCTCCTCTTTTCCATGTTTAAACTGAATGAAATTCGAGATTGGTAGCTTTCCCAAATTCATACCTTCCTAAAGCACAACTATTCCAAATCGAGCATCGCTCATTCCTAATTAAATCCGCTGAGCCTAAACACGATTCACACATTCCAAGTCAAAAGCGAAGCAAATCCACTGATTGTTGAGTTGAATCACGCCTCAAATCCAGCTAAAGCATGTTGTCCCAAAACTGCAAGTTTCCTGTAATATGGACAGTTCTGTCCGCCTAAGTGGTCCAAATCCGGCCTGGGCATTTGTTTAGCCTTCAACATGCGTCCATATCAGAGCTTAATATGTTAAATCTGTACAAACCAAATGTCCATTAGCGGAGTCATGCCATAACATTAGTAATGATTTAGAACATAACATGCCTACATTACTAATTTTGAGCAATTTAACCAAATTGAAATGTTAAGTCCCTCTTACCCAACGAAACGGAAATATCTTGTAAATAACCATAAAATATCATAATATCAAAGATCAAATATTCGGTAAAAGGGACTTAACATAGTGATGTTCAATGGACCAATTATGTGTGTATCAATGGACCAATTATGCTCAAGTTGTTTTAGTCATTTACATAGTGATGTATGGGGTCCTACCCCCACCCCTTCTATTGATGGTTTTCAGTACTACTTATTGATCATAGATGAGCACTCCCAGTACACTTGGTATTTTCTTATGTGGCAAAAATCGGACGTTCCTTCCATCTTCAATGATTTTTTGACTTACCTTCGAACTCATTTTTGAGGCCAACGTCAAAGTCATCCAATCCGATGAGGGGGGGATTTGTGAACCGCACTCTTCAAGCTTGTTTTCAATCATATGGCATCACCCATTTAATGTCATGCCCCGGAACCCCAGATCAAAATGGATTAACAGAACAGAAGCACCGTCATCTTGTTGAAACCGGGGCTAAGTCTTATGCCTCGTGGACACCTACCTAAGAACTTTTGGCAATTTGCTTTTGCCACAACCACCTACTTCATCAATCAGCTTCCGTTTAAGCCGTTGAATGGCAAGACTCCATGTGAAGTGATTTTTTGGATCCCTCCTACATATGATCACCTAAGAACCCTTGGACGTGCTTGCTACCCTTGCTTGTCTCGTTTTGGATGGAGCAAGTTAGACTTCAAGATAGAACGATGTATTTTCATTAGCTACAATCCCCACTGATCGTTTAAATATAAAACCCTTGCAAGTGCACAAGGCAATTGTACTACGGTGAGTATTAAAGGGTTGTCGAACCTCAGGGACGGTGAATACTTTACCAAACTCAAGAGAAGAAAAAGATGTAGTTTAATTAATTCTAAAGAAAGCAATGAACTTTATCTAATCTAACTGAGATTTAATCAATATGGAGAAATATCAAGGCAGAGAATCCACCACTAGACATGCAATTACTATTCTCATTTATTATTACGCTCAAATTGTCATGATATGGTAATTTGTGTTCATGGTTAGACACACAAATCACAATGAATTCACTCACGTTCTTGGTCGGACACGAGAGTTCATCCACTAAAAATTAATGTAGATAATTCTATCCTTGGTCGGGCATAGAATTATCATTTGGGCTAATGATCCTATCATTGGTTGGGCATCGAATTAACACCAGCTTACTTTTAGCTAAGCGCAGGAATTGAAAAGATCTAATTTCATGCAAATCAATCAAGTCTATGGTCAAGCACTCAAAAGAAACTCATGAAATCGCATTAAGCATAAATCATAATCAACTGTATAAAATTAAACTATCAAGAGTAGTAATACACATCTAGGGCTTCATCAAGCCTTGAATAAAAGTTTAGTTACACATAGAAAGAGAGAAAAGAAAAGCCTGTTTAAGTAGATCCATCGTCATGAATCCTTCTTCTTCTTTGCTCCAAAAGACTCCTTCTCTTCCTCCTCTCTAGCCTCCAATAAAGCTCTAGTTCTCCAAAGTTGAATGCCCAATACGTTCTCCCATAAGGCCTATTTATAAGAGTGAAGAGAAACCACGAAATTCCCTTCCAAATCAAAGTTGAAATAGGTCTTATTTCGGTTTGCCGCAGACGGCGATCGATCGTACGTATTGACGATCATTCGCTATCCGATCGATCGTAATTCCTTCGTTATTTTACCCCGATCGATCATTTTGCCGATCGACGCCGTATGATACCGATCGAACGTAGTTACTATCTTGCGCGATTGAAAAATTTCAGTCGATACGATTGATCATTTTTATTCCGATCGATCGTTTCCTCTAATACACTGCTTTTGCGGCTCTGGCGATCGATCGCAGTGATTGCCGATCGATCATAGTTACTGTTCATAAAATTCAAATGACTATAACTTTCTGTCCCGAACTCTGAATTGCGCGTGGTTGGTGGCGTTGGAAAGCTAACTTCTTGAATCAGTCCAATCCGACATTTGTACACGGAGTTATGATGATTTAACCATTCGAATTACTTTTCTCCTCATTTCTGTGTATTACTCTTGTTTCGGGCTTTTTACATATGACCTGGCGCCAACTTTGACTTTCCCATATCACCCGGAATCTTCCTCTTTCTTCCATATGACCCGGAAAGTACCCAAAATACCCTTAGGTTTAGGTATAAGCACCCACACTCTTCGTTTTTCCATATTACCAGGAATCTGAGGAGGTACCCGGAGAAACTCGTGTTCAATCGGAGAAGAAGGTGTTCCGTCCGGCATCTCCGCCCATATCATCGCCGGCGCCGGCGCCGTCCAAATCGGAAAAGGTAATTTTCGCGCCAAAAAGCAAGAAACCGAACGGGATGGAAGGATTTTGATGTAAGAGCAGTGGGGAAGCCCTCCAAACTACAAAAATTATGATCTACATGTAAAGAAACACATATAAAGATCACCCATTGGTATTGGACCGCTTTTGGACATAAAATAAGAGGATAAAAATAGGCAAAAACGTGAAATACTCTTCGGCGAGTAACAAGTTCAATTTATATATCTTTCTGTGATCCTAATGAAGGGGAAGAGGAGGAAAAATAAGGAAGAACACAATAAAATGGGCAAAAACATATAAAAAATGAGCGAGTTATCAAATTTTGAAAATTCCTATTTTATCGTGTCGTCGAAAACACGAAAAATATCCAAGTCGTGTCTCCCAAAGACACGACTTGCAGTATAGTCGTGTCGTCGTGTACACGACTATACTGCAAGTCGTGTCGTTCAAAACATGTTTTTACTGAAATTTTTAAAATGTCATAACTCACTCATTTTTTATCCGTTTTTGCCCATTTTTTTGCGTTCTTCCTTATTTTTCCTCCTCTTCCACGTAATGAAGATATATTAGAATGAAAGAAGAAGAAAAAAGAATAAGAAAGAAAAAAATGGAAGCTTTCCAGCGAAGAGCTTCCACTTTATTCTTTATTCTTATTTTTTCTTCTTCTTTTATTCTAATATATCTTCATGAGGTGGAAGATGATGAAAAATAAGGAAGAACGCAAAAAAAATGGGCAAAAACGGATAAAAAATGAGTGAGTTATGACATTTTAAAAATTCCAGTAAAAACGTGTTTTGAAAGACACGACTTGCAGTATAGTCGTGTCCGCGACGACACGACTATACTGCAAGTCGTGTCGTTCAAAACACGTTTTTACTGAAATTTTCAAAATGTCATAACTCGCTCATTTTTTATCCGTTTTCGCCCATTTTTTTTTCATTCTTCATTATTTTTCCTCCTCTTCCACATCATGAAGATATATTAGGCTGAGAAATAAAGAAAAAATTAGAAGAAATAAGAAAGTGGAAGCTCTTCGCCGCAAAGCTTCTACTTTCTTCTTTTTTCTTCTTTTTTCTTTATTTCTTAGCTTAATATATCTATATGAGGTGGAAGAGGAGGAAAAATAAAGAAGAACAAAAAAAAATGGCCAAAAACGGATAAAAAATGAGCGAGTTATGATATTTTGAAAATTTCAAAAAAATCACGTTACATATGACACGACTCAGGCTCAAGTCGTGTTGTCGAATACACGACTTGAGCCTGAGTCGTGTCATATGCAACGCGATTTTTCTGAAATTTTCAAAATGTCATAACTCGCTCATTTTTTATCCGTTTTCACCCATTTTTTTGCGTTCTTCTTTATTTTTCCTCCTCTTCCACATAATGAAGATATATTAGGCTGAGAAATAAAGAAAAAATTAGAAGAAATAAGAAAGTGGAAGCTCTTCGCCGCAAAGCTTCTACTTTCTTCTTTTTTCTTCTTTTTTCTTCATTTCTTAGCTTAATATATCTATATGAGGTGGAAAAGGAGGAAAAATAAAGAAGAACAAAAAAAAATGGCCAAAAACGGATAAAAAATGAGCGAGTTATGACATTTTGAAAATTTCAAAAAAATCACATTGCATATGACACGACTCAGGCTCAAGTCGTGTTGTCGAATACACGGCTTGAGCCTGAGTCGTGTCATATACAACGTGATTTTTTTGAAATTTTTAAAATGTCATAACTCGCTCATTTTTTATCCGTTTTCGCCCTTTTTTTTTGCGTTCTTCTTTATTTTTCCTCCTCTTCCACATCATGAAGATATATTAGGCTGAGAAATAAAGAAAAAATTAGAAGAAATAAGAAAGTGGAAGCTCTTCGCCGCAAAGCTTCTACTTTCTTCTTTTTTCTTCTTTTTTCTTTATTTCTTAGCTTAATATATCTATATGAGGTGGAAGAGGAGGAAAAATAAAGAAGAACAAAAAAAAAATGGCCAAAAACTGATAAAAAATGAGCGAGTTATGATATTTTGAAAATTTCAAAAAAATCACGTTACATATGACACGACTCAGGCTCAAGTCGTGTTGTCGAATACACGACTTGAGCCTGAGTCGTGTCATATGCAACGCGATTTTTCTGAAATTTTCAAAATGTCATAACTCGCTCATTTTTTATCCGTTTTCACCCATTTTTTTGCGTTCTTCTTTATTTTTCCTCCTCTTCCACATAATGAAGATATATTAGGCTGAGAAATAAAGAAAAAATTAGAAGAAATAAGAAAGTGGAAGCTCTTCGCCGCAAAGCTTCTACTTTCTTCTTTTTTCTTCTTTTTTCTTCATTTCTTAGCTTAATATATCTATATGAGGTGGAAAAGGAGGAAAAATAAAGAAGAACAAAAAAAAATGGCCAAAAACGGATAAAAAATGAGCGAGTTATGACATTTTGAAAATTTCAAAAAAATCACATTGCATATGACACGACTCAGGCTCAAGTCGTGTTGTCGAATACACGGCTTGAGCCTGAGTCGTGTCATATACAACGTGATTTTTTTGAAATTTTTAAAATGTCATAACTCGCTCATTTTTTATCCGTTTTTGCCCTTTTTTTTGCGTTCTTCTTTATTTTTCCTCCTCTTCCACATCATGAAGATATAGTAGGCTGAGAAATAAAGAAAAAATTGGAAGAAAAAAGAAAGTGGAAGCTCTTCGCCGCAAAGCTTCTACTTTCTTCTTTTTTCTTCTTTTTTCTTCATTTTCTTAGCTTAATATATCTATATGAGGTGGAAGAGGAGGAAAAATAAAGAAGAAAAAAAAAAAAAGGGCAAAAACGGATAAAAAATGAGCGAGTTATGACATTTTGAAAATTTCAAAAAAATCGCGTTGCATATGACACGACTAAGGCTCAAGTCGTGTTGTCCATTTTTTTTGCGTTCTTCTTTATTTTTCTTCCTCTTCCACCTCATTAGGATCACAGAAAGATATATAAATTGAACTCGTCGCTCGCCGACGTGTATTTCACATTTTTGCCGATTTTTATTCTTTTATTTTGTGTCTATGAGCGGTTGAACACTAATGAGTGGCCTTTATATGTATTTTTTTACATGTAGATCTTAATTTTTGTTGCTGGGAGGGCTTCCCCGCTGATCTTACATCAAAATCCTTTCATCATATATTTTTTTCGTCTTTCCCGCTATTTTACAGTTTTTTGGCATGAAATTTTATTTTTTTTCCGAGTTAGACGGCGCCAACGATGGTTTCAACCGCGATTATGGACAGACCTTTGCCGGAATATCTTCTTCCCCAACTTCATGCTCCCGTAAATCACTAATTTTGGGAAGAATGAAGCATTTGGGATACAAAAGGCTTAAAAACGTAAAAGAAGGGTATTTTTGGTACTCTAGGTGCCGATTCCGGGTCATATGAGAGAAAGAAGAAGATTCCGGGTGATATGGGAAAGTCAAAGTTGGCGCCAGGTCATATGTAAAAAGCTCTTGTAGCGTGGTTGGTGGCGTTGGAAAGCTAACTTCTTGAATCAGTCCAATCCGACATTTGTACACGGAGTTATGATGATTTAACCATTCGAATTACTTTTCTCCTCATTTCTGTATATTACTCTTGTTTCCTACAAAAACCAAAAACTATATTAAAGTAGTAGTTATTCTAATCAAACACTAGCATAATCATAAGCTTAGGAGATAATAAAATGCATATTTCATGTATAGATCACACCCCCAAACCTAGATTTTGCTAGTCCCTAGCAAAACAAAAATAAATTAAAATCAAACAATCGACTAAAAGAACTAATGCATAAAAGTAAACACCACTTTCGTAGGGAACACGATTGCATTGAGCGTATGCAACAAGCCGTTAAACCTCTAGGTGGCCCTAGTAGGACGAGTGTTGTCTCGTGAGGGTTTGCAGCCATGCTACCCACAAACATGTATTTATGAAACTAATTAACCTAAGTGCAAAAACAAAGCAAATATTAAAACATTGCAAAACAAACAACCTATTATCCCGACAAATGCACACTACAATGCTTAAGAAAATCAACCACATGTACTTGGTTCATAATCAACAGGAATATAGAAGCCCTCAAGTAAGTGGTTTTATTCTACACTTTCATCTTGGAAATTTCTGCTCAAATATTATATAGCATGATAACATAAATAATAGAAAGTGTAGAACATTGTAGCAATACATTCTAAATTTCTGTTTATACATATCCAGTGTTACCCATTAACCAAAGAACATCAGAATCTACATAGTCACCGTAATCTTTAGGTTCATGATAGCACAGATCTGCGCGCCTCCTTCGGATCCAACATTCTAGATTTGAGAGGATAATACACCATAGACTTTTTTTTTTCGCTAGGACTGTGTAAGGCCTGACTTCAAGATGCTTAGGTTTAGCAATGACTCAGGCCAATGACTCCCAGCCAGTTTGGCTTAGGGCATTAGGTTTTAAGAAGACCGCTTCGGGCCCGAGCATCAGCCTAAGTTAATCCTATAAAGTCAAGCAGCCCCTTTTCTTTCATTTTGTTTTCATTTTTTCGCATTTTTATTTTCAGCACATATATTTTCAAGTACATCTTTATTTTGTCCAGGCTGTATTATACTCTCAACCTATTTCCGGTTCAAATCCCTTGCCATAACCAAGTAAATGGTCTATCATGATCTTTTAAGCTCAACAGATAACTACACATCATCCAATGACTATGACTAAAGATATCCCACTGTAAATTAGCATTCAACAAATCTCTAGACGGTATTACTTTATGTACTAGTGTGTGAGTGAATTTTCTTAGTTTAAGCACTTGTTCCAAGAGGACTGTAACAGAAAGGTATGCTCAGTTAAGTGTATCTATCCTCCAGTATACTTACTCACACTTCTAATGCAAATTAATCTCCTAAGAATTGTAACATGCATCATTACGGGATAAACTATCAAAACCTGAGAAAAATACTAACAAACAACTTAAAACTACTCAAACAAATTTAACTTTTTTTTTATTTTCCTTTTCTGATTTTACAATGAAGCACATCCTCTCCCCCAAACCTAATATAAGCATTGTCCTCAATGCACAATAAAGACAAAATACAATGATCACAAAAGGTAAAAAGAGAAAGAGGAAGGAAAACACCAGAAGAAGTGGACTAGAAATCCCGATCGTCGCCATCACCATCGCCTGGAGGAAAACGCCATGCATGAAAAAAATCGACTATAGAGTCGAGATGTTCTGTAATAGCATGCTGGGAGTCCATAAGCACCTGCTGGGACTGGCGAATCTCCTGCTGTGACTGGCGAATCTCCTGCACGTGGCCAGTGAGATCGCTGATCTGCTGCTGCATCGTCGCCCATGGTGGTTGAGCAGGATCACCCTCAGATATCTCTGCATGTTCCTCAAGACGGGGAGCTCGTGGCCACCCGCGTCGTGTATGGCCCATCATACGGTTATACGCATCTACTCCAATGGGCCCCAATCCATGAGATACTCGAGAATGCTCAGGAAAATGCACCCCATGAGTCAGAAATACCCTCTCTAAAATGTATGGGTACGGTAACCTCTCATTTTTTCGGCCCACCATCATTTGCTTCATCCGGCCAAAGACGAATGATGAAGGCAGGTCAAGATCACGGCGCCGAGTATCGTCGCCGAATACATAGAGTAAATCAGTCATAGTTCGGTCGACTTTCTCCTTCCTGGCCGACCATACATCGTGCTGTAGAATTAAAAAGGCAAAGCGAAACTCCGATCGCATGCTAATGGTGGCCAGCCAAGTAGAGGTCCCAGGTCCTACTGCAGACCCCATCAATCTCCCTGTGATATTCCGGTACGGAGGAAACTGATATCCATTAAAATCAGGGTGATGAATCGTACCTCTGTCACACCCCATAGCACTAGCGATATCGGCTACTCGGACCCGGATAGGTTTACCACATACAACGCTTTGAATAGTCACCTGCTCTAGATTATCGTTGTCTTCAATGGTGCCATTCGCATAGAAGTCCCGAACCGGGTCCTCGTGGACCATTGCGAATGCATTCTGCCTTTTTGCCGCGATATGGGTGAAATAGTTCACCCAATCCGGCCGGTCCTCAATCCATCGCTGAGTTGGAAGATCGGGAATAGCCGGGTTGAGGACCACCTGCCTCTCATATTGGATGGGCCGTGGCGGTGCAGCAGGTTCAGGTGGAGGGGTGGAAGAAACAGGACGTGATGAAGAAGCTTCACCTCGTGAACGTTTGTGTGCGACGGATTTCTGAGGCATTGTACCTGAAAACTAAAGATAATAGTGAAAATCCAATCAAGGTACAAGAATATGCAGCATGTAATTGTAATACGAAAATATCACAGCAATCATGTAATAACAGATCCACTTTACAATTTTCGGATTTTTTTTGAAAATAATAATAAATTTCCTAAAAATTTAAAAAAATAAAAAAAAATAAAAATTTTATGAAAACTTAGGAAATCAAAAGGAATCATTATGCATAACAGAAATCACAATCATCAATATAGAAGTATGCATGAAAGGAATTAAAAAATTAGATTTCGAATTTTTTTTTAAATAGAAAACACTGTTCACCGCAAGAACACAAATCCTAAAAACACCTAAAATCGAAGAATCAAAAGCTGAAAGTCACGCATAAGCATCGCAATAGTCATTATAAGAGAATGCCTGAGAATAATCACAACAATATCTACCAGAAACCAAGAAAAATCGAGTTTTTAACTTTCGGCTTACCGGAAGAAGAAGGAGTGATTGCGATGAAATGAGTGGGAAATCACAGAAACAGACACCGGATCCGGATTCTACGTGCAAAAATCCTTTGGGGGCCGGAGTTTCAACTCAAACAAGGGTCGGAAACGGCGATGGCGAGCGGAAATAGATTTCTCTCGCCGCGGCCATTTGGGATTTATGCGCGAGGAAGACGACCCGCGATCGATCGCTTTTTTATCCGATCGATCGTAATGTAAATCGAGAAACATCGCCCGTTAGATTGAAGATGAACGGTGTTGATGTACCGCATCGCGATCGATCGCAAATATAAGGCGTCGATCGGATACCGATCGATCGTAAATATCCGATCGATCGTATCTACTGTTCTTCGATTTTTTTTAAGCATATCCTCTCCCCCAAACCTAGTATGAACATTGTCCTAAATATGAACAAACTATAGCATGACAATGAGCATATAACAAAGAAAATTAGAGAAAGGAGAGAATACACATGAATACGTGGGTTGCCTCCCACCAAGCGCTAAGTTTAACGTCTTCAGCCAGACGTAGCCACAATCAATCTGTAATTGCCGGATCATCCAAGTAGACAATCATCACATCAATATCTGTCACGGCCTCGAGATATGGTTTCAATCGGTGACCATTGACTTTGAATGTAGTCCCATCCTTTGGATTATAAACCTCAACCGCTCCATGAGAGTAGACTTGTTTCACAATGTAAGGGCCATACCACCGAGAACGAAGTTTCCCAGGGAATAAGTGTAGCCGCGAATTATAGAGTAACACCTTCTGATCAGGATAAAAAGATTTCCTCGAAATCATCTTGTCATGTACAGCCTTGGTCCTCATCTTGTAGAGTTTGGCATTCTCATATGCATCAAAACGCATCTCCTCTAACTCACTCAGTTGGAGTTTTCGCTGCTCACCGACTTTATCCATATCAAAGTTGTACGCCTTAATAGCCCAATACGCTCGATGTTCCAATTCAACAGGTAAATGACAAGCTTTTCCATATACCAATTGGTAGGGAGACATACCAATCAGGGTTTTGAAAGCTGTCCGGTAGGCCCATAATGCATCATTAAGTCGCAAGGACCAATCCTTTCTATCGGGGCGAACCGTCTTTTCAAGAATCTGCTTGATTTGGCAATTTGAAACCTCCACTTGGCCACTCGTCTGAGGATGATATGGTGTGGCAACCTTGTGGGTGACAGAATATTTCTTGAGAAGAGCTTCAAAAGACCTGTTACAAAAATGAGAACCACAGTCACTAATAATAGCGCAAGGAGTTCCAAACCTGCTAAAAATGTTAGATTTCAGAAAGTCCAGCACAACTTTTTGGTCATTGGTCCTAGTGGCAATAGCTTCAATCCACTTAGACACATAATCAACAGCAACAAGAATATATATATGACCAAAAGATGGTGGAAAAGGTCCCATAAAATCAATACCCCAAACATCAAATAAATCAACAATCAAAATTGGTTGTAGGGGCATCATATTCCTTTTAGACAAAGCTCCTAGTTTTTGACACCTATCGCAAGATTGACAATAAGCATGGGCGTCTTTAAATAGAGTTGGCCAATAAAAACCGCTTTGAAGTAATTTGGCCGCAGTTTTCTTACCACCGAAGTGTCCACCACAGGCCTGAGAGTGTCAAAAAGATAAGATGCTATGAAACTCACTCTCGGGGACACATCGTCTTATGACTTGGTCAGCACATATCTTAAACAGGTCACGGTCATCCCAATAGTAATGTTTGACTCGAGAGAAAAATAAGTCTTTGTCATGTTTAGACCAAAAGGTTGGAATTTGACCCACAGCAAGATAATTCACAATATGTGCAAACCAAGGTGGAGATGTAGTGGAAACAGCAAAGAGCTGTTCATTAGGGAATGCATCTCTTAAAGGGTCATGGCTATGCAGATCAGGAATAGGAATTCTAGATAGATGATCAGCCACGACATTCTCAGAACCCTTTTTATCTTTAATTTCAAAGTCAAATTCCTGGAGAAGTAAAATCCAACGGATCAGTCTTGGCTTGGCATCCTTCTTGGAAAGAAGGTACCTCAAGGCTGCATGATTAGAGAAGATGATGATCTTACTCCCGAGGAGATAGGACCTGAATTTATCTAATGCAAACACAACAGCAAGCAACTCTTTTTCAGTGGTGGTATAATTCAATTGAGCATCAGTGAGTGTCTTGCTAGCATAGTATATAATATGAGGAATTTTGTTGATGCGTTGGCCTAACACTGCCCCTACAGCAAAATTCGATGCGTCACACATTATCTCGAAGGGCAGTGTATAGTCAAGGGGCTTAATGATGGGGGAGCTAGAGAGGAGGGTTTTGAGCTTTGTAAAAGCATCTTTGCACGAATCATCAAAGTCAAATGGCACATCTTGACCGAGAAGGTGGCATAATGGACGTGATATCTTGCTAAAATCTTTGATAAATCGGCGATAAAACCCTGCATGGCCAAGGAAAGACCGTATTTGCTTAACTGATGTAGGCGGTGGTAAATTAGCAATCAGGTCAACCTTGGCCTTGTCAACCTCTATACCCCTTTTTGATATAACATGTGCAAGCACAATCCCTTGTTGAACTATGAAGTGGCTCTTTTCCCAACTTAACACAAAATTTGTTTCCTCACAGCGTTTTAAAACCAAAGTAAGGTTGTGCAAGCATTCATCAAAACAAGCGCCGAACACCAAAAAATCGTCCATGAAAACTTCCAAAAATTTATCAATCATGTCGGAAAAATGGACATCATGCATCGCTGAAATGTAGCAGGGGCATTACAGAGACCCTAAGAAGCACGGATACGGATACGGCGACACGATACGATACGATACGGACACGGGGACACGGCATTTTTTCAAAAAGTAGGATACGACACGGCTAATAAAAAATTATTTATATAATTTTAAAATATATTTTTTGATATTGTAGTAACAAAATTTTTCCTCAAACCTTATAAATGAGGATCAAGTATTATGTCAAACTCACTTTTTCATTGGCTATTCTCTCAAAGGTGGGTTGCAAATTGAGAAAAGAGGATTAAATAAATCAAAAGTTAAATGGAAAAGTCCTAAATACTTGCCACAGACCACAGTTTATCAAACTGAAAAACGTTTTCTTGAGGTGCTTTAAGACATCTGAAGTTATCATGGTCTCTGATGACACCAAAACATAAATAATGGCCTACGTGAATATGATATTCATATATGAATGACAATGTTGGAACTGACCAAATAATATGCATAAGATGATGTTTCAACCATCAAAATAGCCATTACTAACCATGCAAATGCAACTTTCAAAAACTGCTTTCCGATCTTCACAAACTCTTAAAAATGACGGGCAATGCCAATCCAGCTCGTGTTGGGCTGGTTGGATCTCTCCAAATTGATAACGAGGTCAGGGGGTAAAATCCCTGCGGCATAGGGTTTTGAAGCATGCGTGAGTTCTTACCTATAAAAAAAGGGATATGACCAACAAACAATATCAGTTGATTAATAACTTTTTCAACAAAAAGTGACAACTACCCATGAAGAAGAGAATGGATAGCACATGGAGAACATAAATAAGGACACAAGGCTACAAAAATACAATGAGATGGCGAAGTTCAAGACTTCAATAATTAAAGATATAGACTCTATGACTTTTACTCCAGAATGTCAGGAACACTTCGATCTCTTTAGTGCTATATTTTTCCTTCATCTGCTGCTTTCATGTTATTCTTCTTCTGTTATTACCATGCTACAGAATTTGACTGGTATATCAGAGCCCAAAAAAAATAATTAGCTCATCCTACCAGATACTAAATAAATAGTCCGTAACAAATTAACTCCACTAGAAAGTGAACTAAAAAGCTACTGACAAGAAATGAACCTGAAAATTGCATTTACGGCATTTCTCTTCATAACTTATATATGAGACAAAAGTAGCATAATACAAATAGCCCTGACGGGAGATACAGAAACAATACAAGACAGACTGAACCAACTTCCCCACTGATAGAGCTTCCATTTCCTATCGTATCTTTAAATTACCAGCGTCCACTCATTCAAGGACCTAAAACAGAGGATGCTCCAAAATAAATGAACATGCAATTCAATTTGTAAACAATTTTAAAACATTGCTATATAATTCTTCTTTCCAGATAATAACTCTAGCGAATCAGAAACAAGCCAGCTGTAGATTCTGTAATGACAGACCTATAATATAAACCATCATAAACACTGACCTACATCAATTGTTCAGTAAAAAACGACAGAAAACATTGCATCATTTGGCTAGATGAGAAGCATAAATTACCCACATTAATTTCAAATGCCCTCTTCTCCCCATCTCTTTACCTAATATGAAGGAATTGAAACATATCTTCACATACGTTTGAAAAAATGATATCAGCAAGCATTATGCAAGGCTGTTCCAGAGTATGAAATCAGGCCTGTAAATCATCATTTAACATCCACCACAACCAAGAAAAAATAATAGGAGTTTTCGAAAAATTAAAAATAGGCATACAAGAAAGCTATTCTCTTACCCTCCACTAATTAACGCCTTATTCTTGGCTTGCAGCTAAACTCGACCAAAAGTGCTATGTGATCAGAAGACCACTCCGGCGAAGGAAGTGCTGTATCTTTACGTAAGCTGTCTTCATCTAACAATTCCAGCAACGACTCCACCATCAATGAATCAGCTATTACAAGATTCAGTACATCAAAAGCAATAACACATTATCAATTAAAAATTTAATAAGGCCTTCAAAGGTAGGAGAGAGAACTAAGACAACAAAAGAAAAGGAAATAAACCTAATATAAGATCATACCGGTATAAAATATGTAGTCAACTGTGCCAATAAAATCCCTCGTGCAGTTTGTGAGGTGCTTTAAGACATAGTAATTGGATTCACCTCCTACAGTCCACTCCATACAACACCATACCAGAGATGAGGTGGACCAGAGTAGAACCACCCCCAGTATTAAGAACTTGAGCAGCCAATGTACCCAAAAATTTGCTCTGCATTCCACATATGTTTAAGTAAACTAATTTTCACTAATATTCCCTGCCTGAGGGCAAGCCATATAGCTTACACTTGATCTATGAATACTTATACTTGATCCAAATGCACATCAGATAAACTTTTAGCATCCAACTAATCGAAAGCATTTTGACAAACATGTGTGATGCACAAAACACAAAATTTTCCATAAAAGCCAGTCGTGTACAAATTTTTTCAAGTACAAAGGAAGAAAATGGACAAAGATTACCTTATTCGTTAAAATTTCAATGGGGGATGAGAGGTTGGTTCAATCTGATGGAAGGAGAATTATCAGTTTGAATGGAGAAGGTTGGTTCCGTCAAATGGCTGAAGGCCCGTCGGAGGGAGTGTCTTTGGGGGATTTCCCCTGGAGGTTGCTGCTGGTGATCGAGAGAAGTGGGTGAAGAGTCAAAGCCGCTGTAGCGCGGGAAGGGGTTTTTCTGGAGGGAGGGGTTAATGACTTCCCATGAATTTGTGAAGCTCCTCAAGGGTTACCACGACAGTTTGAGGATTGGCACCGAGCGGCAAGTAGGCGTGAGGGAGAGCCGGAGAGAAGCCGAGTTTGCCGGAGACAACCGGTGAGGGCGACAGAGCTAGGGCCGGGGGGGGGAGAGAACTAGGGCACGGGAGAAGGGGGACGGCCGGATTCCGGATCGGGAACGTATCCGATACGTGTCCCGACGTATCGGAAACGTATCCAGTATATATATATATATTTATTTAAAAAAAAAATTGGCACGGACACGCAGGCAGCCGTGTCGCCAGCGTATCCGTGTCGGATACGTATCGGATACGGACACGGCTGCCATTTTGCCGTGTCCGTGCTTCCTAGCAGAGACCAAAAGGCATTCTTCGATACGCAAATGTACCGCAGGGGCATGTAAAAGTCGTCTTTTCCTGATCCCTTGGAAAAACTGGCACTTGATTATATCCTGAGTACCCATCTAAAAAGCAATAAAACTCTTGGCCCGCTAGTTTCTCTAGGATTTGGTCAATGAATGGGAGAGGGAAATGGTCCTTACGGGTATTGGAGTTCAGCTTCCTATAATCAATGCATACCCGCCAGCCCGTGGTCTCTCTTATTGGCACAAGTTCACCCTCTGAGTTTGGTTTTACCGTGATGCCCGATTTCTTAGGGACGACCTAGATGGGGCTCACCCACTCGCTGTCAGAGATAGGGTATATGATACCTGCGTCTAACAATTTCACTACCTCTTTCATCACCACTTCTCTCATGTGTGGGTTCAACCGTCTCTGCCCCTCCCTAGAAGGTTTGCCTGGTCCTCCAGGTTTATGCGATGCATGCACACAGAGGGGTCTATACCCCGGAGGTTGGCTACTGTCCATCCTATAGCTCGCCGGTGTGTGGTAAGGATCTCCAATAACTGGGCTTCCTGATCAATAGATAGGCTAGATGAGATAATTACAGGAAGGGTGTTGTTGGGTCCTAGGAAAACATATTTGAGGGAGCTATGAAGGGTTTTTAGTTCAAGGTTGGGTGGGGCTTCGATGGAAGGTTTTAGTGGTGGGGCGGTAGACACAGGGAGAGGGTCAGGATGGGGTCGCCATGGGATATGTCCAGGGTATAGGGCAGCCACTAAATGGTGATAGACCTCCTCAAGGTCAGGTATGCCCTCATATTGATCGATCCAGTCATAGAAAAGGGTGTGCTCGAGGGCATCCTTAAGCACAGCAAAGAGAAGGTATTCCTGGACGAGGTCATCTAAGTCGTCAACCACAAGGCACTTAGCTTCACTCGAGGGTTGTTGGGAAGCACTAAAGATGTTTAATTTAACTTTTATGTTCCCAAAGGAGACGTTCATAAGCCCTGACCTACAGTTAATGGTGGCATCGGCTGTGGCTAGGAAAGGGCGGCCAAGGATAACAGGAATTTGGGATTTGGAGTTGGCAACTGGTTCCATGTCTAAGACGACAAAATCAACAGGAAAATAGAACCGGTCAACTCCAACGAGGACGTCTTCTATAACACCTCTAGGTATGCAAATGGATCGGTCTGCTAACTGAAGGGTGACTGTGGTGGGCTGCAACTCTCCTAGGCCAAGTTGTTCATACACTGAGTAAGGGAGGAGGTTGACACTGGCCCCTAAGTCCAAGAGAGCTCGGCTAATGGTATGGTCACCTATGACAATGGATATAACAGGGATACCTGGGTCCTTAAATTTAGGTGGCATATCACTGGTCAGTAAAGAGCTTACTTGGTTGGTCAAAAAGACCTTTTGGGTGACATGGGATTTGGTTTTCCTCTTTTGGGTACACAGGTCTTTCAGGAATTTGGCATAAGCAGCTACTTGTTTGATGGCATCTAAGAAGGGAAGATTAATCTTAACCTGCTTGAACACCTCTAACATTTCCTCCATTCGTTGGTGGGACTTACTAAACGGGGAGGGTTGGTTGAGGCATTGAGGAAAAGGAGCGCTAGGGATATAGGATGTTTCATTGGTGGGCTCAGCTTGGACATCCTTCTGTGGTGGAAGACTAACAGGATCAGGCATAGAGGATGGGTTCTGTTTCTCAAGGGGAATGTCCTCACTTGCATTGGTTGGGTCTCTAACCTGATTGTCAACTTGTTTTCTATTTCTTAGGGTAGTAATGGCTTGCACCTGCTCATTTGGATAATGGGAACCTTCAACGGCGAACTGGCCTCTAGGGTTCTGTTGTGGTTGGCTGGGCAAGGTTCCTACTTCCCTACGGTTCATAGATTGGGCCAGCTGTCCTAATTGGGTTTCTATTTTGGCAATGGATTGTGTATGGGAATGGACAAGCTGGGCCTGGGTTCTTAGCTCACCTTTCAGCTCCTTGTGTTTGGATTCTATCTCAGTTTTTATATCAGCTTTTATTTCAGTTTTCATCTAAGTTAAGGCGGCTAGCATTTGGCTCATTTGGTCTTCTAGGGATGGTTTCCTGTTGGCTTGGCCAAATTGGGGAACTGTGGCTGGCTGGTAAGGCTGAGCATGGTTTTGGAATTCCTGTCTTGGGGCCCGGTTAAAGGCGGGCCCCTGGTTAGGTTGTTTCCAGGCGAAATTTGGATGATTTCGCCACCCCGGGTTATAGGTATTTGAGTAGGGGTTATTGGCTCTAGGATAGGTTTGTGCAAGGTTGACGTGCTCCTGGACAAGATCAGGATACTGGGAGGCTGAGGGGCAGTCAACAATAGTGTGCATAAGGCTGGCACAGATGGCACAGGCATCTTGAGAGGTTGGGATATAAGGTGGGGTCTGTGAGAAAAACCTGTCAAACCTCTCAGTAAAGGATGCCACTTGGTGTTCTAGGTTCGTGGTAGCTTTAACATCATATATGCCTCCCTTTGAGGCACTCCTGCCAGGCATATGGCCTTCAGATCTATAGAGGGTGGCACTGTGTAAAGAGTTTTCGCTCAGGTCCTCTAGTAGATCCCATGCATCATCTGGGGTTTTCTTCATGAATGTGCCTCCACAGGAGGCGTCTATTAGGGTCTTATGCTGATCGCACACACCCTCATGAAATCTCTGTACTAATTGCCACTTGGGCACATCATGGTGGGGACAGGACCGGAGTAAGGATTTCATCCTCTCCCAGCTTTCATGGAATTGTTCATTAGGTGTCTGGGTAAAGGTGATGATTTCATGGTGGATCTTATTAGTCCGCCCCACAGGAAAGTATTTGTTGAGGAATTCGGCTTGAAGTTCCTCCCAAGTGCAAATAGAGTTATGCTCAAGGGAGTAAAGCCATTCCTTGGCCCTATCTTTTAAGGTGAAGGGGAACAACCTAAGGCGCACCTGGTCATCAGATAGTGTAAGTTTAAAGGTTGTGTTAACCTCTAGGAAATTTTGTAGGTGCCTATAGGGGTTCTCATTTAATTGGCCATGGTATGTGGGCAGCATCTGGATGATGTTTGGCTTAATTTCAAATTAGCCACGGTTGCAGGAAGTAGGATACAAGAAGGGGAGGTGTAGGCAGTGGGACGGTAGTAGTCTTGCAGAGTACGGGCATGGGGCATTAGTGGATTCTGGTTTAGACCATTCCCATCCCCAAGGTTCGGGTTGTCCGCCATTGGATGAATTTCAGGGATTGGTTTGCTAGGAGTTCTACAGATTCTATATAGGCGCTCAGGATTAGGATCAAAGGCAAGGTCGGGGTTCAGGGAGCGACGACCATGCATGCACAATAAAAATCAAACAAAACCTGTGCAATCCTAATAGCAACAACTAGCAAGCATCAACCCTAGATAGCGACAACTAGCAACCTAATAGCGACAACTAGCACGTCATGCAATCCCACAAAGAAAAGAAAAACACTAAGTACCCAAATTTACTCTAAAAGAGGGTTAAGAGAGTGCAAACAGTGGGAAAGGATGGCCCTTCCAACGATGACGAAAATCAGCGTCCTCTCTTAATCCTGCAAAAGAAGAAAAACTAAATTAAGCTACTGAAAGGAAATCTAAATTAGACTAAACTACTCTAAAACTAACTATGTTAAGAATTTAGTAAACTATTGAGCCGTCCCCGGCAACGGCGCCAAAAACTTGATCGTTTAAATATAAAACCCTTGCAAGTGCACAAGGCAATTATACTACGGTGAGTATTAAAGGGTTGTCGAACCTCAGGGATGGTGAATACTTTACCAAACTCAAGAGAAGAAAAAGATGTAGTTTAATTAATTCTAAAGAAAACAATGAACTTTATCTAATCTAACTGAGATTTAATCAATATGGAGAAATATCAAGGCAGAAAATCCACCACTAGACATGCAATTACTATTCTCAATTATTATTACGCTCAAATTGTCATGATATGGTAATTTGTGTTCATGGTTAGACACACAAATCACAATGAATTCACTCACGTTCTTGGTCGGACACGAGAGTTTATCCACTAAAAATTAATGTAGATAATTCTATCCTTGGTCGGGCATAGAATTATCATTTGGGCTAATGATCCTATCCTTGGTCGGGCATAGAATTAACACCAGCTTACTTTTAGCTAAGCGCAGGAATTGAAAAGATCTAATTTCATGCAAATCAATCAAGTCTATGGTCAAGCACTCAAAAGAAACTCATGAAATCGCATTAAGCATAAATCATAATCAACTGTATAAAATTAAACTATCAAGAGTAGTAATACACATCTAGGGCTTCATCAAGCCTTAAATAAAAGTTTAGTTACACATAGAAAGAGAGAAAAGAAAAGCCTGTTTAAGTAGATCCATCGTCATGAATCCTTCTTCTTCTTTGCTCCAAAAGACTCCTTCTCTTCCTCCTCTCTAGCCTCCAATAAAGCTCTAGTTCTCCAAAGTTGAATGCCCAATACGTTCTCCCATAAGGCCTATTTATAAGAGTGAAGAGAAACCACGAAATTCCCTTCCAAATCAAAGTCGAAATAGGTCTTATTTCGGTTTGCCGCAGACGGCGATCGATCGTACGTATTGACGATCATTCGCTATCCGATCGATCGTAATTCCTTCGTTATTTTACCCCGATCGATCGTTTTGCCGATCGACGCCGTATGATACCGATCGATCGTAGTTACTATCTTGCGTGATTGAAAAATTCCAGTAGATACGATTGATCGTTTTTATTCCGATCGATCGTTTCCTCTAATACACTGCTTTTGCGACTCTGGCGATCGATCGCAGTGATTGCCGATCGATCGTAGTTACTATTCATAAACTTCAAATGGCTATAACTTTCTGTCCCGAACTCTGAATTGTGCGTGGTTGGTGGCGTTGGAAAGCTAACTTCTTGAACTTTAACATGATATGAATCAGTCCAATCCTACATTTGTACACGGAGTTATGATGATTTAACCATTCGAATTACTTTTCTCCTCATTTCTGTGTATTACTCTTGTTTCCTACAAAAACCAAAAACTATATTAAAGTAGTAGTTATTCTAATCAAACACTAGCATAATCATAAGCTTAGGAGATAATAAAATGCATATTTCATGTATAGATCACCCACCACAAAGGATACGGGTGCCTCGACCCTCACATGGGTCGTGTTTATCTATCATGTAATGAACTGTTGTGCACCCTCAGAGGGCACACAATGGCCGGCGACCGGATGCAGAGAAGAGAGGAGAAGAGGAGAGAATAGGAGATGAGAATTAGGGTTTCAATCTTCTTACCAACAGGGCAAGGATGCCCCCTTACATAGTCTAGCCCTGGTTGGCCCATAGTGCTAAATTAAAATAAATAATATAACACAATCAATGGCCAAGATTAGCCTATTATTAATTAACTAATAAGCCCAATTGAAGAAGAAGTAACATTCCACCATGCTCCGCTATAGCCTTGTCCTCAAGGCGCAAATGTAGGAAACTGAGTGTAGAAGCTGTCCTCAAGCATCCAAGTAGCATCATCCAAAGAGTGATTATGCCAGGCAACCAACACCTCAGAAACCAGATGACTCAAACGACAAACATGATAAGCATAAAATATACACATTTATATGCCTTATTTACCTATATGCTAGTGTAGTTTTTGTGATAAAATATGAATAAAACGGGTTATTTATGATTAAGGTAGTAATTAGGGGATTAATAATTAATTTACTCTAATTAACTATTTTAGATGCATTATTGGATTTAATGAATCATATTTTTATTATGCGTCTAATTTTAGTTTGGTTTTGATTTTTGTAGGTTTGAAATTGCAGAATTGCAGATCACTAGCAGACGTGCGCATTAGACGTGTTTTGAAATGCCAAAGTGACCCATGAGCTGATATGACGTGTATTGAAGAATCTGAACCATTGATGAGCTACTTTAAAGAAGACGAGCGCGAAATTTAAATACAGACGTTCAGATTTGAATTGGCGGCTAAGATCGTTACGGCGGGTTTTAGTAAAGAAAAAGAAAAAAAAAGGAAAATGAACTAAACCGTCCGGTCTGGTCCGTAAAGAAAAAAAGAAAACGACCCGAGCCATCGGGCTCAGGTGTTCCAGACGAGAAGGAAGCCTGACGCTCGAGCTTTCTGCTCGAGCGCCGGTGTGAAACAGAACGCCGGCAAAAGAAGTTTCGGCGGCAGTCGTGCCGGAATGGGAGCTAGACGACGATCGGACCTCAAGGCGGCGGCACTAGCGTCGGAAGGCCGGCGGAACAGAAGCAGGACCTGACGGCAGTTGGGCGGCGATTGAAAGAAACAGAGCTTTGGACGACTGCAGTAACAGCGGCGGTAATCGTGAAGGCGGAGCTTCGTGGCGGCGCTGTAGAGCAGTCGGCGGCGGCCACGATGGCGCGAGGAGGAGCCAAATGGTAAGTGTTGGATTTGGAAGGTCGACTTGGGCAAATCGAGAAAACAGAGAAAGGAAAGATCGGATTTTCTTTACAAATGTGAATGAAATCTATATGGAAACTCTCTGGGTTTAGGACGAATTGCTGGCCTCAATTGGGGCTCGGGAATTGCTATAAAAACAGAAGGAAGGCTGGCAATTGAAGGGACTGTTTTTTTGGACTGCTCTGGTGTTGTGTGGACTCTGTTTTTGACAAAACAGAGGACGAACATTGGGTGAACAGAGCCTTTTTTCGGCGGTGTTTGGGTCGGATTTCAGTCGGGAATTGCCGGAAATTGAGGAGAAGATAGAGGAATCGAGAGGAGAAGAAGGGAGAAGGAAAAAGTCAGGTTTTTGGCTGTGCTACAGTGTTCCTGCAATTGCTACAGTACGGGCGGTTCGAGGGAGACGATGAACAGTACCTCGGATGAACAGTGAATCTGCTACAGTAACCCCGTGAATAGTGTTTTGCAATAGTGTTATCAATGCGATTCTTTTCCAAATCTGATTTTTCTTTTCTCATGAATATGAATAGCTAAATCTTTTGTCAAAGCTAAAGGTGACGTTATTTGATTAGTATTTTTACGTCTAAAGTGTTTAATGCTTATTTGTTTGAATGCGATGTTTTGATAAAGTCACAATCTATATAATTATTTGATTTGTCGTTAACGTAAGGTACGGCAAATGCTTATAATTCCCTGTGATTAGTAGACTGAGCTTGTTAATGATAAATATTCGATCGATATCTTTATGTTAATGGATATGATGAACGTGAATGAAATATCTTCCGATTAGGTCAAATCATTATTTGATTCTAATTGAGTAATTGAATAGACATAGAGTATTAATTAAATAATTGATCCTTGAAGCTTTGATATCTCTCATCGATTATCTTTGCCTGTCTTTAGTTAAGTTTTACTTGAATCTTTAATCATCATTTTAGTAGTTAGTTAAATTACAATTTCTCTACATAATTTCCAGATAAGAATCTTAATTTGCTAAGCTAAGTAGTGTTTAAATTAGTTAGAATAGAATAATCCTACATCATTCCCTGTGGTTCGACCTCGGACTTACCGAGTATATATTACAATTTGTCAACCTTCTCTTGGGTTCGACCAAATTTTGGCGCCGTTGCCGGGGAGTGAAGTTTAGGATTAATCTTCCAATTAGTTTATTTCTCTCTAGTGTAGTTTAGTGAATTTCAATTATTCTTAGTTTAATTTAGCTTGTTTATTTTGCAGGAATTTGGAGTCCTATCTGGAACAAAACGGTTTTTCATTGGATTTTTCTTCAAATTTGGTAAACTCGTTCCATCTCTCTTTGAAATTTCTGTTGCTTGTGCATGCACTCGTGGAATAGAGATACCAGTGGACGATTGGTTAGAAGTAATTCTGCTAATTTGATTGAGAATCCTTCGTTTAAATTTTCTGTTCCATCACATACACCTAATCAAATGGCTGATCAGGGTAGTAACCATGATATTAATGAAAATGAGAATGAACATGATGCACCAATGCGACCCTTGCGTGATTATCTGCAACCTGCACGCACTAGCACACCTTCATGTATTATATTGCCTCTACAGGCTCATCAATTTACTTTTAAGCCTGGAATGATAAACTTGCTTCCCAAATTCCATGGTCTAAACTCTGAAAATCCTTATTTGCATTTAAAGGAATTTGAGGAAGTATGTGCAACCTTTGAGCAAGCTTGTAGTGAAGACATTATCAGGCTAAAATTGTTTCCTTTCTCTTTGAAGGACAAAGCCAAGACTTGGCTGAATTCCCTTAAGCCTAGATCTGTAGGAACTTGGAAAGAACTACAAACTGAATTCCTTAAAAAGTTTTTTCCAGTTCACAGGACAAATGCTCTGAAAAGACAAATAACAAATTTTGCCCAAAAACAAAATGAATCATTTTATCAATGTTGGGAGCGTTATAAAGATTTGTTAAATTCTTGTCCACATCATGGGTATGAGAAGTGGCGCACCATCAGTTTCTTCTATGATGGGATGACGCCTTCAATGAAACAATTTGTTCAAACCATGTGTAATGGGGAATTCTTTGATAAAGACCCTAATGAAGCTCTTGATTTTCTAGATCAAATAGCTGAAGACTCAGATTCTTGGGATCCCACCGATCCCTCTGATATTTCTAATAAGTCGAAGTCTTCAACTACTAGTGGGGGTCTGCATTATCTTAGGGAGGAGGATAATTTGAGTGCTAGGCTAGCCTCTTTGGCTAGGAAGGTGGAGGCTATGGAAGTAGGGAAAGTTAATGCTGTTAAGCTTGTTGCTACAGAAGAGGCCTGTGGAATTTGTGATGTCATGGGACACCCTACTAATGAGTGCCCTACCATTCCTGCTTTCAAGGAGGTGTTGCATGACCAAGCAAATTCCATGACCCCTTTCAAGAGGCAATCTCCTTATGGAGACACTTACAATCCAGGATGGAGGAATCACCCCAACTTTAGTTGGAGGAATGACAATGCTGCACACACACCACCTCCTCAAGCATCTTCCAATTATACTCCATATGTTCCACCTCACAGGAAGACACTTGAGGAGACACTGCAAACTTTCATGCAAGGGCAAGCTACTATTAATCAACAAACCTCACAGGCCATTAATGATATAAAGAGCTCTCTCACTAAATTGACATCTTCTCTTGCTGTTCAAGAGAAAGGTAGGTTTCCTGCTCAACCCCAACCCAACCCACAGGGGCAAGTTAACATGATGGACACACAATCTTCTGATTCACAATTGGAACATGCTAAGTCTATTACCACTCTTCGTAGTGGAAAAGAAATTGATAAAACAATTCCACTTAAGGCCCAAAAATCTTCTGAGAATGATGAATCAAAACATGATAATGAGGAAATTGATAAGTCTGGGTCAAGTGAAGATGTGAGATGTCCTATTCCAGCTCCATTTCCACAGAGGTTGAAACCACCTCAAAAGTTGAACCAAAATGCTGAAATTTTTGAACTTTTTAAGCAGGTGAAAATAAACATTCCCTTGTTAGATGCAATCAAACAGGTACCTTCTTATGCTAAGTTCTTGAAAGATTTGTGTACTATTAAGCGTAAGTTGAATGTGCAGAAAAAAGCATTTTTAACTGAACAGGTAAGTTCTATAATTCAACACAAAAGCCCGCCCAAATATAAGGATCCCGGATGTCCAACTATTTCATGTGTGATTGGGAACTTTAGGGTAGACCAAGCCTTACTTGATCTTGGGGCTAGTGTTAATCTCTTGCCTTATTCAGTATACACTCAGTTAGGTCTTGGGGAACTTAAACCCACCACCATTACCCTTCAACTTGCTGATCGTTCTATTAAAATTCCAAGGGGAGTGGTGGAAGATGTGCTTGTTCAAGTAGATAAATTTTACTTTCCTGTTGATTTTATTGTTTTGGACACACATCCTGTTATAAATGCAAGTGCAAATATTCCTGTCATACTAGGTCGTCCATTTCTTGCTACTTCAAATGCTTTGATTAATTGTAGAAATGGTGTGATGAAACTTTCATTTGGCAATATGACTTTGGAATTGAATATATTTAATGTTTGCAAACAACCAGGGGATGATACTGATGTTCAAGAAATGAATTGGGTCGATACCGTTGTTAGAGATCAATTTCATGCATCTCTTTCTGATCCATTAGAATCTTGCTTAGTTAATTCTTTATATGATGAATCTAAAGTGAATTGTGAAGAGGCTGAGATTTGTTCTTTGCTGAATTCTCTACAGCTATTGCAAGTGAATGGATGGAAACCCAAGTTTGAGGAGCTACCATTGAGTGACAAATTGCCTACACCATCAAGCATTCAAGCACCCAAATTGGAGTTGAAAAAGTTACCAACTGACCTCAAATATGCATTTTTGGGTGATGGTGAAACTCTTCCGGTGGTAATATCGTCTCATCTTAATCTTATCGAAGAGGGTAAGTTGCTTGATATTTTGAGAAAGCATAAAGGTGCAATAGGATGGACAATTGCTGATTTAAAAGGAATAAGTCCTTTAATATGCACTCATCGGATTTATTTAGAGGACAATGCCAAACCGTCTAGGGAGATGCAACGTAGGTTAAATCCAAACATGAAAGAGGCAGTTAGAGCTGAAGTTCTTAAGCTCTTGGATGCGGAGATCATCTACCCCATTTCTGATAGCAAGTGGGTGAGTCCTACCCAGGTAGTGCCTAAGAAATCTGGTGTAACAGTTGTCAAGAATGATAAGAATGAATTAATACCCACTAGAGTTACATCTGGATGGAGAATGTGCATTGATTACAGGAAGCTGAACGCAGTCACTAGGAAAGACCATTTTCCATTGCCATTTCTAGATCAGGTTCTAGAGAGGGTAGCTGGCCACACATATTACTGTTTCTTAGATGGCTACTCCGGTTACAATCAAATTGAAATTGCATTAGAAGACCAGGAGAAAACTACATTCACATCTCCTTTTGGCACATTTGCATATAGAAGAATACCTTTTGGTTTATGCAACGCACCTGCAACATTTCAAAGATGCATGCTGAGTATTTTTAGTGATATGGTTGAACGCTATCTTGAAGTGTTTATGGATGACTTTTTTGTATTTGGTGATTCATTTGATGACTGTTTGTCTAATTTGCAGAAAGTTTTGAGCAGGTGTGAAGAGAAGAACCTTGTGCTTAATTGGGAAAAATGTCATTTCATGGTCTCTAAAGGAATTGTTTTGGGTCATATTGTTTCCTCTAAGGGAATTGAAGTTGATAAATCAAAAATTGATTTAATTACCCATTTGCCTACACCCAAGACAGTTAAAGATATTAGATCATTTTTGGGTCATACAGGGTTCTACAGGAGATTCATCAAGGATTTTAGTTCTATTTCTAGACCATTATGCAATCTCCTATCTAAAGATACTGTTTTTGAATGGAATGCTGATTGTGAAAAAGCTTTTGTTAAACTGAAGGGAATGCTTACTTCAGCCCCTATTATGCAACCCCCAGATTGGACTTTACCATTTGAGATAATGTGTGATGCTAGTGACTTTGCTGTGGGGGCTGTTTTGGGTCAAAGGAAGGATAAGAAGCCTTATGTTATTTACTATGCAAGTAAGACCTTAGACAATGCTCAGATGAATTATTCAACAACAGAAAAGGAATTACTTGCTATAGTATTTGCCTTGGATAAATTTAGGGCTTACTTGACCGGATATCCTATTGTTATCTTTACTGATCATGCTGCCTTGAAATATCTTCTATCAAAGAAAGATGCAAAACCTAGGTTGATTCGCTGGATACTCCTACTGCAAGAATTTGATATTACAATTAAAGATAAGAAAGGAGTAGAAAATGTGGTGGCCGATCATTTATCTAGGTTGACTGTGGATGATTCCAATGAGGCTGCCCCAATTAAAGACACCTTCCCAGATGAGCAACTTTTTGTTCTTTCTGATTTACCATGGTTTGCTGATATTGTTAATTTTCTTGTCACAGGTCAAACTCCTTCTCATTGGACACCACAAGACAAGAAGAAATTCATGGTGGAGGTAAGACATTTCTTTTGGGATGATCCTTATCTTTTCAAATATTGTCCGGATCAAATTATTAGGAGATGTATACCAAATGAGGACATTCATAGTGTCATTTCCTTCTGCCATTCAGAAGCTTGTGGTGGTCATTTTTCTGCTAGAAAAACTGCTGCTAAAATTTTACAATGTGGATTTTATTGGCCTACCCTATTTAAAGATACTCATGATTATTGTCGTACTTGTGGACGTTGTCAACAGCTTGGTGGAATAACCCGTAGGAATATGATGCCTTTAACCCCCATTTTAGTGATTGAAATATTTGATTGTTGGGGTATTGATTTTATGGGCCCATTTCCACCTTCTTTTGGCTATCTGTACATCTTAGTGGCTGTTGACTATGTTTCCAAGTGGGTAGAGGCTATCCCTTGTAGAAATAATGACCATAAAACTGTTATACGCTTTCTGAAGGAAAATGTTCTGTCATGGTTTGGTATACCCCGTGCAATTATAAGTGATGGGGGTTCTCATTTCTGCAATAAACCTTTTGAGGCATTAATGAAGAAATATGGAATTACTCATAAGGTGGCTACCCCTTATCACCCACAAACGAGTGGGCAAGCTGAACTTGCCAACAGAGAGATTAAACACATTTTAGAGAAAACGGTTAACCCAAATCGCAAAGATTGGTCTCTGCGGTTAACAGATGCACTTTGGGCATACCGTACAGCTTTTAAATCTCCTATTGGTATGTCCCCTTATAGACTTGTTTATGGAAAAGCTTGCCACTTGCCTGTGGAGTTGGAGCATAAGGCGTATTGGGCTATAAAGATGTTTAATTTCAGTTTGGATGACGCCAGTTCTGTGCGTAAGCTCCAAATCAATGAATTAGAAGAAATTAGGAATGATGCATATATGAATTCAAAAATTTACAAAGAACGAATGAAGGTTTTGCATGATCAACACATTCATCGAAAAATCTTTGAACCTTCACAAAAAGTTCTTTTGTATAACTCTCGATTGCATTTATTTCCTGGTAAGCTCCGTTCGAGATGGACTGGTCCATTTATTGTTCAAACTGTTTATCCTCATGGAGCTGTAGAAATTGAAAATCCATTGAATGACAACGTGTTTAAAGTAAATGGTCAAAGACTTAAGCCATTCCTGGACTTGATTCCATGAGAAGTGGAGAGTATTCCTCTGTCTGATCCCACTTATCCTGATTGAATACTCTTACACTCAGTCTGGCTGAAGACAGGAAACTTAGCGCTCCTGGGAGGCAGCCCAGCTTTTAATTTGTTTTTTTAGGCCACTTATTAGTTAGATGATGTTTTCTTGTTGAATATTGTGATTGCTCTCATCTTTTTATTTGTTGATGTTTTTCACTCACATGGGATTTTAGCAATTTGCAGTTCTCCAGGTAACATCTATCCTTTATTTTATTTATTTATTTATTTTATCCTTCATTTCATTCTTAACATTGAGGATAATGTTTAGTTTAGGTTTGGGGGTATATAGGAATAACATTGTTTATTTTCAAAAAAAAAAAAAAAAAATTTTAAAAATTTAAAAAAAAAAATAAGAAAGATAAAAACAAATAAAAATTTGATTAGTTTTTAGGTTGTTTGTTAGTATTTTATAGGTTTTGATAGTTTATCCCTTCTTGATGTATATTTCAATTTTTAAGAGATTAATTTTCATTGGAAGTGTGAGTAAGTATACTGGAGGATAGAAACACTTAACTGAGCATATCTTTCTGTTACAGTCCTCTTGGATCATGTGCTTGAGCTAATAAAACTCACTCACACACACTAGTACATAAAGTAATACCCTTTAGAGATTTGTTGAATACTAATCTTCAGTGGGATGTCTTTAGTCAAAGTCATTGGATGATATGTGGTTGTCGGTTGAGCTTAAAAGATCATGATAGACCATTTACTTGGCTATGGCAAGGGCTTGAAACCGGAAATAGGTTGAGAGTATAATACAGCCTGGACATGATAAAGATGTGCTGAAAATATGAATGATGAAAATGAAAATATGTGAAAAAATGAAAACAAAATGAAAGAAATGGGCTGCTTGACTTTATAGGATTAACTTAGGCTGATGCTCGGGCCCGAAGCGGTCTCTTAAAACCTAATGCCCTAAGCCAACTGTGCTGGGAGTCATTGGCCTGAGTCATTGCTAAACCTAAACATCTTGAAGTTAGGCCTTACACAGTCCTGCTGAAAATAGAAAAAAAAAAGTCTATGGTGTATTATCCTCTCAAATCTAGAATGTTGGACCCGAAGGAGGCGCGCAGATTTGTGCTATCATGAACCTAAAGATTACGATGACTATGTTAATTCTGATTTTCTTTGGTTAATGGGTAACACTGGATATGTGTAAAACAGAAATTTAGGGTGTATTGCTACAATGTTCTACACTTTTACTATTTATATTATCATTTCATATCATATTGAGCAGAAATTTCCAAGATGAAGGTGTAGAATAAAACCACTTACTTGAGGGCTTCTATATTCCAGTTGATTATAAAACCAAGTACATGTGGTTGATTTTCTTAAACATTGTGGTCTGCATTTGAAGGGATAATAGGATTGTTTGTTTTGAAATGTTCATTTTATTTTTTTGCACTTAGATTAATAAGGTTAATTTCATAAGTACATGTTTGTGGGTAACATGGCTGTAAACCCTCACGAGACAAAACTCGTCCTACTAGGGACACCTAGAGGTTTAACGGCTTGTTGCATACGCTCAATGCAATCGTGTTCCCTACGAAAGTGGCATTTACTTTTCTAGTTTTATTTGCTTTAGTTTTATTTTGTGTGATTTTTGTTTTGTTTGTTTTGCTCGAGGACTAGCAAAATATAGGTTTGGGGGTATTTGATAAGCATAAAATATACACATTTATATGCCTTATTTACCTATATGCTAGTGTAGTTTTTGTGATAAAATATGAATAAAACGGGTTATTTGTGATTAAGGTAGTAATTAGGGGATTAATAATTAATTTACTCTAATTAACTATTTTAGATGCATTATTGGATTTAATGAATCATATTTTTATTATGCGTCTAATTTTAGTTTGGTTTTGATTTTTGTAGGTTTGAAATTGCAGAATTGCAGATCACTAGCAGACGTGCGCATTAGACGTGTTTTGAAATGCCAAACTGACCCATGAGCTGATATGACGTGTATTGAAGAATCTGAACCATTGATGAGCTACTTTAAAGAAGACGAGCGCGAAATTTAAATACAGACGTTCAGATTTGAATTGGCGGCTAAGATCGTTACGGCGGGTTTTAGTAAAGAAAAAGAAAAAAAAAGGAAAATGAACTAAACCGTCCGGTCTGGTCCGGTTCGGTTTAGAAATAAAGAAAAAAAGAAAACGACCCGAGCCATCGGGCTCAGGTGTTCCAGACGAGAAGGAAGCCTGACGCTCGAGCTTTCAGCTCGAGCGCCGGTGTGAAACAGAACGCCGGCAAAAGAAGTTTCGGCGACAGTCGTGCCGGAATGGGAGCTAGACGACGATCGGACCTCAAGGCGGCGGCACTAGCGTCGGAAGGCCGGCGGAACAGAAGCAGGACCTGACGGCAGTTGGGCGGCGATTGAAAGAAACAGAGCTTTGGACGACTGCAGTAACAGCGGCGGTAATCGTGAAGGCGGAGCTTCGTGGCGGCGCTGTAGAGCAGTCGGCGGCGGCCACGATGGCGCGAGGAGGAGCCAAATGGTAAGTGTTGGATTTGGAAGGTCGACTTGGGCAAATCGAGAAAACAGAGAAAGGAAAGATCGGATTTTCTTTACAAATGTGAATGAAATCTATATGGAAACTCTCTGGGTTTAGGACGAATTGCTGGCCTCAATTGGGGCTCGGGAATTGCTATAAAAACAGAAGGAAGGCTGGCAATTGAAGGGACTGTTTTTTTGGACTGCTCTGGTGTTGTGTGGACTCTGTTTTTGACAAAACAGAGGACGAACATTGGGTGAACAGAGCCTTTTTTCGGCGGTGTTTGGGTCGGATTTCAGTCGGGAATTGCCGGAAATTGAGGAGAAGATAGAGGAATCGAGAGGAGAAGAAGGGAGAAGGAAAAAGTCAGGTTTTTGGCTGTGCTACAGTGTTCCTGCAATTGCTACAGTACGGGCGGTTCGAGGGAGACGATGAACAGTACCTCGGATGAACAGTGAATCTGCTACAGTAACCCCGTGAATAGTGTTTTGCAATAGTGTTATCAATGCGATTCTTTTCCAAATCTGATTTTTCTTTTCTCATGAATATGAATAGCTAAATCTTTTGTCAAAGCTAAAGGTGACGTTATTTGATTAGTATTTTTACGTCTAAAGTGTTTAATGCTTATTTGATTGAATGCGATGTTTTGATAAAGTCACAATCTATATAATTATTTGATTTGTCGTTAACGTAAGGTACGGCAAATGCTTATAATTCCCTGTGATTAGTAGACTGAGCTTGTTAATGATAAATATTCGATCGATATCTTTATGTTAATGGATATGATGAACGTGAATGAAATATCTTCCGATTAGGTCAAATCATTATTTGATTCTAATTGAGTAATTGAATAGACGTAGAGTATTAATTAAATAATTGATCCTTGAAGCTTTGATATCTCTCATCGATTATCTTTGCCTGTCTTTAGTTAAGTTTTACTTGAATCTTTAATCATCATTTTAGTAGTTAGTTAAATTACAATTTCTCTACATAATTTCCAGATAAGAATCTTAATTTGCTAAGCTAAGTAGTGTTTAAATTAGTTAGAATAGAATAATCCTACATCATTCCCTGTGGTTCGACCTCGGACTTACCGAGTATATATTACAATTTGTCAACCTTCTCTTGGGTTCGACCAAAACACGACAATGATCCAATATGGAGGAAGGTAGCTCCGGTGTCTCAAGTGACAAGAGCAAGGGCCCTGGCACATCAGTGGAAAGACGAGAGGAATCCCCCACATAACAACGAAGGCGGGAAACATGGAAGACCGGATGGACCTAGGAAGTAGGAGGAAGCTGCAAACGATAAGCAACAGAGCCAATGCATTCCACCACTTTGTAGGGCCCATGGAACCGATGAGCGATTTTGGCCGACATTGGTTGAACCAAAGAAGGCTGGCGGTGGGGGCAAGAGATTAACATAAACCAGGTCACTGACAGCAAACTCGCGATCTGTGCGATGTCGATCATAAACCTGCTTCATCCACTTTTGAGCAGCTATTAAGTTGGCCTTGAGCTGGGGCAGGACCTCATCGCGAGTTTGAAGAGCATAGTCAACTTCACGAACATAAGCACTGAAAGGCAGATAACGAATAATGGTAGGTGGAGGCCGACCATAGACAACCTCAAAAGGAGTGAAGCTGGTAGAAGTGTGATATGCAGTATTATATGACCACTCAGCCGATGGAAGTAGTTAGAGCCAACGACGAGGTTCCTCTCCCGCAAAGCAACGCAGGTGCTACTCCAAACAGCGATTGACCACCTTAGTTTGACCGTCACTCTGAGGATGATAGGCGGTCCTCATATGTAACTTAGTGTCATGTAAGGAAAAGAACTCACGCCAAAAGTGAGATATGAATTTCTTATCACGATAAGAAACAATTGTCCGCAACATACCATGGAGTTTGGCCACTTCTCGAACATAAAGCTCAGAACCTATTTTAGCCGTGTAAGGATAGTCAAGGGCGCAAAAATGCACATACTTGGAGAGGCGATCGACCACCACGAAGATGACATATTTACCTTGGACTGACAAAAGAGCTTCAATAAAATCCATGGAAACATTCTCCCACGCACAATCGGGAATAGGGAGGGGCTGCAAAAGATCAGCAGGGGTGGAAGTGGAAGCCTTGGCGCACTGACAAACGTCACAGGCCACTACGTACAAATGAATGGCCTTTTTAATTCCTCTCCAAAGATAATTCTGGTTGAGACATTTACATGTGCAAAATGACCCTTCATGACCAGCATGCGGATTGTCATGAAAGAAAGAGATGATATTGCACCTCATAAAATAATTCAGAGGGACCCATAAGCGGTTCTTCCACATAATATAACCCCCTTGCAAAACAAAAAATGGTAAGCAAGTAAGATCGGCCTGTAAGCGAGCCAATATTTCGGTGGCCTCTGGTTCATTAATATAAGCTTGAAGCAAGTCAGCTATAAATGAAAAAGACGGCATGGATAACCCCAAGAAGGTCGTCTCCTCACTCCACGAGATAAGGCATCAGCCACGGTATTGTCGGCCCCTCTTTTGTAAACCATGTCATAATCATAGCCCATGTGTTTGCTCACCCAACGTTGTTGGGCTGGAGTAGAGATACGCTGATCATGGAAACACTTCAATGGTTGATGGTCCATCCGGATGGTAACCCCAACAATATGGCCATCATTTGGTGACGGCATGAACAATGACAAGCATCTCCCATTCATATGCTGACAGACGGAGGGAACGGTTGGATAATGCCTTGCTAAAGAAGGTGATGGGCCTCCTGAAGGAGAACTGCACCCAACCCTGTATCCGACACATCTATCTCAACCACAAAGGGCTAAGAAAAATAGGGTAAGGCCAGCACTGGCGCTATAGACACCGTCTGCTTTAATGCATCAAACGCCGTCTATGCCACAGAACTCCATTGAAAAGCCCCGGTCTTAAGCAGAGTGGTGAGTGGAGCAGCCAATAAAGCGCCTGTAATACCCGGTCAGCCCCAAAAAACCTCGTAAGGCCTTCGGTGACTTAGCAATTGGCCAATCAATCATAGCTCCCACTTTGGTAGGATCAGTAAAGACCCCCTTAACGGAAATTATATGACCCAAATAATCCACCTAAGTGCGGCCAAAAGAACACTTAGAGCACTTTAACCAAAGGGAGTGAGCTACCAAAACGCCAAAAACTGTCCAGAGGTGACAGGGGTGGCTTTCCAAGAGGAGTTGTACACCAAAATATCATCAAAGAAAATCAGAACAAATTGACGTAAGAAAGGTTGAAAGATATCATTCATTAGATTTTGAAATGTGGTTGGTGCATTAATCAAGCCGAACGGCATGACAAGGAATTCAAAGTGGTCGTCATGAGTACGGAAAGCTGTTTTGTGAACGTCGATTGGATGCATCTATATTTGATGGAAACCGGAATAGAAATCAAGCTTAGAGAAATAGTGTGCACCTGATAACTCATCAAGGAGCTCCTTAATAACGGGAATGGGATACTTATCTTTTAGAGTGATGGCATTTAAAACTCGATAGTCCACGCAAAACTGCCATGTGCCATCTTTTTCCGCACCAATAATACCGAAGATGAATAAGAACTACAAGCATCTCAGTCACAAGACGTTCAATCTCTGCCTTTTGCATATAAGGGTAATGATAGGGATGAACATTAGTGGGGCTCGACCCTGGAAGAATAGGGATCTGATGATCGTGCCCTCGCAGCGGCAACAGCCCCGATGATTCCCCAAAGAGAGTGACATGTTCATCAAGGAGAGCCATCAAATCAGCAGGAAGGGCGACCTGAGTCATGGGCAGGTTCATCATCATCTGAAGCATAAGTCCCTAATAAGAATACCAGAAGAGAGACCCTATTGCTTGTGCCAATTGTAGAGTGTTGGGGTTGGAACCCTAAGTCGGACTCGTTGCACATCCGTACCAAATGACATGACCAAATCCTTGAAGTTCCATACTGCATCCCCAAGTTCTTGAAGCCATTGAAACCGCAATACGATATCAGCCCCCTTAGTAGGTAATAAGTGGAGGTCAACAATAAACTTATGGTCTTGAATATAAAGAGGAACACACAGACATAAACCACGACTGCGCATGTGGGTGCCATCGCCAATGAGAATATCGAAGGCACATGATTGGGCAATATGGCAACCCAACCGTTGTGCCACTTTATCATTAATGAAGTTGTGGGTATTCCCACTATCAATCAAAATAGCTACATGTTGCTGTTTCAACTGACCTAGCACCCGCATTGTGTGGGGTGTGTACGCCCCTGAAAAAGCATGGAATGAAATCTCAGGCGCGGCATCCTCATAGTCGGCATCTGTTGGTGGATTGGTGGTATCATTCCCTTCAGGACAAGACTCCTCCAAAATAAAGGCAGTGGGTGGTGTGTGACATCGATGCCCCGAGGTGTAGCATTTGTTGTTGTTTTAATTAATCTCTTAATTTTATTCGCAAGTGTACGAATCGTATTTCGAGTACAGTTGCACAAGTTTACGAGGTCAAACCCACAGGGACTTGTATGGCGGAAATCTAATCGAACCCTAACTAAACCTTTGAATTAATTATGAAATTTTAGAAATTGATTAACTCATAAATGATTAATTAAATTAATTAACGAGATAAAAATCTAAACTTTATCAAATTAACAAAGTACTAAGGCTTTGGAATCGGCATGCAGTAATTTATAGAGAATCATAAACTCACAATCATTTATCATTATCCAAAATACTCATAACAATCTAGAATCGTATTCACGTTGTTACGGAAGATCTTACTTTAACACACAAATATTCATACAAAATTCACATCATGTATGCAATTTAAATTAACAATTCAAATCACTAGATGTATCCACTTACAAGAGAATCACAACTAATATCCAATTTGTTATTTGGACAATTAAAACAGCATGCATTGCAATAGTAATCCCAAATCATAGCAAAAAACATGATTGATGCTATATCCGTAATTAATTAAACAATTAACACAGGAACGCATAAACATTATCGCATAATTATAGGAAAAAAATTCAACTTTCACAATGCAGGCATTCTCTACAGTCACTATAGCCTCATCCTAACCTTAACAAGTAACCTAGCCAATCATATTAATAAAAATACATGCATTATTTATAATTAAACTCATCTCAATTGAAAAATAAAATTGATTTACACGAAATTTGAGATTAAAGGAAAAAACATAATATTGTTTCCTCTCGGTCGACTCTCTTGATCGTTTAAAATTAAACCCTTGCAAGTGCACAAGGTAATTGTACTACGGCGAGTATTAAAGGGTTGTCGAACCTCAGGGACGGATTAATCTTTTACCAAATTCAAGAGGAGAAAAAGATGTAGTTTAATTAATTCTAAAGAAAGCAATGGACTTTATCTAATCTAACTGAGTTTTAATCAATATGGAGAAATATCAAGGCAGAGAATCCACCACTAGACATGCAATTACTACTCTCAATTATTATTAAGCATATATTGACATGATATGGTAATTCGTGTTCTTGATCGGACACACGAATTAATAATGAATTCACTAACGTTCTTGATCGGACACGAAAGTTCATCCACTATTTTGTAGTCAATCCTATCCTTGATCGGGCATAGAATCAATCACAACTCTAGTATAATGCAATTAATCTTATCCTTGATCGGGCATAAAATCAATCACAATATCTAATTTCATTCATAATCAATCAAGTCTATGATCAAGCACTCAAAAGAATACTCATGAAATCGCATTAAGCATGAATCATAATCAACTTTATAGAATTAAACTATCAAGAGTAGCAATACACATCTAGGGCTTCACCAAGCCTTGACAAGGAATTTAGTTACACATAGAAAGAGAGAAAAGAAAAGCCTGTTTATGTAGATCCATCGTCATGAATCCTTCTTCTTCTTTGCTCCAAAAGATCTCCTCTCTTACTCCTCTCTAGCCTCCAATAAAGCTCTGGTTCTCCAAGGTTGAATATTAGGTGCCCAATACGTTCTCCCATAAGGCCTATTTATAATAGTGAAGAGAAACTACGAAGTCCCCTTCCAAATCCAAGTCAAAATAGGTCTTATTTCGGTTTTCCGTATACGGCGATCGATCGCTCCGATTGACGATCGTTCGTTATCCGATCGATCGCTATTCCTTCGTTATTTTCCTCCGATCGATCGCTTGCCGATCGACGCCGCATGATATCAATCGATCGTAGTTACTGTCTTGCGCGATTGAAAAATTCCAGTAGATACGATCGATCGTTTTTGTGCCGATCGATCGTTTCCTTCAATATACTGCTTTTACGGCTCTTGCGATCGATCGCAGTGATTGCCGATCGATTGTAGTTACTATTTATAAACTTCAAATGGCTATAACTTTGTGTCCCGAACTCCGAATTGTATGTGGTTGGTGGCGTTGGAAAGCTGACTTCTTGAACTTTAACATGAAGCTTGAATCAGTCCAATCCGACATTTATACACGAAGTTATGATAATTTAACCATTCGAGTTACTTTTTACCTCATTTCTGTGTATTACTCTTGTTTCCTACAAAAACCAAAAACTATATTAAAGTAGTAGTTATTCTAATCAAACACTAGCATAATCATAAGCTTAGGAGATAATAAAATGCATATTTCATGTATAGATCACACCCCCAAACCTAGATTTTGCTAGTCCCTAGCAAAACAAAACAAAATAAAATCAAACAAACAACTAAAGAAACTAATACAGAAAAGTAAACACCACTTTCGTAGGGAACACGATTCCATTGAGCGTATGCAACAAGCCGTTAAACCTCTAGGTGGCCCTAGTAGGACGAGTGTTGTCTCGTGAGGGTTTGTAGCCATGCTACCCACAAACATGTATTTATTAATCTAATTATCCTAAGTGCAAAAACAAAAATAAAACAAAAACATTACAAAACACACAAACCTATTATCCCGACAAATACATATTACAATGCTTAAGAAAATCAACCACATGTACTTGGTTCATAATCAACAGGAATATAGAAGCCCTCAAGTAAGTGGTTTTATTCCACACTTTTATCTTGGAAATTTCTGCTCAAATATTATATAGCATGATAACATAAATAGTAAAAGTGTAGAACATTATAGCAATACATTCTAAATTTCTGTTTATACAGATCCAGTGTTACCCATTAACCAAAGAACATCAGAATCTACATAGTCATTGTAATCTTTAGGTTCATGATAGCACAAATCTGCGCGCCTCCTTCGGGTCCAACATTCTAGATTTGAGAGGATAATACACCACCGACTTTTTTTTTCTTTTTTTTTTCTTTCGCTAGGACTGTGTAAGGCCTGACTTCAAGATGCTTAGGTTTAGCAATGACTCAGGCCAATGACTCCCAGCCAATTTAGCTTAGGGCATTAGGTTTTAAGAGACCACTTCGGGCCCGAGCATCAGGCTAAGTTAATCCTATAAAGTCAAGCAGCCCCTTTTCTTTCATTTTGTTTTCATTTTTTCGCATTTTCATTTTTAGCACATATATTTCAGCACATCTTTATTTTGTCCAGGTTGTATTATACTCTCAACCTATTTCCGGTTCCAATCCCTTGCCATAGCCAAGTAAATGGTCTATCATGATCTTTTAAGCTCAACAGACAACTACACATATCATCCAATGACTATGACTAAAGACATCCCACTGTAAATTAGTATTCAACAAATCTCTAGATAGTATTACTTTATGTACTAGTGTGTGTGAGCGAATTTTCTTAGCTCAAGCACCTGTTCCAAGAGGACTGTAACAGAAAGATATGCTCAGTTAAGTGTATCTATCCTCCAGTATACTTACTCACACTTCCAATGTAAATTAATCTCCTAAGAATTGTAACATGCATTATTACGGGATAAACTATCAAAACCTAACAGAAATACTAATAAACAACTTAAAACTACTAAAACAAATTTAACTTTTTTGTATATATTTTCCTTTTCTGATTTTACAATGAAGCACACCCTCTCCCCCAAACCCAATATAAGCATTGTCCTCAATGCACAATGAAAGACAAAATACAATGATCATAAAAAGGGAAAAAGAGAAGGAGGAAGGAAAACACCAGAGGAAGAGCGAACTAAGAGTCCTGGTCATCGCCGTCTGCACCATCGCCTGGAGAAAAACGCCATGCATGAAAAAATCGACTATGGAGTCGAGGCGTTCCGTAATAGCATGCTGGGACTGGCGAATCTCCTGCTGTGACTGGCGAATCTCCTGCACATGGCCAGTGAGATCGCTGATCTGCTGCTGCATCGTCGCCCATGGTGGCTGAGCAGGCTCATCCTCAGGTATCTCAGCATGATCCTCAAGACGGGGAGCTCATGGCCACCCGCGTCGTGTATGGCCAATCATACGGTTATACGCATCAACTCCAATAGGCCCCAGTCCATGAGATATACGAGAATGCTCAGGAAAATGCACCCCCTGAGTCAGAAATATTCGCTCTAAAATGTAGGGGTACGGTAACCTCTCGTCTTTTCGGCCCACCATCAGCTGCTTCATCCGGCCAAAGACGAATGAAGGCAGGTCAAGGTCACGGCGCCGAGTATCGTCGTCGAATACATAAAGTAAATCTGTCATAGTTCGGTCGACTTTTTCCTTCCTGGCTGACCAGACATCATGCTGTAGAATTAAAAATGCAAAACGAAACTCCGATCGCATGCTAATAGCGGCCAGCCAAGTAGAGGTCCCAGGTCCTACTGCAGACCCCGTCAATCGCCCTGTGATATTCCGGTACAGAGGAAACTGATATCCATTAAAATCAGGGTGATGAATCGTACCTCGGTCACAACCCATAGCACTAGCAATATCTGCAACTCGGACGCTGATAGGAACACCACATACTACACTCTGAATAGTCACCTGTTCGGGATCATCGTTGTCTTCTATGGTGCCAGTTGCATAAAATTCACGAACCGGGTCCTCATGGACCATTGCGAATGCATTCTGCCTTTTTGCAGCGATATGGGTGAAATAGTTCACCCAATCCGCCCTGTCCTCAATCCATCGCTGAGTTGGAAGATCGGGAATAATCGGATTGAGGACCACCTGCCTCTCATACTGGATGGGCCGTGGCAGTGCAGCAGGTTCAGATGGAGGGGTGGAAGGAACAGGACGTGATGAAGAGGCCTCACCCTTATGGCGTTTGTGCGCGACGGATTTCTGAGGCATTGTACCTGAAAACCAAAGATAATAGTGAAAATCCAATCAATGTACAAGAATATGCAGCATGTAATTGCAATACTTAAATATCACAGCAAGCATATAATAACATATCCACTTCTCAATTTTTGATTTTTTTTTTGAAAATAATAATAAATTTCTTAAAAAAATAAAAAAAAATAAAAATAAAAATTTTATGAAAATTTAAGAAATCGAAAGGAAGCATCATGCATAACACAAATCACAATCATCAATATAAAAGTATGCATGAAAGGGATTCAAAAATCAGATTGCGAATTTTTTTTTTATAGAAAACACTGTTCACCGCAAGAACAAAATTCCTAAAAACACCTAAAATCGAAGAATCAAAAGCTGAAAGTCACGCATAAGCATCGCAATAGTCATTAGAAGAGAATGCATAAGATTAATCACAACAATATCCACCGAAAACTAAGAAAAATCGAGTTTTTAAGTTTCAGCTTACTGGAAGAAAAATGAGTGATTGCGATGAAATGAGTGGAAAATCCCGGAAACAGACACCAGATCTGGAATCTACGTACAAAAATCCTTTGGGGGCCGGAGTTTCAGCTCAAACAATGGTCGGAAACGGCGGCGGCGAGCGGAAATAGATTTTCCTCGCCACGGCCGTTCGGAATTTAAGAGCGAGGAAGACGACCCGCGATCGATCGCGATTTTAGCCGATCGATCGTTGTATAAATCCAGAAACAGTACCCGTTAGATTGAAGATGAACGGTGTTGATGTACCCTATGGCGATCGATCGCAAATATAAGGCGTCGATCGGATAGCGATCGATCGTGTAAGGCGATCGATCGTATCTACTGTTTTTTTTTTATATTATTATTTTTTATATTATTAGCATATCCTCTCCCCTAAACCTAGTATGAACATTGCCCTCAATGTGAACAAAATATAGCATGACAATGAGCATATAGCAAAGAAAATCAAAATAAATGAGAGAATACACCTGAATACGTGGGTTGCCTCCCACCAAGCGCTAAGTTTAACGTCTTCAGCCAGACTAGGCCAGGATCAATCTGTTTGGTCTGGATCATCCATGTAGACAGCCACTGCATCCATGTCGGCAACAGTCTCCATATAAGGTTTCAATCGGTGGCCATTTACTTTGAATGTACTCCCATTTTTTGGATTGTGAATCTCCACAGCGCCATGAGGGTAGACATTTTTCACAATAAAAGGTCCATACCACCGAGAACGAAGTTTCCCAGGAAATAGATGTAGCCGTGAATGGTAAAGTAATACTTTCTGCTCAGGCTGAAAAGATTTCCTGGAAATCATCTTGTCATACACAGCCTTGGTCCTCATTTTGTAGAGTTTCGCATTCTCATACGCCTCAAAGCGCATCTCCTCTAACTCACTCAGTTGGAGTTTTCGCTGCTCACCAGCTTTATCCATATCAAAGTTGTACGCCTTAATAGCCCAATAAGCCCGATGTTCCAACTCAACAGGTAAATGGCAAGCTTTGCATATACCAGTCTATAAGGAGACATACCAATAGGGGTCTTGAAAGCTGTCCGGTAGGCCCATAATGCATCATTCAGTCTCAAGGACCAATCCTTTCTATCGGGGCGAACCGTCTTCTCCAGAATCTACTTGATTTGGCGATTGGAAACCTCCACTTGGCCACTCGTCTGAGGATGATATGGTGTGGCAACCTTGTGGGTGACAGAATATTTCTTGAGAAGAGCCTCAAAAGACCTGTTACAAAAATGAGAACCTCCGTCACTAATGATAGCACGAGGAGTTCCAAATCTGCTAAAAATGTTAGATTTCAGAAATTCCAGTACAACTTTATGATCATTGGTCCAAGTGGCAACAGCTTCAATCCACTTAGACACATAATCAACAGCAACAAGAATAAATGCATGACCAAAAGATGGCGGAAAGGGTCCCATGAAATCGATACCCCATACATCAAACATTTCAACAATCAATATGGGTTGTAGGGGCATCATATTCCTTTTAGACAAAGCTCCTAGTTTTTGACACCTATCGCAAGATTGACAATAGGCATGGGCGTCTTTAAATAGAGTTAGCCAATAAAAACCACTTTGAAGTACTTTGGCCGCAGTTTTCTTACCACCGAAGTGTCCACCACAGGCCTGAGAGTGACAAAAAGATAAGATGCTATGAAACTCACTCTCGGGGACACATCATCTTATGACCTGGTCAGCACATATCTTAAACAGGTCAGGGTCATCCCAATAGTAATGTTTGACTCGAGAGAAAAATAAGTCTTTGTCATGTTTAGACCAAAAGGTTGGAATTTGACCCACAGCAAGATAATTCACAATATGTGTAAACCAAGGTGGAGATGTAGTAGAGACAGCAAAGAGCTGTTCATCAGGGAATGCATCTCTTAGAGGGTCATGGCTATGCAGATCAGGAATAGGAATTCTTGATAGATGATCAGCCACGACATTCTCAGAACCCTTTTTATCTTTAATTTCAAAGTCAAATTCCTGGAGAAGTAAAATCCAACGGATCAGCCTCGGCTTAGCGTCCTTCTTGGAAAGAAGGTACCTCAAGGCTGCATGATCAGAGAAGATGATGATCTTACTCCCCAGGAGATATGACCTGAACTTATCTAATGCAAACACAACAGCAAGCAACTCTTTTTCTGTGGTAGTATAATTTAATTGAGCATCAGTGAGTGTCTTGCTAGCATAGTATATGACATGAGGAATTTTATTGATGCGTTGGCCTAACACTGCCCCTACAGCAAAATTTGATGCATCACACATTATCTCGAAGGGCAGTGTATAGTCAGGGGGCTTAATGATAGGGGAGCTAGAGAGGAGGGTTTTTAATGTGGTAAAAGCTTCTTTACACGATTCATCAAATTCAAATTGCACATCCTGACCGAGAAGATGACATAATGGACGTGATATCTTGCTAAATTCTTTGATAAATCGGCAATAAAACCCTGCATGGCCAAGGAAAGACCGTATTTGCTTAACTGATGTAGGTGGTGGTAAATTAGCAATCAGGTCAACCTTGGCCTTGTCAACCTCTATACCCCTTTTTGATATAACATGTCCAAGCACAATCCCCTGTTAAACCATGAAGTGGCTCTTTTCCCAACTTAACACTAAATTTGTTTCCTCACAACGTTTTAAAACCAAAGTAAGATTGTGTAAGCAATCATCAAAATAAGTGTCGAACACTGAAAAATCGTCCATGAAAACTTCCAAAAATTTATCAATCATGTCGGAAAAGATGGACATCATGCATCGCTGAAATGTAGCAGGGGCATTACAAAGACCAAAAGGCATTCTTCGATACGCAAATGTACCGAAGGGGCATGTAAAAGTCGTCTTTTCCTGATCCCCTGGAAAAACTGGCACTTGATTATATCCTGAGTACCCATCTAAAAAGCAATAAAACTCTTGGCCCGCTAGTTTCTCTAGGATTTGGTCAATGAATGGGAGAGGGAAATGATCCTTACGGGTATTGGAGTTCAGTTTCCTATAATCAATGCATACCCGCCAGCCCGTGGTTTCTCTTATTGGCACAAGTTCACCCTCTGAGTTTGGTTTCACCGTGATGCCCAATTTCTTAGGGACAACTTGGATAGGACTCACCCACTCGCTGTCAGAGATAGGGTATATGATACCTGCGTCTAAGAGTTTCACTATCTCTTTCATCACCACCTCTCTCATGTGAGGGTTCAACCGTCGCTGCCCCTCCCTAGAAGGTTTGGCCTGGTCCTCCAGGTTTATGCGATGCATGCACACAGAGGGGTCTATACCCCGGAGGTCAGCCACTGTCCACCCTATAGCTCGCCGGTGTGTGGTAAGGATCTCCAACAACTGCGCTTCCTGGTCAATAGATAGGCTAGATGAGATAATTACAGGAAGAGTGTTGTTGGGTCCTAAGAAGACGTATTTGAGGGAGCTAGGGAGGGTTTTGAGTTCAAGTGTGGGTGGGGATTCTATGGAAGGTTTTAGTAGTGGGGCGGTAGACACAGGGAGAGGGTCAGGATGGGGTCGCCATGGGATATGTCCAGGGTATGGGGCAGCCACTAAATGGTGATGGACCTCCTCAAGGTCTGGTATGCCCTCATATTGATCGATCCAGTCATAGAAAAGGGTGTGCTCGAGGGCATCCTTAAGCACAGCAAAGGGAAGGTATTCCTGGACGAGGTCATCTAAGTCGTCAACCACAAGGCACTCAGCTTCACTCGAGGGTTGTTGGGAAGCACTAAAGATGTTTAATTTAACTTTCATGTTCACAAAGGAGACGTTCATAAGCCATGACCTACAGTTAATGGTGGCATCGGCTGTGGCTAAGAAAGGGCGGCCAAGGATAACAGGAATTTGGGATTTGGAGTTGGCAACTGGTTCCATGTCTAAGACAACAAAATCAACAGGAAAGTAGAACCGGTCAACTCCAACAAGAACGTCCTCTATAACACCTCTAGGTCTGCGAATGGATCGGTCTACTAACTGAAGGGTGACTGAGGTGGGCTGCAACTCTCCTAATCCAAGTTGTTCATACACGGAGTAAGGGAGAAGGTTGACACTGGCCCCTAAGTCCAAGAGAGCTCGGCTAATGGTATGGTCACCTATGACAATGGATATAACAGGGACACCTAGGTCCTTAAATTTAGGTGGCATATCACTGGTCAGTAGAGAGCTTACTTGGTTGGTCAAAAAGACCTTTTGGGTGACATGGGATTTGGTTTTCCTCTTTTGGGTACACAGGTCTTTCAGGAATTTGGCATAGGCAGGTACTTGTTTGATGGCATATAAGAGGGGAAGATTGATCTTAACCTGCTTGAACACCTCTAACATTTCCTCCATTCGTTGGTGGGACTTACTAAACGGGGAGGGTTGGTTGAGGCATTGAGGGAAAGGAGCCCTAGGGATATAGGATGTTTCATTGGTGGGCTCAGTTGGGACATCCTTCTGTGGTGGGAGGTAATCTATACATGAAATATGCATTTTATTATCTCCTAAACTTATATTTATGCTAGTGTTTGATTAGAATTATTGCTACTTTAATATAGTTTTTGGTTTTTGTAGGAAACAAGAGTAATACACAGAAATGAGGAGAAAAGTAACTCGAATGGTTAAATCATTATAACTTCGTGTACAGATGTCGGATTTGACTGATTCACGTTTCATGTTAAAGTTCAAGAAGTCAGCTTTCCAACGCCACTGACCGCGCGTAATTCGGAGTTCGGAGCGAAAAGTTATGACCATTGGAAAATCGTGCTGCAAAATGAATAGTAAACCGATCGATCCGACGTGTACGCGATCGATCGTATCTACTGGAATTTGCGTATTGATGCAAAGCGATCGATCGGCACAAAAGTGATAGATCGCAAAGCGATCGATCGGCCAGAAAAGTGATCGATCGCCGTATACGCAGAATTGAAATAAGGCCTATTTTGACTTGGATTTGGAAGGGGATTTGAGGGTTTTCCTTCACCCCTATATATATGCCTTAAGGGAGAACGTATTGGGCATTAGAGAATAGAGTTTTGAGTCCCTTGGAGGCTAGAGAGGAGCAAGAGAAGGAGCTTTTGGAGCAAAGAAGAAGAAGGATTCATGACGATGGATCTACACAAACAGGCTTTTCTTTTCTCTCTTTCTATGTGTAACTAAACTCCTATCCAAGGCATAGATGAAGCCCAATAATCTGGTTGTGTAGTTTCTTTTCTCTCATATTATTTTTACTCTAGTTGGTGTATGAACCTTTGTTATGCAATTAAAGTTAATTCATTGAGTTTATTCTTTGTGGTTGAGAGAGACGAGTGGATTTTATGAATTTCAATCTGAAAGATCACTTGCATGTCTGAGAGGAATGTGAGTGTTCTGATTTGTCATATGTTGATAAAGTTTCATTGATTTATGCTTGAGAGAGATAGATCACAATTCCATATGCTTAATTGATTTATGTGTTACGTCCGAGAGGAGAGCACTATAATTTGAATTGACAGGTGTATGTCTGAGAGGAATACACCAGCCAATTGGAAATCTTTATTTAAAAGAGAGAGAGAGACTTTACACTAGTTTATTGTGGTGGATTCGAAGCCTTGGTATTCCGTATATTGATTAAATCTCAGCTTAGTTTAGTTTAAAGTTCAATGCTTACTTAGTCTAAAATCAACACTGCTATTTTCTCTTGAAATTTGGTAAAGTATTCACCGTCCCTGAGGTTCGACAACCCTTTATCAATACTCACCGTAGTACAATTGCCTTGTGCACTTGCAAGGGTTTATATTTAAACGATCAAGTTTTTGGCGCCGCTGCCGGGGACGGCATAATAGTTTACCAGATTCTTAGCATAATTAGTATTAGAGTAGTTTAGAGAGTCTTAACTTAGATTATTTGTCAGTAGCTTAATTTGTGTTTTTCTTTCTTTTTGCAAGGTTAAGAGAAGACGTGGAATTCTCGCCAACGTGGAAGGGCCATCCCTTCCCCTAGTTTGCATTCTCTTATCCTTCCCTTTTTAGATTAATTTGTGTGTTTGGTGTTTTTCTTTTCTTTCTGTGACTGCATGTTGTGCTAGTTGTGGTTATTAGGACTGCTAGTTGTTGATATCTAGGACTGATGATTGCTAGTTGTGGATATCTAGGGTTGATTTTCTGATTTGTGGATGTGTGATATTTTGGTTCGGTTGATGAATGCATGGTGAAGAAATGTCTTCACCTTTCTATGGATTTAGCCATGAGAACCCATATAGGAGCTTTAATGATTATTGTTCTTCACACACACCTAATCCCCCTCCCTATGAAGTGCCCTACCACCCACGACCCTTATATGCTGACACTTACAACCGTGGGTGGGATAATCACTCTAATTTTCGGAGTGGCACATCTTCCCTACAATATACAACTCCTTATATGTCGGAACCATGTGCCCTCTGTTTAAGTCCCATTCATACCCCAGTGGAGTGCCCTTTGGCCCATGAGTACCCTGATTTTATAAGAAAATATGTGAATGAGGCCCAAAGTCTTCATAGGTGAGAGGACCATCCTATTTCTCCTTGGGAGCAACCCAACCCTAGGCCCACTCTTCATGAGGCCCCTAGACAAGATTTTCTAAGTCAACAACTGCCTTACCAACCAGCCTCTACTCCTCAGTTTGGTCAATCTACCTTAGAAGATAAAATGAACCAAATAATAGCCAACCAATCTGCCATCCTCACAGCCTTAACTAAGTTGTCAACTGGATATAAGGAAATGAGAGAAGCGTACATCCCACCTATCCAACCCCATTATCCGATGGGCCAATTTTCTGATGAAGGGATCTGTTTTTTCCCTGATTATGATGTTACATCCCTTCATAATGCCCAAAGGTTTGACAATGAGCTTGAGTGGGTTTTACATAATGATCAAGTGGGTGTAGAAATTAAAGAAGAAGTGAGTGCATTACTAGAACCTAGCTTTAAACATTCTTCTATATTTGAGGAGTCACATTCTACGGCATTAGCAACAGAACCTTCTATTCCTGAAACACCATTCATACCATGTCTTGACCGATCTAACCCTTTATTTATTGACAGTAACTTAAACTGTTTCATAGATTGTTTAGTTGAGTCACTAATTGAGGAAGTTTTCCCAATTGGGTTACTAGAAGAGGCCCCTAAGGCCAAAATGGTTAATTTGGAGGAGGAGCCCTTTATTCTAAAATTTTCTAATGACCCTTCTTCATGGTTAATGCAGGGACCCTTCTATCCAAAGCTTCCCCACCCACCATTCCATCCTTTTATTCCGCGATGTGCTCCATACATAGGCAACAAGGATAGGAGTGTGTGGGGCAATCATTTAATTGATCCAGGTTGAATTCTTGAGGATCCGAACCCCGCACAAGACCGTGGCTCAGTCTGGCTGAAGACGTTAAACTTAGCGCTTGGTGGGAGGCAACCCACGTATTCAGGTGTATTCTCTCTTTTATTTGATTTTCTTTGTTATATGCTCATTGTCATGCTATATTTTATTCACATTGAGGACAATGTTCATAATAGGTTTGGGGGAGGGAATAGTACTTGCATAAAAGAAAAATAAAATTAGAAAAATAAAAAAATAAAATTTGATTAGTTTTAAGGTTGTTTGTTAGTACTTTTTCTTAGGTTTTGATAGTTTATCCCGTAATAATGCATGTTACAATTCTTAGGAGATTAATTTGCATTGGAAGTGTGAGTAAGTATACTGGAGGATAGATACACTTAACTGAGCATATCTTTCTATTACAGTCCTCTTGGAACAGGTGCTTAAACTAAGAAAATTCACTTACACACACTAGTTACATAAAGTAATACCGTCTAGAGATTTGTTGATTACTAATCTACAGTGGGATGTCTTTAGTCATAGTCATTGGATGATGTGTAGTTGTCTGTTGAGCTTAAAAGATCATGATAGACCATTTACTTGGCTATGGCAAGGGATTGGAACCGGAAATAGGTTGAGAGTCTAATACAGCCTGGACAAAATAAAGATGTGCTTGAAAATATATATGCTGAAAATAAAAATGCGAAAAAATGAAAACAAAATGAAAGAAAAGGGGCTGCTTGACTTCATAGGATTAACTTAGGCTGATGCTCGGGCCCGAAGCGGTCTCTTAATACCTAATGCCCTAAGTCAACTGGCTGGGAGTCATTGGCCTGAGTCATTGCTAAACCTAGGCATCTTGAAGTCAGGCCTTACACAGTCCTAGCAAAAAAAAAGTCTATGGTGTATTATCCTCTCAAATCTAGAATGTTGGACCCGAAGGAGGCGCGCAGATCTGTGCTATCATGAACCTAAAGATTACAATGACTATGTAGATTCTGATGTTCTTTGGTTAATGGGTAACACTGGATCTGTATAAACAGAAATTTAGAATGTATTGCTACAATGTTCTACACTTTTACTATTAATATTATCATGCTATATCATATTGAGCAGAAATTTCCAAGATGAAAGTGTGGAATAAAACCACTTACTTGAGGGCTTCTATATTCCTATTGATTATGAACCAAGTACATGTGGTTGATTTTCTTAAGTATTGTAGTATGTATTTGTCGGGATAATAGGTTGTATGTTTTGCTATGTTTTAATTTTTGCTTTGTTTTTGCACTTAGGTTAATTAGATTAATAAATACATGTTTGTGGGTAGCATGGCTGCAAACCCTCACGAGACAACACTCGTCCTACTAGGGCCACCTAGAGGTTTAACGGCTTGTTGCATACGCTCAATGCAATCGTGTTCCCTACGAAAGTGGTATTTACTTTTATGTATTAGTTCTTTAGTCTGTTTGATTTGATTTTGTTTTGTTTTGCTAGGGACTAGCAAAATCTAGGTTTGGGGGTGTGATCTATACATGAAATATGCATTTTATTATCTCCTAAACTTATATTTATGCTAGTGTTTGATTAGAATTATTGCTACTTTAATATAGTTTTTGGTTTTTGTAGGAAACAAGAGTAATACACAGAAATGAGGAGAAAAGTAACTCGAATGGTTAAATCATCATAACTTCGCGTACAGATTTCGCATTTGACTGATTCATGTTTCATCTTAAAGTTCAAGAAGTCAGCTTTCCAACGCCACCGACCGCGCGTAATTCGGAGTTCGGAGCGAAAAGTTATGACCATTGGAAAATCATGCTGCAAAATGAATAGTAAACCGATCGATCGGACGTGTACGCGATCGATCGTATCTACTGGAATTTGCGTATTGATGCAAAGCGATCGATCGGCACAAAAGTGATAGATCGCAAAGCGATCGATCGGCCAGAAAAGTGATCGATCGCCGTATACGCAGAAATGAAATAAGGCCTATTTTGACTTGGATTTGGAAGGGGATTTGAGGGTTTTCCTTCACCCCTATATATATGCCTTAAGGGAGAACGTATTGGGCATTAGAGAATAGAGTTTTGAGTCCCTTGGAGGCTAGAGAGGAGCAAGAGAAGGAGCTTTTAGAGCAAAGAAGAAGAAGGATTCATGACGATGGATCTACACAAACAGGCTTTTCTTTTCTCTCTTTCTATGTGTAACTAAACTCCTATCCAAGGCATAGATGAAGCCCAATAATTTGGTTGTGTAGTTTCTTTTCTCTCATTTTATTTTTACTCTAGTTGGTGTATGAACCTTTGTTATGCAATTAAAGTTAATCCATTGAGTTTATTCTTTGTGCTTGAGAGAGACAAGAGTGGATTTTATGAATTTCAATCTGAAAGATTACTTGCATGTCTGAGAGGAATGTGAGTGTTCTGATTTGTCATATGTTGATAAAGTTTCATTGATTTATGCTTGAGAGAGATAGATCACAATTCCATATGCTTAATTGATTTATGTGTTACGTCCGAGAGGAGAGCACTATAATTTGAATTGACAGGTGTATGTCTGAGAGGAATACACCAGCCAATTGGAAATCTTTATTTAAAAGAGAGAGAGAGACTTTACACTAGTTTATTGTGGTGGATTCGAAGCCTTGGTATTCCGTATATTGATTAAATCTCAGCTTAGTTTAGTTTAAAGTTCACTGCTTACTTAGTCTAAAATCAACACTGCTATTTTCTCTTGAAATTTGGTAAAGTATTCACCGTCCCTGAGGTTCGACAACCCTTATCAATACTCATCGTAGTACAATTGCCTTGTGCACTTGTAAGGCTGAGCATGGTTTTGGAATTCCTGTCTTGGGGCCTGGTTAAAGACGGGCCCCTGGTTAGGTTGTTTCCAGGCGAAATTTGGATGATTTCGCCACCCCGGGTTATAGGTATTTGAGTAGGGGTTATTGGCTCTAGGATAGGTTTGTGCAAGGTTGACGTGCTCCTGGACAAGATCAGGATACTGGGAGGCTGAGGGGTAGTCAACAATAGTGTGCATAGGGCTGGCACAGATGGCACAGGCATCTTGAGAGGTTGGGATATAAGGTGGGGTCTGTGAGAAAAACCTGTCAAACCTCTCAGTAAGGGATGCCACTTAGTGTTCTAGGTTCGTGGTAGCTTTAACATCATACATGCCTCCCTTTGAGGCACTCCTGCCAGGCATATGGCCTTCAGATCTATAGAGGGTGGCACTGTGTAAAGAGTTTTCGCTCAGGTCCTCTAGTAGATCCCATGCATCATCTGGGGTTTTCTTCATGAATGTGCCTCCACAGGAGGCGTCTATTAGGGTCTTATGCTGATCGCACACACCCTCATGAAATCTCTGTACTAATTGCCACTTGGGCACATCATGGTGGGGACAGGACCAGAGTAAGGATTTCATCCTCTCCCAGCTTTCATGGAATTATTCATTAGGTATCTGGGTAAAGGTGATGATTTCATGGCGGATCTTATTGGTCCGCCCCACAGGAAAGTATTTCTTGAGGAATTCGGCTTGAAGTTCCTCCCAAGTGTAAATAGAGTTATGCTCAAGGGAGTAAAGCCATTCCTTGGCCCTATCTTTTAAGGTGAAGGGGAACAACCTAAGGCGCACCTGGTCATCAGATAGTGTAAGTTTAAAGGTTGTGTTAACCTCTAGGAAATTTTGTAGGTGCCTATAGGGGTTCTCATTTAATTGGCCATGGTATGTGGGCAGCATCTGGATGATGTTTGGCTTAATTTCAAAATTAGCCACTGTTGCAGGAAGTAGGATACAGGAAGGGGAGGTGTAGGCAGTGGGACGGTAGTAGTCTTGCAGAGTACGGGCATGGGGCATTAGTGGATTCTGGTTTAGACCATTCCCATCCCCAAGGTTCAGGTTGTTTGCCATTGGATGAGTTTCAGGGATTGGTTTGCTAGGAGTTCTACAGATTCTATGTAGGCGCTCAGGATCAGGATCAAAGGCAAGGTCGGGGTTCAGGGAGCGACGACCATGCATGCACAATAAAAATCAAACAAAACCTGTGCAGTCCTAATAGCGACAACTAGCAAGCATCAACCCTAGATAGCGACAACTAGCAACCTAATAGCGACAACTAGCACGTCATGCAATCCCACAAAGAAAAGAAAAACATCAAGCACCCAAAGTTACTCTAAAAGAGGGTTAAGAGAGTGCAAACAGTGGGAAGGGATGGCCCTTCCAACGATGACGAAAATCGGCGTCCTCTCTTAATCCTGCAAAAGAAGAAGAACAAAATTAAGCGACTGAAAATAAATCTAAATTAAACTAAACTACTCTAAAACTAACTATGCTAAGAATTTAGTAAACTATTTTGCTGTCCCCAGCAACGGCGCCAAAAACTTGATCGTTTAAAATTAAACCCTTGCAAGTGCACTTCCGCAACCTACATGGGATGCTTTATTAATGATCTTTGTGTTCAATTTGGGCCGAACGAATATGCTGATTTTAATGAACTCCTGGCCGCCCTACGCCAGACATCCACTATGAGCATCTATCACCAAGAGTTGAGGCGAATTGCCAATCGTCTACCGAATTAGGACCAAGTAGCATTGGTGGGTGATCGTTTAAATATAAACCCTTGCAAGTGCACAAGGCAATTATACTACGGCGAGTATTAAAGGGTTGTCGAACCTCAGGGACGGATTAATCTTTTACCAAATTCAAGAGGAGAAAAAGATGTAGTTTAATTAATTCTAAAGAAAGCAATGGACTGTATCTAATCTAACTGAGTTTTAATCAATGCGGAGAAATATCAAGGCAGAGAATCCACCACTAGACATGCAATTACTACTCTCAATTATTATTAAGCATACATTGACATGATATGGTAATTCGTGTTCTTGATCGGACACACGAATTAATAATGAATTCACTAACGTTCTTGATCGAACTCGAAAGTTCATCCACTATTTTGTAGTCAATCCTATCCTTGATCGGGCATAGAATCAATCACAACTCTAGTATAATGCAATTAATCTTATCCTTGATCGGGCATAAAATCAATCACAATATCTAATTTCATTCATAATCAATCAAGTCTATGATCAAGCACTCAAAAGAATACTCATGAAATCGCATTAAGCATGAATCATAATCAACTTTATAGAATTAAACTATCAAGAGTAGCAATACACATCTAGGGCTTCATCAAGCCTTGACAAGGAATTTAGTTACACATAGAAAGAGAGAAAAGAAAAGCCTGTTTATGTAGATCCATCGTCATGAATCCTTCTTCTTCTTTGCTCCAAAAGATCTCCTCTCTTACTCCTCTCTAGCCTCCAATAAAGCTCTGGTTCTCTAAGGTTGAATATTAGGTGCCCAATACATTCTCCCATAAAGCCTATTTATAATAGTGAAGAGAAACCACGAAGTCCCCTTCCAAATCCAAGTCAAAATAGGTCTTATTTCGATTTTCCGTATACGGCGATCGATCGCTCCGATTGACGATCGTTCGCTATCCGATCGATCGCTATTCCTTAGTTATTTTCCTCCGATCGATCACTTGCCGATCGACGCCGTATGATACCGATCGATCGTAGTTACTGTCTTGCATGATTGAAAAATTCCAGTAGATACGATCGATCGTTTTTATGCCGATCGATCGTTCCCTTCAATATAGTGCTTTTACGGCTCTTGCAATCGATCGCAGTGATTGCCGATCAATCGTAGTTACTGTTTATAAACTTCAAATGCCTATAACTTTGTGTCCCGAACTCCAAATTGCGCATGGTTGGTGGCGTTGGAAAGCTGACTTCTTGAACTTTAACATGAAGCTTGAATCAGTCCAATCCGACATTTGTACACGAAGGTACGATAATTTAACTATTCGAGTTACTTTTCACCTCATTTCTGTGTATTACTCTTGTTTCCTACAAAAACCAAAAACTATATTAAAGTAGTAGTTATTCTAATCAAACACTAGCATAATCATAAGCTTAGGAGATAATAAAATGCATATTTCATGTATAGATCATCTCTTCCGAGAGACACTTCGAACACACTCCTTCGAAGTAATACAACGGAATGAAATCCGCCGGATCGAATCTGAACGCCTGCCCTTTATTTATGTGACCATCTTTTCTTAAGTGCATCATCAACGATTGAGATATTTTCTATGCACTTGATAGTAGCTCTTGGGTCACTTTGACACTTCAATGGCTTCACTTTAGCCGTTCCGCAGTACGAACACTTGAACATACACGAATAAAATATGTCCCACATTAGACACACCAAATCATTCATAAAATTCTGGAACACATTTAATTTGAACAATTTAGAGGGCATTAATTATTTAATTCCTAATTACTACATTAATTACTAATAACCCACTTTATTCTTTATTTTAACTAGAAAATAGATAAAAAGGCATATAAAAATGTGTATTTTTCATGTGTAACAGCGTTCATCACGGTAAAAGCAGAGACCTTTTGCACGCTTCTCCTCCATCTTAGCCTCAGAAAGTCACCAAATAGGAAGAATGTTGGGAGGCCCCGTTGGTGGCCCCGCCCGCGGTTGGGTGGAGGCTCCTCAGTGGGACGAGAGAAGGGTCGCACCCCGCGACGCTGGCGGTTCAATCGTTCTTCTGCAACACGTGCATGCCCTATAATTTCTCGCATAGATTTTGGCTAAAACTGACGATTCTCATCAGCAATATCTACCCGGAGACCATTCATGAAGGCGCCCACTAATCTATACATGAAATATGCATTTTATTATCTCTTAAGCTTATGATTATGCAAGTGTTTGATTAGAATAACTACTACTTTAATATAGTTTTTAGTTTTTGTAGGAAACAAGAGTAATACACAGAAATGAGGTGAAAAGTAACTTGAATGGTTAAATTATTATAACTTCGTGTACAGATGTCGGATTGGTTCAAGTCTCATGTTAAAGTTGAAGAAGTCAGCTTTCCAACGCCACCAACCACGCACAATTCGGAGTTCGGGACAGAAAGTTATAGCCATTTGAAGTTTATGAACAGTAACTACGATCGATCGGCTATCAATGCGATTGATTGCCAGAGCTGCAAAAACAGAGTATTGAAGGAAACGATCGATCGGCATAAAAATGATCGATCGTATCTACTGAAATTTTTCAATCGCGCAAGACAGTAACTACGATCGATCGGTATCATACGGCGTCGATCGGCAAAGCGATCGATCGTCAATATGTACGATCGATCGCCGTATGCGGCAAACCGAAATAAGACCTATTTTGACTTGGATTTGGAAGGGGACTTTGTGTTTTCTCTTCAATATTATAAATAGGCCTTATGGGAGAATATTTTGGGCATCACATATTCAACCTTGGAGAACCAGAGCTTTATTGGAGGCTAGAGAGGAGGAAGAGAAGGAGTCTTGAGCAAAGAAGAAGAAGAATGATTCATGACGATGGATCTACATAAACAGGCTTTTCTTTTCTCTCTTTCTATGTGTAACTAAATTCCTTGTCAAGGCTTGATGAAGCCCTAGATGTGTATTGCTACTCTTAGTTTAATTCTATAAAGTTGATTATGATTTATGCTTAATGCGATTTCATGAGTTTCTTTTGAGTGCTTGATCATAGACTTGATTGATTATTAATGAAATTAGATATTGTGATTGATTTTATGCCCGATCAAGGATAAGATTAATTGCATTATAATAGAGTTGTGATTGATTCTATGCCCGATCAAGGATAGGATTGATTACACAATAATGGATGAACTTTCGTGTCCGATCAAGAACGTTAGTGAATTCATTAGTAATTCGTGTGTCCGATCAAGAACACGAATTACCATATCATGTCAATGTATGCTTAATAATAATTGAGAGTAGTAATTGCATGTCTAGTGGTGGATTCATGGCCTTGATAATTCTCCATATTGATTAAATCCCAGTTAGATTAGCTAAAGTTCATTGCTTTCTTTAGAATTAATTAAACTACATCTTTTCTTCTTTTGAATTTGGTAAAATTATTCATCTGTCCCTGAGGTTCGACAGCCCTTTAATACTCGTCGTAGTACAATTGCCTTGTGCACTTGCAAGGGTTTATATTTTAACGATCACCCACCAACTCTTGGTGATAGATGCTCATAGTGGATGTCTGGCGTAGGGCGGCCAGGAGTTCATTAAAATCAGCATATTCGTTCGGCCCAAATTGAACACAAAGATCATTAATAAAGCATCCCATGTAGGTTGCGGAAGGTTGCGCTCAAAATATTGAAACCACACAATTGTGTCCCCGGTCAAATGGAAGGCGACAATACGTAGTTTATCTATGTCAGAAGTAGTGCCATGATAATTAAAGAACTTGTTTGCCTGATATATCCGGTCAATGGGATTCTCGTCACCCCCATACTTGGGAAATTGGAGGCGAGCTAGTCGAGGCTCAACCGAATGTCTTTCAGATGCATCGTTAATGGGGGAATGGTAAATACATGTGGCAAAGTCGTTGAAGCCAGTCTGAATCGTAGGGCCGGAAGCAGTACCAAAGGAGGCAATTCAGCCCTGTTTTGATGAGGCATGGCAGCTGGATTAGGGGAGGCACGCAATTGAATGCCGACGGCGCCAGGAGGCAAGATGTTCGTAGGATCGAAGGCGTTAAAGATCGCGGATGCAAGGGAGACGCGAGGCTGTGGCTGAGAAGATCCCTGCACTGTGGCTGATGAATGGCCCTGCAGCGCTGGAGGACGTTGAGTGTCCATGTCGAAGGGCGGCGGCGCAAGCACCGACAGACGCTCAAGGATAGTCTGCTGACTTAGGCGCAGGGAACGCACCTCCGCGATGAACTCCACGATGGCCTATAGCATAGCCGAATCCATGGCGGAGGGAGGAGCAGCTTGGGCCACTAGTGCTTCCTCGTTGGACTGGTTCGAGGGGCCTTCCTGGATCTCCGTTGCCTTCTTCTTAGCCATGACAACGGAAAAAATGATCTGAGTGCTCTAATACTAATGTTGTGCACCCTCGAAGGGCACACAATGGTTGGCGACAGGATTCAGAGAAGAGAGGAGAATAGGAGAGAATAGAAGATGAGAATTAGGGTTTCAATCTTCTTACTCCAACAGGGCAAGGACGCTCCCTTACATAGTCTAGCCCTGGTGGGCCCATAGTTCATAATTAAAATAAATAACCTAATACGATCAATGGCCAAGATTAGCCTATTATTAAATAACTAATAAGCCTAATTTAAGGAGACATAACATGAACCACGTGTGCCAGTTCATGCATGTCCCATGCCATAGCCACCTTGAGGCTTCCAAACATATTTTCCAATACATCAAGAGCACATTGTCTTATGAACTTGTGTTCCAGCAGGCTAGCACTCTTATCTTTGTGGGCCTTTTTTGACGCAGATTGGGTGGGCTACCCTGACAGTTGACGCTCCACCATCAGGTGCATGGTCATCCTTGGACCCAATATTGTTTCATGGGGAGCCAAGGAACCGCCCACATTATCTAGATCTAGTTCAGAAGCTGAATACTGGGTCATTGCATCCACCATTGTCGAAATTTTATTGGTCACCCATCTTCTTCATTGGCTACTGGTGCGAATTGCGGATCCTCCTTCCCTATTGTGTGACAACCTAAATGCTATCTACATGGCATGCAATCCTGTTCCCATAACTTAAATATTGTTTATCCAAGCGCAGGTAGCGAAGTAATAAAGTTTACTCGGTGAGTCCGAGGTCAAACCACAAGGAAAGTGTATATGGAATAATTAGAATCTAAAATCACTAATTATAACTAAACTATGAATCAGATTTAGTTGTAAAGAAAATAAAATCAAACTTGAGAAGCAAAATTAAATTAAAAGTGTAAGAATTAAGTTGAGAGATTATCCTTAGGCATCAAATCCATTGAAAGACCACATGTTATTATTCCAATTTAACATAATCCAAGGTATAACACTATAATGATTGTTTTAAGCATTACATGTATACATAGACAACATTTAATAAAAAATACTTAATTCAATTAATATCACAAGCTTATCATTCAAACTTATTGATAATTTTAACTATTTAAAGTGCATGACAATAAATGAAAGAAAAAATCAATAAGTAAAACTACAGAAATATTCCATTGGATAAAAATTCAAACATAAGATTTTGAAAATAAATAACATGTTTTTATAACAATGTCATCTAACCCTAGCCCAACGAATGGATTAGTTACTCATGATAATAGAATGAAAAGATTGATTCGGAGAAGTCATTAGCAAAAAGTGCGACGAAAACACTGAGAACTGTAGCAGTACTGCTGATTGATTGAATTTTTAACTCTTTACTCGCAATCGCACGAGACTACGTATAGACTAGTGGAAACGAGGTCGAACCCAAAGGACTTGGTTGATTAACTTAATTCTAATGAAAAGATTTGAATCTTACGTAACAAGTTATAACAGAATGAAAAGTTCTAATTTTTAATTAAATAAAGCAAAAAAAATTTCGTGAAGAAAATAATCTAATGAGAAGTATACTAAAACTTCAAATCCACCATAGCTAAATAGCTTTCCTCTCCGTTAACCCATACAATTCCAAGTGATCAATTATCCGTGCTTTTCTCGAAATCACGAATAATCGTAATATGTGCAGCCCTCTAGAACATGCAACTAAACAAGTAAATCTAGCTTAATTAATCTCCCTCTCTCGAGCAAAGATCAATCATAAAAATGCAATCTTTATTCGAATAATACCTCAGAATTCACTAAGACCTCTCGAACATTAACAATTAGTTTAATTTCACTAACAATCAACTCTACCATCTCTCGATAAGTAGAACAATTATAGCAAAATTTATTAAGCACATAGAATAAAAATAACTACTTTAGAATTGCAAATAAGCATTAAGAGTCAAACAATTCAGCAGGGCTTCATCTAGTCTCAGTACAATAAAATTAGCCAGACATAGAAATAGGAAAAAAGATAGCCTGATTTGTCGAATTCATAAAAACACTATTCATGGCACTGTTCACAAAATACTATAGCATGGGTACTGTAGCATTTTACTATTCATCATCTCTCCCAAGTAGACCGTGGCACTGTAGCAGTACAAATATCGCCCAAAATCACTACTTTCTTCCTCTCTTTCCTTCCGGCCAAGACCCCGCCTCCATCCGGCGAAAACACTAGCGGAAAACAGTCCATTTTCTGGCCAAAATTTCTCTCCCTAATCCTCTGTGTTTTTTTTTTCTTTTAAAAGCTCTCTATTTTCTCCTGTCAAATTCTGTGTTTTTTTCCTTTAAAAGCTCTCTGTTTTCTCCTGTCAAATTTTGTGTTTTATAGGCCTTCCAAGTCTAAATCCGAGCACGATTCCAAATCCATAACTTCCCATATCGAGCACGCCTCATTCCGTTTCCAAATCGAGTCCCAAATCGATAGGATTCTGTCTGTTTTTGTTTCCCGATTGAGACGCCATTTGCCGTCCTTTTGATCTGGCACGATCCTCTATTTTTGCACCTCCACTGCCACCAAGCTCGCCATCTTGCCATCGTCCTAGCCGCCACTGTAAGGACCCTAACCTTTGAACATGTTTATTTTAATATTAGTCATTGGTTAATCGTGTGGTTTAAGAGATTTTCAATTTAACTCGGTTGTTTTCAAAAATAAATGAATTTACAATGTTTTTAATCAAAACTAATTTCACAATAATGAGTTTCAAGTGATTTTAGATCAAACCTGCATTTTTGGAATTTTTCAGATTTTTTACTAATTTTCCAAAAATTAGGGTTTGACGGGACCCCGGCGGGCCCCGCCGTTGAAATTAGGTTTTTGTGACAAAAACACTCCAGACATTATAGAAAGTCATTATAAAAATTTTCAGAATTTTCTGGACTTAATTTTGGATTTAAATCGCCAAATTAACCAATTTTAGCCAAAAACCTTATTTTTACCCCAAACTTTAATTAGGGCTACCCCAAATTTTTCTATAAAAGGAAAGTGTTGTGCTCTTTCCTAATTTGGGAAAAAGGCTTGGCTGAGAGAATTAGGAGCCTCTTTTCCCTTGCTTAAAGAGGAAGGGATTAAATGTATTTAGCCTAATATTTGTTATTTTCTTTAAAAATCTTTTAATCATTTCTTAATCTTGATTCATTCAATGTTTTAATCCATTTTGAAAGCATACAAATTACTGTTTTATACTTATCTATTAAGCCTAATCTTCAAAATCATATGTCTATGTTTTTAAAAGGCCCTAGATCTAAAGTTTAGCATTTGTTTTTCAAAGCTTAATAATGATTGATAGAGTATTAATATAAAATCATTTTATTTGAAAGGTGTTCAAGGTGGTTCAAGGTTTCTCTCATCAAATCAAGGTAATGGGTTCTTTAATCTCAGTTTTGGGCAGTGAATGGTTTGTTTTAATAGTTTTTACTTAAATGGGTGTTCTTGTTTAGGGCTCTAATGGTGGGTTTAATAAATGCTAATCTTTTGCTATGATTTCTTAGGGTTTCATCTTAGAATGATATGTGGATATGTTCTGGAATGTTGATGGGTTTTTATTAATGTTTGAGGCATGTATTAAGCTTTCAAGCTGTGTTAATGGAGTCTCGGTTTTTAAAATTTTGAAAATGGGAGAGATGACCCGCGATAATCTTCTCAGTTTTGATTTACAGCCCAATTTTCAAATGAGTATAACTTTTTACTCCGAACTCCGAATTGAGCGTGGTCGATGGAGTTGGAAAGCTGATTTCGTGAAATTTAATATGAACATTGAATCAATCCAATCTGATATCTATGCACGAAGTTATTAATATTCAAATATTAGAGTTACTTTTTACCCCATTATTGAATTTTACTCTTGTTTGCTTATAAAAACCAAAAATTATATTAAAGTACCCCTAATTCTAATCAAACACCAACATAAACATAGGTTAAATGGCTTATGAAATGCATAATTCATGTGTAGATCATATGGCTTATGAGTAATTGAGGTGATCATGTTATGGTTTATTGTATGGTAAAAGAGCTTGCTTATAGGAGTAAGCCTTCAACTCTACATGGATGGATTAAGCTAAGTAAGGTATGTGATATTATTGCACATGTTGATAATGACACATGTTGATATTCAAATTATATCATAGTGAAATCCTTGTGAATAAGCATGTTTCCGGCAAAGTTATGATATTGTGAACTATGAGATATGCTCTTTTATGTCAAGTATAATTTTATTGAGAATTGTGATTTGAAATGGGATTTAAGAATGCATTTAATGTCTTATGAGGTTATGTCAAAGCATATTACCATGTGATTAGAATGTGCATGAACACACACATATTTGAGAGTTTATCATGATATTGTAGTTGATATATGCTTTGATTATGATGCATGAGGGGATGGATTGGGAGCAAACCCACGTAGGATTGCTCACGGATGTACCATGATAGCATGCATCATGTATCGGACTTCATAGATGAAGTTTTATCGTTGTTTAAACGGAATTGATCGATTGTATGCAATGTGTGAGATTGTATGCCGGATTAATCGATCGATGGATTAATCAAAACTTGGTTAATCCGAAAGGACATGATTTCGATTTCGTTCCCTCCTGGAACCATGGAAAATCGTCTCGCCGATATATCGCTGATATATCGGTATCGGCCCTAAACCGATACATCGATACCAATCCGTATCGTTTTTTCAAAAAATTCCAAATATCGCCGGTATTTTTTGAAATAAAAAATTATTTTTTTAAAAAAAAATTCAAAATTTTTTTTTGAAAAAAAACCTTTCATGTTTGTTTTCTATCCTAATATGCATATTTTGAAATTTATTCTTTGTTTAAATTAGTATAACTCATTTTAGAAGCTAGATTATGAAAATATACTGTAAAAACTAGTTTTTAACTACCGATATTTTTTTACACAATATCTCCGATATTTCGTCTCTTTGGCCGACCGATATTTTACGACATTCTATGCCTGGAACAGGTTCACTCCCCGGGTTGAGTTTTGATTGAGATATATGGGGGGCGAGTTGTGTACTTGCCTTGTGGAGATTATTGAGATGTCAAAAATCGGACACTGAGCACCCGGGTGGTATGCTTTTGTGCACCAACTACCACGTGTTCTAGTTTCTCTTCGTGAGATTCGGGCTCTCCCCCACCGCAGGAGACTACCCAGGGCGAACACACCTGCTCTAGTTTCTCTTCATGAGATTCGTGCATCCTTGGCCAGGATTGTCCAGGGCGAGCAGCACTTGGGATTGACAACCCCTTTGTTCCTGTGTAGGAACCGGACCATGATACGCCTTCGTGGCCTTGATTGTGTCCCGCCTTAGTGGCAGATTGTGTTACTCCTTGATGGAGGCATTCACCATTGTGATGATACATGCTTATTGCGATATTATGCATGCTTATACCATGTGTTGGTTATTTTGGACATGCAGGGTGAATTTACGAGATATGAATGCATGATTATACCATATGTTGGTTACTTTGGATATGCAGGGTGAATTTATGAGATATGAATGCCTGATTAGATGGAAGTATGTGGATGAGATATCATGTTGCAGGATTATGTGTTATGAATGCATGATATGGGAGTATGTGAATGAGATATAGTTATACAGTTTTATGTGTTATACATGCACGACTAGATAATGGGATAATCATGTCGATTATGGATTTTTAGCTATGTTATGATGCCTTGTGATTTCTGACTATATAAAACAATTACTGAGTTTTATACTCACCCCTCTTTCTTTGTTTTGTTTTGGGGTTGCGTGGTGCGACACGCAGACGGACAGGATCCTCTATTTGAGGAGCGATCGTAGAGAGAGCGGGATTGGGCGTGGATGCCTTAGACTTGATTAGTTTATCTTTTGGAGTTGTTATATTTGGTATGTTGAGACTTGTAGACCCTTTTGATTCGAGCTGGTGTGTTGGCTCAAATTTGTATTTTGTGGGTTTAATGACTTGTCGATCTACTTTGAGTTAGACTCTACATTTATTCCTCTTATTTACTCTTGCTCAAAACTGTTTATGCGTAACTCTGTTAGTTAGACCGCCCGTAAGAGGGGCATAAGTCTTCCGCTATATCTCTTAACGTCGCCCCCCTTGTGCCGGTTCGACTCTTGGACCGTTTTCGGTTCGGATCAGGCGGTGCCCGGGGCGTGACAGCCACTGTGACTGTTATGTCTTCGTCTCAAATGGCTGCCATCGCTATTCACCGTCGACCATTCATCGAGCTTCATCGTCGCACCCATCGTCGACCTTCGGGTGTCCGCCATCATCGTCGCCGACTCCAACCAGAACAGAGCTCAACAGAGCTCTGTCTGTTCGACTGTAACACCCGAGCCATCGAGCTCTAGTCGTTCTCTTCATTTTTTATTTTTTTTCCTTTTCTGAACCGAACCACTGAACCGTCCATTTTTTCTTTTCTTTTTCTTTTTCTTCTTTAAAACCCGACGTATCAACCGCATCCGTCAGATCTTCAATCTCAGCACCGAACCAGTTTGACGTGCGTGCACTTTTGACGAGCTGCATTTGAAACTCTTCAAAGCCTACATAAATAAAATTAAACAATAAATTAGATGCAAAATAAGATGTGAATCCATTAAATCTAATTAACACATCTAAATTGATCAATTAAGCGCATTTATTTATTAAACTCCTAATTACTCACCTAATCATGATTTACCGTTAATAATTAATAATCCTTACTTCAACTAAAATTACGACTAACATATAACAGGAAAGGTATATAAAATGTGTATATTTTATAGATACAAATACCCCCAAACCTACATTTTGCTAGTCCTCGAGCAAAACAAAATCAAGCAAGGAAAAAAAACAACTAAAATAAACTAAACTAGAAAAATAAATGCCACTTTCGTAGGGAACACGATTGCATTGAGCATATGCAACAAGCCGTTAAACCTCTAGGTGTCCCTAGTGTCACGCCCCGAATTTCAAAACCTCGAATAAAGCGCGGAAGCACTATTCCAATAATGGTCAAGAGGTTTAGCATCCGGGACGCGACCGAATACTCGATCGATCTCTACTCCCATTGACATAATATAGGATACACGCAGGATCTAGAATGTTAAACAAATATCCGTTTACAAAAATCTTAAATAATAAAACTTCGAGTTTAACTAAGTTATTATAATAATTCAGACTTAACAACTCAACAAACATAAAACTTAATTCAGCACACAGGCTGATCAATTCTCCACGAACAAGAAATTAAAAACATGAAATAAATCCACTTCTGTCAACTTTCCACCATCGAGCTCCATCGCACGTACCTTCCTAGTTCTTTTCCACTTTGAATCCTGCATCGAGAGATGCATGAGTATTTCAAAAGAAATACCCAGTAGGAACGAAGAAAAAACCACAACAAAATAATAACAATAGGAATGCTGACAATATGGTATAAAGACACGTTTAATAAGATAAGGTTCAGCAAATACAGAGTTCAATTACCTGGACAATAATCATCATCAAGGACCATCAACAGTCAAGAATAAATAAACATTAACTCAGATCCCACACGTACAAAGCGTCGGGAGGAAAATAATAATGAATACTGACTCCAAACATACAGAGTGTCAGAGATAACAATTTCTGCTCTCTGTTCAGTCTACTTCCCCTATGGACATCACTTACCAGAACATCCTAAAGGTTCTTCAGAGGAACCCAGCCATGCGTCTAGGGATGCTGGCCCCATCGGTGCTTACGGGCACAATGGGCTGAGACTGCAGACCTTCCGTAATATCATACAGTCCAATGCGCACACGTTGCCATCATCGGCTGAACTACAGAGGTTCATAATAAAATCTGAGATCTTGCAAGATCTAGCAATGGCTCGTGAGCATACTATGATTCCAATCTAAGAGTGTTCATCAAAACTCTTAGTGGAGAAACAGTCTACATCAAACTGAATCAGTATAGAATTAACAAGGGTTCTCTCATCTAGAGACCAGACCATATCATCAGAAAATAGACTCACAGAGGAGTACACTAAATTTCACAATATCTCAATGGGAATTGACTCACGTAGGAGTAATCAAGGAATTTTCAATACTCAATCTCAGGTTGACTAGAAACTGAGGCTTGTCAGACATGACTCATTAAACATCTTCACATGCATAGTTCCAATCAAGACATCATCGATTCTGACAATAATGAGGACTATATGACGTTGGTACATGATGGTAGGGTCTAGGAAACTAAACTCTACCCAAGAATCTAAGATTTCAAGTTCGACACCAAAGATAGTACATTGGTAGAACAATGCCCCACGAAGGAATGACTCGGTTCGACATGACTCACTCTCTGGATTGGATCAATTACTAGACGTTACTGACTTCATCTCTCTGGACTTTATATAGTCAATACAATTTATCAGTAGGTATATCACATAGGTTTTAACATAAGGTATAGTTTAAACAACCCAAAAATATATTGTTATCTGCACAACAGCTCCCTTCTCAGGCTCACCACAGTCTGCATAGTACAAATCCTGGTTTGAGATTTTTATAACAGAGCCCCATGTCTCTAGTTTCTAAACTAATTTATGGCACAATTTTATGAATTTTCTACATTTATTTATAATTTTTATAGTACAGTCTGTCGGCATAGGATTAAGTCTGGCCGAGAGCATTAACTTTAAACTTACTTAATCAATACGGTCTATTACTCATTAGTGCCTTCGAAACTTAGTATATTACCTTTCCTGGTGATTACCAAGTCCCCATTAGTTCTGTAATTAAATAGTTTCTTACCTAAATCGCCATTCCCAAAACAGATTGTACATACTCATACGTTTTAAACTTGTAATCTGTAATTAGGATAATTAATTCGGGACACACCCCACACTGACTCATTAAACACCTAGGGTACAGTAATCTTCTAACTCCAGTAACTCTTTCCCATAAAATTGTTACTTCAGTGATAAATAACATATGATACATACTAACAAAATAGTCTTGTATAATTATCCCCTTTATCGGCTAATATGACTCAAAAGAGACAAATATCTTGAGACATGAAAACTGACGACCCATGACTAACCTTGTAGGCTGTAACATCTGAATACCAGTATGCATTAACAACAAAGTTTCAAACTTTAGGGATTAATCACAGCATATGATTGCAGTTTAGAATCTGGTGTGACACCATATGATCATCGATGATACTTAACAATGAAACCAAGGAAAGATGACATCATTATAGGGACATACAATTGTACCACATCAAACAGGGGTGTACTCAACTCGACTCAAGCAGCAAGCATACCAAATAGTCTGAATAGAGCCATGCATGATAATGGTTTACGTGACTGAGGATCGATTCAACAAAAGCATATACCGAGTATCAAAAGCGTTTCATCATCTTCAACAACACCAAAAATTCACAGATCGTCATTGATATATCTACTACAGCATATTCATAAGACACGTTCGATATGAAACGTCAAACATAGCATCATGAAGATGTGGGGAAAAAAAGAGCATCTACCTCTAAAAAAAATCCGATCTTCTTTTACGCGAATAGCCTCCTTCTAATCACCTCCCTTGCTCTCGCGATCCATGCACCACGGCTTGCACCACCAACACCACTAAGGCTACTGTCTGAGGGAAGAAGGGACTAGGCACCTTGCTGGTTTGCACGACTCCCCAAAACTCAAAAAGGGTTGCCGGCTTCTCTATTATTAGGTTTAAATAGCACATACCCTATTTACTATAGTTAATCCTCACCATAGGTTACCCTTTCATCTAAAGGCCACGACTTGACATGAATAAAAGGAAATCTCCCATTGGGAATGTGGTCAATCCACAATCCCAATTCAGTTATGACCCCTTTTTGTTTGGGCATTAGGTGACTTAAGCTAGTTTCCAAAATTAACCAAATAACCACCTCTAATTGGATTCAAAATTTGGCACGATCCCAATCTTGCCATGTCATGCCATAAATTAGATTAACTAACCCAATTCTAACCTTAAATGATGTCCATAATCATCTCCCTGATTGCCTTAATTTCCTTTAAATAGGGATTCCCAAAAATAGTCCAATTCAAACCGGATTTGCAATATTTTTTTTCAAAATTTCCCACTTCTCCTTGATTTGGTCCCTTGTCATAACCTACCAAATCATGTCTCATCACACACGTGCGCACGTCCTCAGGCATGTGCCCACGTGGCTCTGGGACCCTGCACTGCACTGGCGCCCAACACATCCGGTGACCAAAGCTTCTCCGACTTCTAGTGCGCGTGCAAAACTTACCAAAAATAAATTCCCAAGCTACAAAGGTCCAACTTACCGCATCAAAATAATTTGAACAAGTCCCAACACTTCGCACACGCACCTTGGCGCCTGGCCCTCACCCCTGGCGTCAAGTGCACACAGACCCTGGCGCCAGGCTAGCCTCAGTGCCAGGTTGGACCCAGCGCCAGGGCTAGTCCTCGCGCCTTGGTAAACTGCCTAATCTGGTTTAATGGTTCCACACTTCCAAAAGCATCACAATAATAATACATCATACCAGATTATAAGATTTCATAAAAGAATCAAACATGCAGCAAAACTTTCCTATTTTAGAACAGTTTCCTAAAATAGCAGTTTTTGTAATCCTACAGAATTTTCGGGTGTTACATATAGACTCGAGAGTCCAGTGGAATCCCAGTTGAACACAATCCAAAAATTTCCCTTTTCTAATTCCAAATCCTTGCAAAAAATTGCGCTTTCCAGATTGAGTTAATCTTCTAATTTCAGAACCATCCCAAATTCGAGCTAATCCGAAATATGTACATGATTCCATTCACAAACCAAGCTTCCACTTTAAGTCCGACTTTTCGGATTCAAATTGATCTGAATCAAGCCCAAAATCTTACCCAAATCCTCCAGCTCACCTCCATCTCCTCTATGTTGCCGAGCCCAGCCTCCATCAGCTGCTTTCTTGCTCTTCTGGCCAAGCGCTCGGTCACGAGCTCTATTCCTCCTCCCGAGCAGCCTGAGTAGAGCTCGGGCTACTTTGTTCTTTTTTTTTCTTTTCATTAGGGTTAAAACCCCTCTTCTCATCCTCACCTATCACATCTCATCTGGATGGTCTTTAAGTCAAAACCTGTCTCCTACTTGGATGTAAATCGGTAGCCCATAATTTGTTCTTACTTAATCTTCCACTTTAATGCATTTTGGAATTTTTAAAAACCCGCTTAAGCTTTTTTAACCGTCAGATCTTGGATCTCTTGGCATAAACGTCCGGTGTGCTTCAATTCAACGATCTGCATTAAGTCGAGTCTTAGACGCACGCTATAATATAGTTCAATTAAAATAATTAACGCGTCTAAATTATTAAATAGAGTAAAATTATTGATTCAACTCCTAAATACTAACCTAACAGTAATAACCTATTTTTATTCTTATTTTAACTGGAAAACTATACTAGCAAATAGGTATAAAGGTATATAAAATATTATATACTTTGTGCAGATCACTCGACTTCCACAATTGCACTAAACACATTAACATTGATATGCACTTCATTCAGGAACATGTGTACAATGGTGGCATACCGCTCGACCATGTCCTTGGTACTAATCAAGTCGCCGACATATTCACCAAGTCTTTAGCAAGTCTGCGCTTCACTTTTCTTCGTAACAAGCTCATGCTTCGCGCTCCCTTGTGAGCTTGACGGGGGCTGTAAAGAGATTACCTCAAATCCTCCAGTCATGGAAGATCTCATGATTACCACGCCATCAGTTGCTCCAGTCAATATTTCTCTTCTCAAATAATTGTTACATATTCCTCTAAATCAATTAGAGTAAATCATAAATGATTAAGTAAAATCTGGTTGATTGCCAATTATCCATGATTCTCTCTTCCTTCTGTTGATTGTCAATCATCCATGGTTCTCTCTATCATTGTTTTTCTGTTTAAATTATTTCTGTAAATAATAGATGACGATGTCTCTGATTAGAGAGTTGTAACACTTATAAATCCCATGAATGAATAGATGAATGCATTGCCTTCAAAACGTCATAAAACTTACTTGAAAATTGGCTAAATCAAATGAATGTGTGAATGAAGGAAGTGGAAGCTAAATCATACCCCCACATGAGCTACTTATTTTCATATCATTATGTGCATTGCTAAACTAAGGAATAATTTCAGAATTTGTGTGCTTAAGAAATCAAACACAAAAAGATCTACTCCAGACTCAAACACGAAAAGATAGACCTCTGGACTCAGAGCCACCCCCAACCTCCCAATAAAAAAGCATTGAACTCTAATTCCAAAGACTTGTCACCAGAACAAGTTTCGCCTGAAATCAAGAACTTCCATTGGTTGGAATGCTTGGGTTAAACCCCAGTCTCATTTCTTTAAATGACTGACACACAAAAAGAAAGTGAGGCTGCCACTATTTGAATAGTATTAAATATTTATTAGCTGCACCTCAAAGATGATGAAAATATTTGATCCAGATGAGCTTGTGCTAATCCAAGATTGTGTTCCAAGACATTTTATTGTGTGAGTCGACCCATGCATCTTCTTTTGACGTCATTTACCCATGGTTCGGGAATACATAAAACCATCACACATTTCTTGGCCCATTATGTTATACCCCATTTCTGTTCTATTTCTGCAAAACTCTGAATCTTTCAGAAGGCTAGGAGAAATGCAATGACTATCCAGAGGACCAGAGCAGATCGCCTTCAATATAGTTTAATTTATAATTTTTGGTTCAACAGTAGATTTCTAACACTGAAAAGAAAATATGGTCTGATCAACTATTGAGAGACTAATGACTGGAGAAGGCATAAGACACACCATATTCAACTTAGAGAAGACTCCAAAAATGGAGAGCTGTCTTTCTATTTACTCTTTTTCCTTTGAATTGGTTACATGCTTTAAAGAAGTTGCCAATCAAGTAATCTACAACCTGGGATGTCGGAGCTCAATGATGCATTGCTGACCCAGCAAAAAATGTTGCAACCGGAAGCTAGCATTCTTTTAGTCTTCAAACCACATGCATTTTCTCTACTTATATGACCTAGACAACTTCTAAAATAACAACCAGAAGAACATAAAAGGAACATAACATCTTCACCCTATATCCTGTCGACGCCGCTCGCTTAGCTGTTACACAATTGGAACCTTGAATGGGCGAGGAACACACAAACTCATACACGAAATAACAAATGTATAGAAGTTTATCACTGTTCTGATGTACATTTAACGATGTACATAACAAATTAGCAATATTATTCTTCTGATCATTCAGTGCACGTAGGAATATCTTCAATAAATTGCACATTGATACACATGATAAATGGACCGTGGACGTAAAAAACTGACAGCTAGCATCTTTGTATCGGATGTGCCAACTAGAAATTGGTTTATGAGAGTTGAAGAATCGGAACCGTAGCTAAAAAAATTAGACCGAACAAAAGAAACATATATCTTTACAGCGAGCCAAGCACTCTGCAACCTTCGTAGCTCAAGCCTGATGCCTCGAAACAAGCCATACCCGATCATGTTACCTTCTCAAGACCCAGCAGGAGCAAGACTCAGGTGCAGATCCAATCCGATCTCATCCTCTGAGTCGTCACCGTGAAACCTACCCAACACCGGCACCGCCGCATGCGGCCTGATCGTGGACTCGAAGTTCGCCGCCGGCTCGTAGGGGTCGAAGCCCAACGTCCGGGGCCCGTACGAAAACGACTGCGAGCCTCGCGAGGGGTACATGCACCCCCCATGCGAGACATGGAAAGGTGGGCCTGGCCGGGAGAGATAGAACCAGGACGGTGGCTGCTGGGACGGCGCCGGTACGAACACCGGCGGTGCTAGCAGGTGGGGCGGTGGCGAAAAGGACGTGGCCATGGGATTGGCCAGCCGCGCTCGCCCGGCTGCGGCCTGCATCTCCGCCCGCTTGAGCTGCTTGCGCTCTTTCTTGTGAGCGTTCTGATGTCCCCCAAGGGCTTGCGAGTTGGCAAACTCCCGGCAGCAGTACTGGCACTCGTACTTCCGGCTGCCGCCGCCTCCGGTTTGAACCACGGTGGATTCCGGAGAGTCGGGGTGGTTCTTGCCGGAATCTGCCTCGTCGTCCTCAGAGACGTGGAAGCCGAAGAGCTTTAGTCCCATACTGCTGGTGTTGCTGGTCATGAGCTTGTGTATATCTGCCATCATTTAGGCATGGACTTAGTAGTTAGTAGTACCAAAGACAGCTGAAAGAAAGAAGAAGTTCAAGAATGGTTGGAAGAGGGGAGTATCCATGTCTCTTGTATTTAAACTATGAGAAGAGAAATCCTTGGGAGCATGCATAATTAGAAAGCATCAGGAGGGCACTAGATTTCATTTGTCTTGCTATTTTTACTATGTTTTAAGACATTTGGTTGTCGGATGTTGCATGAGTATCTTTTTGTTGGGGGGTTATATGGCAATACACGTTGTAAATATGGTTCAAAGCAAAGAGGGTCTATTGGAGAGATTTTGAGTAGTCAAGAGAATGCCTAATATGTTTGTTCCTTTATGTTGTTCTTGATATAGATTTTTTGCAGGCCGAAAGAGTGTTCATTCTATTTTCTACAAGCAAGAAAGCCATGGTTCACACACTTTCACTCCAGTTGTACATATTTGAATAGAAAATTGTCTCTTTCTTTTCCTCCTAAGAAGAGTGGTGCCCTCAGGCCTCACCTTTAGGGTTTTAAATAATTAGTTGCGTGAGTTGTAACCATGTGATGCTTCTCCAAGTAGTTGAACAAGAAGGAACTGTAGCACTGGCCATGTGGAACCATCCAAACAAAGCCCTTATAGTTGTTTATTAGTCTGATAAACAGAAAATTATACAAGCCCCATCAATAGTGGAACCACTTACGGCAAAATATCATACTCATACGTACATGATTTGCATGTTGTATGTACTGGCCATCTTTATCATCGAATTAGTCCCCTTCTCTACCAATTAAGTCGCCTTAAAAATGCTCCTAGTACACAAGAACAACTGCAGCTTGGGAATGGTAGCTCCGCCATGTTTGTTGTCCAATTGGCTGCCAAAGTCACTTTAAGCTAATGTAAGAATGGAATTTTTTTTGGGGGGTACTTGCTAATGTAAGAATGTTACACTTGGTATTGGATGCAGCTAATGTTTCTGTCTGCTCGTCCAAGCGTAAAGCAGGTTGGGAGTTCTGGAAGAAGTTGGGTCTGTATTTGCCAAAAAATTATGTCACCAGACTTTGAAAGATGAACTACTTTACACTGGAGTCTGCTTTGACTCTTCTGTTAGTAGGGTAAAGCCTAACTCTAGGTTTGCGTGATTGACGTTGGTCCCCTTATATTTTTCCGTAGAGGAGATCTTTTCGAATCTTACTAACTCCAAAGAAATGCAAAGGCTTCCTTTCAATAAGCATATAATTGCTAGTTAATTGCCAGTTAAAAGCAGACAACATCAACGTCATTCCAAACTTCTCCCAAAGTTTTCCTATAAATCTAAGCCCAGGTCCACCTTGCCTCCTCCAAAAGAAATACTAGGGTGAATTTGAAATCCCGTCCTGGCCGTCCATGCTATTCACATGATTCTAACCTCTTTATTAGGAATTACCTTTAGGGTTAATAGACAAAACTGGCAGAACTTGTCATGACTCATGAGGTAGGTGGTAAGCTAATGGGATTGGCTCGAGAGAGTGCTCAAAATTGCTAGTTCGAACAAAGGGTCACATGTGCTTCTTGTTGTACATCTACCTGTCTTGTTGGTTAATACTTGATCAAAAGCATAAAAATTTCCTTTTGGTCGTTGGATAGTGAATTTTGTCCAGTTGTAATCCTCTTTACTACCCCGATTCAACAAATGTCAATTAAGACATTAATCACGTTTTCCTTGTAGTTAATGTCATCTGAAGAGACGCAGATAGTTTCATTTGGGATCCCCCGAATCGCGAGAGGCCCCCACCGAGTGTTAAGAAAAAGAAGAAGTTCTCTTTGATGAGACAACATGATCGATAAACAAGATCATTTATGAAGCATTTCCCCACACACAAAGTTCAAAAGTTGTATCTGATCAATTAAAAAGAAAGCAAGTGACATTGGTATAGAATACTCCCTCCGGTCACTTTTAATAAATACCAGTTTTCTTTTATAGATACAACTTTCTTCAAATGATATCTATTAAAGAAAACTGTATTTATTGAAAGTGATCGGAGGGAGTATATGATTGTCCTTTACGTATTTAAATTTGATTATTTTGAGTTGCGACTTATATTTCTTAACTTGTTCTAAAGCCTGTTAGGAACGAAAGCAATGCGGGTAGACCTAAGGTTTTAGGAATTGGAAGCTACAAGATCATGACAACGTAGTCCATGTCCTAGCAAAAAAAATGATAACGTATTCCAAGTGATACTACCTACTTGATTAAACTAATGAAACATAGATTGGGTAGTGGAGTTGGCTTTAAGTCATGTGAAGTGCTCTTACAGACAAAACAATTGGGGAAGTGATGTCTACGTTCCCCACTCAGCTAAAACCTAAATAATCACTCTTCTAATCCTTCCCAACCTTCGATATTATCAAGAAAACATATATCTTTTAGCGGATGTTTTACTATCAAGAAGTGGGGTCTTCCAACAGTAACTCCCCAAAAAAAGTATAGTTGTTGGACAATGATGCACAGCTAAACCTAGTGAGAGAATCTAGAATGTTAATATTTTTAATAACTATTTTACTAGTTTGATTATAAGGAATAAAATATCATGAGGAGCCCGTGATTTGGGTTTGGATCATGGAAAATCGTCTCGCCGATTTTTTTTAATTTAAAAAATATTTTTTTAAAAAAAAATTCCAAAAAATTTCAAATTTTTTTTGAAATATATCGGTATTTTTAAATTAAAAAATATTTTTAAAAAAAAAAATTTCGAATTTTTTTTTTTTTTTTGAAAAAAAGGCCTTTCTTGTTTGTTTTCTATCCTAATAGGCATATTTTGAATTTTATTCTTTATTTAAACTAGTATAACTCATTTTAGAAGTTAGTTTGTGAAAATATACGGTAAAAACTAGTTTTTGACTACCGATATTTTTTTACACAATATCTCCGATATTTCGTCTCTTTGGCCGACCGATATTTTACCGATATCCGATACGACATTCCATGGTTTGGATGGAGTCAAGCAATCAAGTAAGTGATATGAAAAACGATAAAGAAAGTAGTCATATAGATGTAGCCTTAGTATTTATACTATTTCAAGGCATATGTTACCGGGCCCAGCTAAGATGTCATGTACGGACTATGGATAGATGAATAGACGTGACCAAATACAAGCTAAGTGGAACTAAAATATGCTTAGACTAGTAGGTAGATGATGCCTTCGGGTTCTAGCTTTGAAGAGGTCTAGACGGTAACCAGTTTGTGAACATGACGTGCATGTTTCAGCCTTTTAATAAACAATCTTTGAATTTTGGAGCTAGCCCTCCTTAATTAACTTACTAGAGGCAGCCGTGGTTTCTTGCACTTCAACTAATACTTCTTTGTTTGTGCCTAAGCTTTATAGGAATAAAACAAAAGGAAATAAGCGTAGAAATACTTCAACTGGTTCTTCTTTGTTTGAACTTCAACAGGTTCTTCTTTTTGGTGCTCTAACGTTTATAGCAATTAAAAAGTGGAAATAAGAACATAAAACCCTATGACGAGAATCAAGTTGATGAGCCACTTATGGTAAGCTTGGTTAGGTCTACCTACCGAAGGAACAGATTCAATATCATCAAATCACCATGGACAGTTTGTTTCATGTTCCCATGCCTGATGTATTCGTAAGCAGTTCTTAAGTTGTTTTTTAAATTAAAGAATCATCATTGTCATCAGTTAATTAAGCACTGTGCCGCCATTCCAAGATTTTTAAGGCCATGAAAGCGGGAAAGAAAAAGGAAAAAAAAAGTAATGTTTAGGGAAGGTTTGGGAGATTTCTTAACGCAAATTTCGTTTTATAGCATGGCATAGAATATGTAGAAATTTTTGGGTACACAGAATATGTATAAGTTACTTCGATACAGAACCAAAGAAAGTGCATAAGCTGCTGAGAGTAGGTGTTGTCATTGTATATGAAAATGGGGGCGAGTGGAAATGGATGGGAATCATGAAGCTGCTGCATGGGCATCACCAACACGCACCGACTAAACTTGGACCCAGTTATGTGTAAAGGTAGTGTACACGTGCAAGGCAGTGCTTATGGGTTCTGAACTTGGGTCTGTTTCCAAGCTTTTAGTAGTGTTGTTCGATGACATGGATAAGATTTATCAAATGGTATTTGCATGTTGAAAGCGAAGCTCTGACGTCAATGATGACGCTTCCGTCTCCGTGCTGGCCTGTACAGCACGCTTTCAGAAGCCTAAAGTGATTATCGCACAACCTCAGTAACTGCTGAGACTTATTAATACATGGGTTTGTACATGCACAATCTCGCATAATCCATCTCACTAATGCAAAAATAAGGCCGAGAATATATAGTAGCAACTACATTGCCACATATTAACCAGCAGTGTTCACGGTTGAAAATATTGACAGGGCCGATGGTACAGAAAAATGGACTTGCGAGTTGCATTGGGCAACCAGGTTGAATGCACAAATCTCACCCAACCGTCCCAACATCACACACTCACGTCCTACACTACCATGACTTGGCCAACTTTCACATTACTCGTCCTTTACTATCTTACTTCCAACATATCCATGCTTCATTCTATACAAAATCCAATTTCAGGTTAGAACTTACAAGCACATCTACGTTTCGCCTAATTACAGTTAATCTTCACGCCAAGCAAGCAGCTCTGTGCAAGTAATCTTACATGAGATCCTTCGCCCCGTCCTAGGGACCTACTGTCAGCAAAAAAAAAAAGAAACAACATGAGGGTCAATCCTTATATTCCTTTCGCCACACAAGCAGCCCTTATACAATTCATTCTAACTACAGAAATAATCAGCGGTCCATCACCAAAGATCCACCACCATTTCATCAATTAAGATTTGACATATAACTCCTTCAATTTCAGTACCCATTTTGAAAATTTCTAGCTCCGAAGTATTCCAAACCCCAGTTGATCTCCTCAACTCCCATTCTACTATCTCATCTGGGACCTTTCCAGCCAAAACCTTCCACTTAGAGATCTCTCGGCAAACTTCTTTTATCAAGTCCTCTGTAGTCAAAACAAAAGGTAGCTTGGCCCAAGCCCAACATTTAGGCTTGTGCTGACCATAGTATGCTGATCCGGCCACCATGAACTCCATCACACAGTCAACAAGAAATCTTTTATACTGCTTGTTGCTAGTCATGGAATCAGCAAAACCCAAAGAACCACAGGCATCACTTGCCTCGAGAGCTTCAGAAAGAGCTTGTATCTTTTTTATAAAAATGGGGTCAGCAATATGATTTTCTGTTCCAAACCAAAAGTCTGCATGCCACATGCCACATAACTCAATGCTGCCTTTAGTAAAATCGTTGATACTAGAAACATCATTTTTCCTAAATGCAGGTCTTTTGCTTCCACATGACACGACGTGCATTAGAGATGCAGAATCCCATTTATCTGTTTCTAAGCTTGATTGTTGTTTTACGTGGTGGGAGAAATCTGCAAATTGAAGGCGAAAATTGCTTCCTGCAACATGGGAAACAGAATCTTAGGTTAAGACAGAATGTCAAGGTTGAATAAGAAAAAAGTTCAAAATAAACACCAAAGAGAGAGCAAGCGTAGAGAGATTTTGTCAAGGTAGAACAACAAAACTGAATGGCCAACATCAGTTTCATTTTATGTGAGATCATGGCCGACTTCTTTCCCAAGACACAGAGTAACCCAATTCCAGTTTTTGTTGAACACACTCTCAATTATCACCACATTTGAGGGAAGGGTGCTTGTTGTTATGACTAATATTGCTGACTAGTGAGATATTTTTACACATTAGCCTTATTTCTAGTTGGTCTGCCCTTCACTAAGTGAGAGCATTTGCTATAATTGGCAGCCCCCATTCCTCTTAATTTTTTTCTTAACAAATCCTTTTAAGTACATTGTATTCTACTCCATTCTAATTATTATATAGAAAGAAAAACGTCTTTTGCTCAAACCCAAGATCTCCAATAAGGATATGACTGTCAAGATCTAGCAAAAAAAGGTTAAAGCGGAGGCATTAAATTCATGTCACCGACCTCATATTGTTAGAAAAATGCACTAGTTGATCATAATTATGGCCACGATTATGAAATTATCAATATATGTATTTACAGCAGCAGTTCTAAATTGTGATACCTTGCAGCTAGGTTTGGCCTCCCACAAACTACCAGCTAGCAAACCACATTGCATGTAGATCAATATTCTTATCTTTCATACACAAGGTATTTCAAGGACTTGTTGCAATTATATAAAATCCAGGTATAAATAGGATTTGAGACCACCACATAGACCCCCAAAAACTCGACACACGATTGTTTTCACCAAGTAAATTAAACAAAATAATTCCTAATGCGAGATGGCCTCCGCCATAAAGTCGGTTGTAAAATTCATGTACTAAAAGTATTTCCCAAAGTCGGATGTTCAGGAGTATCAATGCATGGTATGGCAATAATCACCTGAGCCACTATCAGGACTGTGAGAACCGTTGCTTTCATTTGAAAAACAAGCTTCAAAGATCGATGTTGGGCTGGGATTGTCAGAATCAACAGCTAGAGACAAATTCACAGCAGGTCCTCCCTCTGAATATCCCTGAGAAAATTGGTCATCAGAACTATCAATTGGAAGGTCAAAGAAGTAATCAAAACTTTCTTACAATTATAAAATATGCTTCACCCTAGAGAACATCCCATAACAGCTCCATCTTAACATTGTTTAAATCTGGTAGTTAACTACCAAGCCAGAGTAGCGTAATAGTGCTAAAGGATAACAGACGATCTTTAACTTCTGACTTTTTGTGATAATTCTTGGGCACCTTATGATTGAATCAGGACTTCTGGTGCTACCATTGTCCACTTGAAAAAGTGCAATAAAATAATTTCCACCATAAATGCACGTAGGGATGGTGGATTTGTTAGCCACCATAAATTCCGTGTTAAAGTTGAAGATTAGGACTTCGCAATGCCTTTGAGCTATTTTGAATTTCAAGCAGTTCAGCAAGTTGGAGGGCTTCAAGACAGCAGAAGTTTATGCCACCAAGGAGAGGCATCTCTTGGTACATTTTGGGACCTACTAAGAAGATCAACGCCCTGCAGATTTCAGTTTTACGTATCTATTTTGAAGCTAATGTCTCACAAAATTTGCTATGGACTGTTTTCCATGTTGTTTGCTTAGCCCCCCCTCTTATTTTCGAAATACCTTGTATGCAGGTATTTGTGGACGAGCTCTACCCAGACTAATCAATCCTATCTACCATCTTAAGGGGATGCAGTTTAACATAAAATGAAAAAAAAAGGACAAGTAGAAGATAATATGCAAACCAATTTATAGCAACGAAAACAAATCTATTGACCTCTAACACTCAAATATTGGTCACTTTGAAATGCATTTCAATTTTTTAAGGTGAAAAAAAAAGAGTTACACTCCCTCCCTTCGGTCTAAATAACAAAAAGAAACAAAGCAGTATACTTTACAACAACACAAACCATTTTTCACTACGACTAAATAAAATTTAATCAGGAAAAAAAGTTATTGCTTAATAAATTTTCTTCCTCAAACAAAATTCCTTTTGACCTGGCAATGTTCCATTATTTGCTGCTGCTTCGACTTGAAGGAAAAAGAAAGTAGTATTCCATGTCCTCATAACAGAGCTTTTAATAAATTGAAACTTGAAGTTTCCAGAATTGTATTTCACTGAATATATGAATATCTTATTGGGCATGGTAAAAGTGGATAAAAGATATATTTTATGACAAAATTTTAACGAACTATATACCAAGGTGTTCACCAAATGAAAGGGCACGTTGTAATTGAACATAGATGAATTTTAAATAGAAAAGACCAGTTACGTCAAGGATAAGGAAATTGTTCCACGTCCTCATAATTGAACAGAGCTTTTAATACGTTGAAAGTTGAAACTTGAAGCTCCCATAACTATATTTTACTGAATAAATGAAAATATAATTAGACATGGTAAAACTGGAAAATGACCTATTTTTTAACAAATTTTAATCAACTATATAGCAAGGCATTCATCAAATTAGAGGGTGCCGGGTGTGCTGTTATTGAACATGATGTATTTTGAGTAGAAAAGCAATCGCTTAATTGCATTGCAACCAGTTCAACCAAGGATAAGGAAAGTATTAATGCACCTGATTCTCAAAAGAGCAACAAACCTGGGAGTGAATCATGGAGCAAGACATTTGATTGCATTTCAACTGACAGCTGGATTTGTCAGGACTATCATAATACGGTGAACTTTTTAAATCATCTGCATTCTCTTTGGTAGCATTGTGTTGTGTCAGGGCAGAAATTAGTTCCTCTAAAATAGCAGCAGTAGACCTACCAACTAGGCCAACCCCTTTTTCTGACTCATCCATCTCCAAATGAGTCAGCTCCCCTAGTTTTTGCTCCAAAAGGGCGCCCAGGGCATCTACTCCTTGTTCCTTTTGCCTTTGAACTGATGGACATCTATTCATCGCATTGGTGCTAACTTTTTTGTTCCGTGATATGCTCTGCGTTTTCTCCAAGGTGGTGGAGAAAACTGATTTGTTATTATTCCTCAGAGAGGAACTAAACGTGAAAGGAACAGTATCAGCATTGCAATTGCCACCACAAGGACCGCCCTCTGCCTTCTTTGGTATCTCATTTTTCACACTAGACTGAGCACATTGAGCATTCAACCTAATCTGCTTATTGTCATAAGAACGATTTCTTCTGCTAATGAAAGTAGATTCAGCAACTTGCATACCATGTAACTGTGAGCTGCCGAAAGACCTTTTACGATCTAGGCTATTCACTCTTGCAGAGATTTCAGTCATTCTGTTCACAGTAGCACTCTCATCAAAGTTGCCATTCTCAACAACTGTCGCATGCATTTTAGCCTGAGATTGACTAGCAAGGTTTCTGTTTAATGCAATGTAGTCTTTGGTTCTGCTAGGACGATAAAGAGGCGAGTCTCTTCTCGAAACCTGGTGAATGTAAGCTTTGGGGCTCCTTAAATCATTGCTTGCCCATACGGCATTTTGTTTCTGATTATTTTGCTTAGGCTTGCAAGAGGCCACATCAGACTGGATTCTTTTGGAGTTGCCCAGATCTTTATGGAAGTAAACCTCCCTATCCATTAAGTTTTTATTCCGAATTTTGACATTTTGCTCGGTTTGAACAGTATGAGTGCTAGTACCATGCTGATTTTCTAACAAAAGGGGCCTCCCATTTTCGCTAGTTTTTTCATCCTCATGGGGTAAAAACTTTGGGTTCAGTCTACTTCTCCCAGAGGAACTACTCAAGTCTGAAGGTGAAGATGAATATTCAGGAACTTGCTTTTCTATATTTGAGCTGAAATCCACATTTACAAAATGGCCACAGCTGTTGCAACGATTGTCTTCCTTCCAGGTAGGCTTAACAGATGGAGCCGATGCTCCATTACCTTGGTCATACAACCGACTGCGTGGGACTGCTGAGTAAGGAAGAAAGCGTTTTGCCCTATTTGTAGCTTCTAAACTTGGTTCTAATATCTTTGTTGCTGTCTCCATCAAACGAGAAGCTTTTCTTCCAGAAAAATTTCTTGGGCTTTTGACAGGAGAAGCCAGTTTCCTGTGTTGCTTCCTTGAACGCAACAAGACTTTCCTAAACTGCAATGCCTCCGCTCCCAACTTAGAAACTGGGGCCCTCTCGAAGAAACCAGTCTTTTGCAGCTTCTGCGGCCTCCATTCAAATCTCTGATTTCTCTTTTCTGAAGACCGATTTTTATCATGGCAAATATCAAAATTTGCACAAGATTCTTTGTCATTGCATGATTCAGAAGCCAAGACCTTCTTCGATGATTGGTTGCGGTGAACCACTGGCATAGACTCGAGGCCCATGAGCCTGGCCACCAAGTTAGGGGTCTGCATTTTACAATGCTTGACATTTGCAGATGAAGGTGGGAGACACTCTGCATCAGCCTTCTTTGGAAAACCCCCACGATTTTCATCAGCAATCTAAACATTTATTCAATTCAAACACTCAAGTTAGAAATCACATAGTCACAAGACCGTCAAGTAACATACTAATGCTAACAAAACTTTTATACAGAGTAATTAAGTACCAGACGAATTTTAGCTCCAGGCAGATTGTCAGCCTCGCCAAATTTCTTCGCAGCCCGTTTAAGCCGTGCTGCAATAAGTAACAATGAGAGGTAAACATCTCACACCCTGACAAAGCATAATGGCACATAAAATAGAGTTACCGTCGAACTTACAAGATGGAAGCAATTTCCTTGAGAAGAGCTTCTTCTTAGCTAACCGTTTGTTCCAATCGAAGAGCTGGAAGAAGATGCCGACACAGCCACCCGGCCTCTGAGGCCGCTTCTCGGCAATTACCAAAGTGGAAACAGGCTTTTGCAGTGATTCGTTCATTTCAGGTGATTGAATCCAACTATTTGCAAAATCTTGTGCCTTTCTCTTGGAATAAAGGACATAATCTCCCTATTGTGTTAAAGATGCTTCCTTACTGCAAATTGCAGAGGAAATGTGCATCCCAAAAGAGATAGACTGCTTGAGCGGATGAAAAAGAAGCCAAAAACTCTCCGAACAGGCTTGTTTCAGTATGCTGGTTCCTATGTGAAACTTCCCATGAGTCGTCCAGAAGAAGATAAACCAACTATTTTCCAAATAGTACCAAATCTGCTCATAAATACTTGCAAAAGAGCCAACTTTCCGAACAGAACACTAGGAATATCATGAGATATTACTCCTCCAAACACATTTAGCAGAAAACAGTAAACTTCTCGAAATGCGGACTCAACGCTCACAAACTATCAAAGAAAAACACACCGATGAACTGTCAGGAGACTTACCCAGGACCCCTCACAGTATTCAGTCAACTCAAGCAGCCTACATTTCCCACCGCCTGGACAAGCGAAGAAGACGAAAGCTCTCGCTTCTCGCCTACAATCAGTTGCGGTCAGCCCTCGCCATTCCCGCAAACAACAGAGCAATTATTGGCAACTCGTGATGCTCTGATAAACCCTACAAAAGAGGGAACCGCGTGAAGTGTGCTGGGACGGATATTTGCTTGTGGGGAAAGCGATTGAGACAGGAGAGGAGGAGAGGCGCGGCCCCATGAAGAAGAGTGGGGAAGAAAACAAAAAACAGAGAAGCAAATGTGACGAGGAGGAAAGGGAAGGCTCTACGCGCCTGACTCTGCCTCGGAAGCGTGAGTGAACAGTCCCCCCTCCCCCGGCGTGGCGAATCTCTCTGAGAATGGGACAAAAACCAGAAACGTAGTCAACAGCAAAAAAAGCTTAGAAAAAGGTACAAAATCGGCGTAACGTCTCCGTCGGTCGCCCTCGCGGCTTCCTTATATTCAGTTGGGCTGTCACGGGCTGGATGGGTGGGGGCCTCCACCTCTCTCTTCCCAATAGGCCGCTCCTTTTTCAAAAACTGCCAATTCATCTGCCTCGTAATTCTAGGTGACCAAACTCAGGCATTGCTTTCCACAGTAGTTATAAGCAGCAGCACTCCCACCTGAGGCTGAGGCCAGCTTGTAGACGGAGGGGAAGTGGTGGAGGGAGCGGCCGCGCGCGGCTTTGCTGGGGTGCTGGTTTTGGGCAGGGATTCATCAGTGATGGGGGGAAATCCGATAGGATGGCGGTGGCAGGCTTGTTGAAAAGACAAGCGACACTGGATTGGATTTGATGGGAAGTCGTGCGTGAACTGACGTGTGCTCTTTAGGGAATCGGGTGAATAACTTCTCCACCAAGCCCATACACAAGGCCCACTTTCAAATGAAGAAGCGTACGGTCATGCTTCGTTATCTCGATCATCTAAATATATAACGACAACTGGGACAACGACAACCCCGCTAGGCATATAGGCACTTCAAAATGGGAGGCGGCGGCGAAGGCAGCAGCGGCGAGGGAGAGGATCCAAAAGGAGAGGCTATCTCGCACAATCTCGCTACAATCTCGGCAAGATCTCGACGAGACAAGGTAAAATACATTTTACACGATCTCGAATCTCTTTATAGGCTTCAAGACCAATATCTCGCCGAGATCCCATCGAGACTGCGAACCATGGTACAAATTAGATGTAGCATGATCCATTCCCTTATTTTACTTGGGTCCAAAACCTGGTGTCTACAATCAATTATAAAGGTGCCCACTTATGTGATCGGTGTTCTTCATCACATTCCTTTCTTCTACGGTTTTACCGCAATGAATTTCGTTGACCAATTTTTGCACCAAAAACACAAAAGACGAGTCATTTCTGGTCAAAAGACTCTAAAATGAGACATTATTTAGTGTAAATATGATACCAAGTTGGTATATTAGCGCGCGGTGTCATTCACCAATCAACAGGAGATGCACAACCCCTTGTGAGCCCCTGTTAATTGTTAAACTCGTTAAAGCCGTTTGGGTGTGACATTCAAATTTCGTTTGTTAACTGGGGCCACAATCGGGTTATCTGTCTCTCGTTGATTGGTGATCGACACCACGCATGCCAGCTTAATGTCGTATCTACACCAAAATATTTCTCATCGACACCAAGCTGTGGTATCGTATCTACACCGAAAAGTTTATCCGGTAAAATTACTTCGTCCTCGACACCCAGTACGGATGAGAGAATGTAACGGCTAATCATAGTGTAGAAGTTCTCAGGTGACTTGCATTTTTTTCACTCTAATATCGTCAACGGCTGTAAACAGTAATGATAAACAGCCCTCACAGGAGACAAATCCAGAAACAGCATCCGAGTCTCTCTGGTAAGTCGCGCCTCAGTTGAGAAGTTATTACCTGCGCGCCTCGCATGGGAACCGTGTGCTCATCACCAATGTGTGATGGGCAGGTTCCCCTTACTTGTGGGTCCTTTATGGCAATCATGACAAGCAGGGTGAACGTGCCCATCACCCATTCGTGATGAGCACACTGTTCACCCTGCGCGGCGCATATATAATAATTTTCCGGTTTGGTGGGCCTACTTCTTCTGTCCTATAAAGATAGGGGTACATTCTTTTGGTGAAAAGATACCGTGTACGATTATCAGCTTCTTCCGTTTTACGTAGTACGAGAAACAAATGGCACTGGTCAACTCTCTTCGAAGAACTTTGGAGATCAGCAAGTATGGCCTCTAGAGTGAGAAAGTCTGCCCTCTCTCTAGATTTTTTAGCCACTCCGTCGAGCTTCTTCGTCCACAACGAGGGTTTCTCTCCTCTTGACACCCAGATCTACATCACCATTTAGGTTTTCTCCTTAGTGGTCGGAAGGTCTCTTCCTGGTTCATCTTAGCATCTCAGCTAGGGCAATCTTGAATGAAAAGATCCCCCCCCTCCTCTAGCTGAAGGCCAAGGATTAATCACAAAAGAACGAGAGCGGGATGAGCAAAGGGAAGATGAGGACAGAGACTTGCAGTCCGAAGCCCACCCCACCTTGGAAAGCTTGGCTTTTTGTAACCTCACAAAAGAAGGGAGAGGTATTGCTATATATCCCTGTTGAAGCTTGTCAAAAAGAACTGGAGTAATGCACGTTAAGCCTTATTGGAAAGTTCTTCACAATTAAGCACATCAACCACAGAGCAGCCGAAGCTTGTCTCCGTGCTGCCTGGGAACTTGGAAACCGACTGAAGATATTAGAATTTAGAACTAGAGGATAAAACCTACCAGTTCATGTTCCAAAATACAGGCGACCTTGAAAGAGTGTTGTAGAATGGACCATGAGAATCATCTCCTCCTGCTAAAAAAATGGGAGTAAGGTATGAATCTTTTCAACATCTCTTTCTCCCACACCTCAATATGTTACAAGCCTAGGACTGGCATTTCATATGATTTTACACAATATGAGGGAATGGATTGGGAAGACTTTTGATAGTTATTATGAAGTTGAATGTTTTAAGGATGCTTTATGGAGGAAGCAATTTATTCGGATTAAGGTTTCTATTTCCATTGAAAAACCTTTGCGAAGAGTTGGTCGAGTAGGCGCCCCGGATGGATCAGACCACTAAGCTCAATATAAATATGAAAAGGCCCTGGAGTTCAGCCATTTCTGTGATTTTCTCGGCCATGAATGAAGGGTAAGCGAGCCGCAACAGAAGCGATTTTGAATCATCCGTTTGGTGTTGAATCCTCCAAATTTTGATTTAATTTAGAATTCCCTTGTACTCACAAACAATAATAAAATAAAGTACAAGATTTTTAGCAATATAAACGAACAAATATTTATCACATGATCAATCAAATTAAACACAAGAACGCATACTACTAACTTGCGGCCTTTGTGCCAAAGATTATACCGTTCTTTATAGAGAAATAAAAGTATATCCGATATCACCCTTTTACAACCATTCGTGTGTGGATCTTTGACTTGCTATTCTCCACGAGATAATAATATCAATTTCTGTGTTTCCCCGTTACTTTGCTTTGATATGATCTCCAAGATCAACCCAATTCTCAATAGCCAAAGAGGAGAAAACCACCAAGGAGAGAGAGACGTTGAATGAGATGCGATAGAGCCAAAAACGACTAGCAGCCAAAAGGAGGAAGGTGTCCCCTCCTTATCCTTTCCCAATTTAGGTTATTAAATTTGGGGAGTAAATCTCCCTTTAATTGATTTTCTCTCTCCATGTCTTTCCCTAATTAGGACGTAACTCCCTAATTGGGATTTGTAACTTCCTTCCTTATTTGTATTTCTCCTTAATTATAGCCAATTCAAAACTTATTCGAAACGGTTTAACAAAGTTGTCTCTTCCATTTAGGTGGGCCCACGGGAGCCTATTATCTCCACATGTGCGTACACCCCACATGGGAGGACCGACTTCTCTAACCAAGACAATAAATATGGGATGCACCCATACAATTGCTATGGAGAGATACAAAGTAAACCCTAAGATGTAGAAAGGTAAACATTAAAGGCCTAGCTAATCCATCATTATTTCTTCATTGGAAATTTGAATAAATTATACCTTTCTCTTTTTCTCTTTATTCATAGTCGTATAAATTATACCTTTCTCTTTATTATTAAATTATACCTTTCTCTTTATTATTAAATTAATAATTTATACGACTAGGAAAATTTAATAAATTATACGACTATGAACTGGGCACATTTTGACGTAGGAAAATTTCACACATTTTCCAATAGAGGAGAGGCATTGCAATTTGCATATGTTGCAAGATGCCAGGACCTGAAGATTAAATTCCAACGTGTACAAATAGTTTGGAGGGCGGTGGCGTTAGGGTTTCATGTGTATGGTTTTGTAATAGGTACCAACCCTAAAACTCACCCCATAACTTCCACTTTAGGTTAAATTGGCTACTTCTTGCCATCTTTCTCCATCAACAAAATCTCTTCAATTCAAGACGTACCCACCCCCCCTCTCTCTCTCTCTCTCTCAGCGCCAATGTTGAGCTCGACGTATGCTGAAGTAAAACCACCTCGACGCGTGCGGATTTCCAAGGCAACAAGCTGACTGCACCATGCTTGAGCCATGCATTCCCTCTCTCAAGTCCCCTGCACCACCGCAAGAAGCTAGCCTCTGCTATCAACCAAAGCCCATTAGCCCGCACGGCTGACGATCCCCATAGAGGAGCCGAAAAGCCAAGAGTAGGACGTTTAGTGATACAATTGGGAGGAGTTGGGTTGAAAGGTTCAGAAGGAAGCTGCTCGAAGTCAAATAGGAGAAAGAGGCCTTCCTCCGATAATGCAACAGACAAAGCTTCTACAAAGAATTTTCAGTGCAAGAAGGACGAGACATGCGAGCAGGACCAACCCGTCAGCGACATTAGAAACAAGGCCAAAGTCCCTTTGGCAAAGAGGGCTAAAACCCTCATAGACTAGGGAAGAAAACAAGAGCAAGAAACAGAAGATTCCCAGATTCACAATTGTGTTATCACATAAAGAAATTGAAGATGATTTCTTAGCCATGACGGGGTCAAAACTGCAAAGATGGCCTCACAAGAAGCCGAAGAATGTGCAGAAGTGTTTGGATGTACATATAGGGTTTTTTGCATATGATTGCTACACTTCTATGGCCCTTTTTCATTAAGCCTTGATTAATATGAAGGTTTTATTTTGAGATTTAACTCAATCTCTTGAATTTTGCAGGATGTATTTTTGGGATTAGGGCTCTCTACTATTAATTTAGAGATACAACGTAAACCTTAAGATGTAGAAAGGTAAACATTAAAAGCCTAGCTAGCTAATCCATCATTATTTCTTCATTGGAAATTTGAATAAATTATACCTTTCTCTTTTGTTTTAAGTTTTCAGTATATTTAAAACTTTAATGATAACATAAATAGTCATTCAAAAGTTAATACGAATTTTTTTCCGTTTAATTTTGGGACCATTACTGGTTGCTACTAATAACGAAATTTTATGATAAAGAGCTTTTTCGGGATATATGCTGTTGCACTTCAAATATGCAATGAACGACCCCACGGGAGCGAAGTGTAACAAAGTCTATAACGAGTAAGACGACTATGAATTGGGCACATTTTGACGTAGGAAAATTTCACACCTTTTCCAAGTCCTAGAGGAAGTCGTATTTCCCAGTAGTGGAGAGGCATTGCAATTTGCATATGTTGCAAGACGCTAGGACCTGAAGATTAAATTCCAACATGTACAAATAGTTTAAAGGGCGGTGGCGTTAGGGTTTCATGTGTATGGTTCTGTAATAGGAACCATCCCTAAAATTCACCCCATAACTTCCACTTTAGGTTAAATTGGCTACTCCTTTCCATCTTTCTCCGTCAACAAAATCTCTTCAATTCAAGACCCACCCCCCTCTCTCTCTCAGCTCCAATGTTGAACTCGACGTATGCTGAAGTAAAACCACCTCGATGCGTGCAGATTTCCATGGCAGTAAGCTAACTGCACCATGCTTGAGCCATGCATTCCCTCTCTCAAGTTCCCTGCACCCCCGCAAGAAGCCAACCTCTGCTACCGACCAAAGCCAATTAGCCCGCAAGGCTAATGATCCCCATAGAGGAGCCGAAACGCCAAGAGTAGGACGTTTAGTGATACGATTGGGAGGAGTTGGGTTGAAAGGTTCAGAAGGAAGCTGCTCGAAGTCAAATAGGAGAAAGAGGCCATCCTCCGATAATGCAACAGACAGCTTCTACAAAGAATTTTCAGTGCAAGAAGGATGAGACATGCGAGCAGGACCAACCGGTCAGCGACATTAGAAACAAGGCCAAAGTCCCTTTGGCAAAGAGGGCTGAAACCCTCATAGACTAGGGAAGAAGACAACAGCAAGAAACAGAAGATCCCCAGATTCACAATTGTGTTATCACAGAAAGAAATTGAAGATGATTTCTTAGCCATGACGGAGTCAAAATAACCAAGATGGCCTCACGTGAAGCCAAAGAATGTGCAGAAGTGTTTGGATGTACGTATAGGGTTTTTTGCATATGATTGCTACGCTTTATGGCCCTTTTTCATTAAGCCTTGATTAATATGTAGGTTTTATTTTGAGATTTAACTCAATCTCTTGAATTTTGCAGGATGTATTTTTGGGATTAGGGCTCTCTACTTTTGCTTTGGAGAGATACAAAGTAAACATTAAGATGTAGAAAGGTATACATTAAAGGCTTAGCTAATCCATCATTATTTCTTCATAGGAAATTTGAATAAATTATACCTTTCATTTTTGTTTTAAGTTTTCAGTATATTTAAAACTTTAATGATAATATAAATAGTCATTCAAAAGTTAATGAGAATTTTTTTTTGGTTTAATTTTAGGACCATTACTAGTTGCTACTAATAATGAGATTTTATGCTAAAGTGCTTTTTCGAGATATATGCTATTGCACTTCAAATATGCGATGAATGACCCCCGTGAGCGAAAATAAAGTCTATAACGAGTAAGACGATTATGAACTGGGCACATTTTGACGTAGGAAAATTTCACACATTTTCCAAGTCCTAGAGGAAGTCGTATTTCCCAGCAAAGGAGAGGCATTGCAATTTGCATATGTTGCAAGATGCCAGGACATGGAGATTAAATTCCAACGTGTATAAATGGTTTGGAAGGCGGTGGTGTTAGGGTTTCATGTGTATGGTTCTGTAATAGGTACCAACCCTAAAACTCACCCCATAACTTCCACTTTAGGATAAATTGGCTACTCCTTTCCATCTTACTCCATCAACAAAATATATTCAATTCAAGCCCCACCCCTCTCCCTCTCTCTCAGATCCAATGTTGAACTCGACGTATGTTGAAGTAAAACCACCTCGACGCGTGTTGATTTCCATGGTAGCAAGCAAGCCGACTGCACCATGCTTGACCCATGCATTCCCTCTCTCAAGTCCCCTACACCACCGCAAGAAGCCAGCCTCTGCTAGCGACCAAAGCTTTAGTGGGAATCTTTAGAAGCCAGCCTCTACTGCTAACGTTTAGAGATACGATTGGGAGGTGTTGGGTTGAAAGCTTTAGAAGGAAGCTGTTCGAAGTCAAATAGGATAAAGAGGCCTTCCTCCGATCTTCTACTTAGAATTTTCAGTGCAAGAAGGACGAGACATGCGAGCAGGACCAACCCATTTCAACGACGTTAGAAACAAGGCCAAAGTCCCTTCGGCAAAGAGGGTTGAAACCCTCAAAGACTAGGGAAGAAGATAAGAGCAAGAAACAAAGATTCTTATATTCACAATTACGTTATCGTAGAAAGAAATTGAAGAGGATTTCTTAGCCATGGCAGGGTCATAACCGCCCAGATGGCCTCACAAGAAGCCTAAGAATGTGTAGAAGTGTTTGGATGTATGTATAGGGTTTTTTGCATATGATTATTACGCTTTTATGGCCTTTTGTCATTAAGCCTTGATTAATATGAAGGTTTTTATTTTGAGATTTAACTCAATCTCCTGAATTTTGCAGGATGTATTTTTGGGATTAAGGCTCTCTACTATTACTTTGGGCAGATAATAAGTAAACCCTAAGATGTAGAAAGGTAAATGTAATGCCCAAAAAATTTGAATTTTTTAATGCAGGTTTGTTGATCGATGAGAAGGTGGGAGCTGATATTGAAGTGCATGAAAGAAGCTTTCCATCGCCATGGATTTCGCACAATTTGGAGTTCGGAGTAAAAAGTTATATGCGATCGATCGCCAAAAGTTATGCGATCGATCGGGTCAGGTTTAAAGTCGAGGGCAAGGCAGACGCAATTGATCACCTCAGGTGCCGATCGATAGTTTTTACTGGAATCTGCGATTTTTGGAGCAGCGATCGATCGCCCTTAGACATGATCGATCGTAAGTACTGTGATGTCAATTTTTGTGTCGCGATCGATCGTCTTGCGAACGATCGATCGTAAGTACTAGAATGTTGTGAAATTTGGCAGCGATCGATCGCTTAGGGCATCGCGATCGATTGCACCGGCCGACGCAGTTTCCTGAATTTGTTGATTTAGGGATCAATTTAATTTTGAATCCCAACTATTCAAGGAGGCTTATTGGGAGAACGTCCTAGATGGCTAGGAAGTGGTTTTGGATCGACGATGGAGATTAAAAGTGGGTGTAACTAATGGGGGGAAGGTGATTGTGAAGAGATTTCCTAGTTGAATTAGGGTTTTGGATCGACCATAAGAGATTATTGTCCCAAGCACTTGGACGTCCTGCTTCTTGGAGCCTTGGTGTTTTCCTTTTTCCTTCACCCAAACTGCAAGTTTTGGCCATGTTCGATCCACGGAGTAAGGCGGCTTCGTGAAGAGGAGGTTGAGCACTACGTGAGGAGACAAGTAACTCGTCGTTCATGTTGTAGGATGGTTTTTCCCCCACTTCTCATATGAATATTCATTATTTGATGATTCTTAATTGATGCATGAATGATCTTATGACCTCTTATTCATGTTGTGTTGATGACGATCATTCTATAAGAGAAACCGAATTGAGTGTTTATATATATATTCATGAATCATGTTGATCAATCTATGTTTGATATTTCACGTGCTAGTACCTTGAAGGGTTCCCTTGTCATTCATATCTTAAGTGACTCAGTATGATGCTCTTGATGATCTCATCATGTTCTATCCAAAAATTGTCGTCTCGTTGTTTGGGTTATTATGGTAAGTCCTAAATTAGGAATCTACTAAGAAGGGTAAGTAATTGTAAATCGATGTGGATTTTGATCTATCATTGTGAATCATGTCAATTCTAGTGTCACGACTCTTTGATTCATAAAAAGTTGTCTTTTTTATGTTATGTCAGTATATCTCTATTTCGTAATTCTGTCCGAGATTAGTTGTCATAATTGAGTGAAGTGTATATGATTAAGATACTATTTGTATAAACAGTGTAATGAGAGTAAGATGTATCTTAAGATGGGAAGAATTTACTAATTTTAGAACCATAAAGCTTCTGTATCATACCTAGTGATTGGGTAATTATGATTAGTAGGATGATCCTAGGTGGAATATAATGTATTTAACGTAATTAAGCAGTTTGGTTTAAGATTTACTCTCTTGGCCAGAACTGTTCTATGGCGACGAGCCGTAATAAAAAAGTCATAATTAATTATAGAAATATAAAAAAAAATATGTCGTTTGTTGGGTTGGAAACTAGACTCGTAGGATTATTCACAATAAAAATTGCATAACCTAATTCGGACTGTGCATACTGTAGTAAGTGTCGGAAGTGAACTGCTATGCAAATGACAATACACAAAAGCAGGGTTTTAAACACTATTATTTATTAAGACGTGACTATATGGTAGGCTATGTTTATGATAACCTTAATGAATATTAAAAAAACATGAGTAATGATGATTACTGAAAGAGTAATTCACGTAGAAAGATGTTCATGATCGAGTCATCTTAAGTGGAATAGTGTCCTACTTGTCCGCAGCTTTTGGATACCATTGAGTCAATAGAGTTCCAACTAGGGTTTGAACTCTCGAACCCTAGTGTCTAGTCTACTTGATGGCAATTAAATTCCATAGTCAGTGTTATTGGGGGATTCCTATTTAGGGCTATGTACGGTGAATATATTGAATGAGTTGAAACCTGTTGTTATATCTCTTATGAGTCAGTTGATGATCAAGATTGAACAGTCTTCTCGTGACTCCTCTAGTGAGTCGATTGCTGATTGAGATATTGAGATCTTTGTGAGTCGAACTTTGAAAGATGAGAAACTTGAATTAATAAATGATACAACCCATGTTGTTGTGAATTATTATTCAGTTCCTTGTAAATTATTTCTTCCACTAAGAGTTCTTCTTAAGAATCTCTCTGAGGTTGAATCATAGTATGCTCACGAGCCATTGCTAGATCCATGGTGATCTCCGATTTATATTGAACCAGTTCAGCCTATGAAGGCACACGTACATTTTTATATTGTAAGATATTACGAAAGGTCTTCTAGTATCCGCCCATTGTGCCTGTAAGCATCGATGGAGCCAGCATCCCTAGATGCATGGCCGGGTTCCAAAGAGAGAACCTCTAGGATGTTCTGGTAAATTATCCACATGGGAGTGGACAGATATGAGAGCAGAAATTGAAGTCTCCTTACACTATGGATGTCTGGAGTTTGAACTTATTAATATTTTCTCCTTACGCATTGGTCGTTTGGATTCTTGAAATGTTATTCATCCTATCTATACATTGGGTTGATATTGTCTCTGAGTATGGCTGTTATTCAGGTAAGGTAAACTCTGTATTTCCATCTTGATTCTGTTGAAAATTGAATTCTTTATTGAGAACTATATGTCTTTTATCCATTCAAATTCTCTATAGGGTTTTTGCATCCTACTGGGTATTTCTTCGGAATACTCATACATCCTCTGTGCAACCATTAAAAGAGATTGAAGGTGACCAGGTGGTGATCTTCATAGCTATTTTGAATGGCAAAAATGTTGGAGTGGAAAGACATTTATCTTTTGCTCTTATTTGACTTTATTAATTGTTTGTCTTGTGTGTGCCAGAAACTTATTTATTTTCGGATTTATGGATTATTATTTCTTCGGCTGTAATAGACTAAATAGATTTAGTTTTCAGTATATTTAAAACTTTAATGATAACGTAAATAGTCATTCAAAAGTTAATACTATTTTTTTCGTTTAATTTTGTGCAGAGCTAGTTTGCTTTTTATAATCAAGCTCTGCGTTAGACATGCTTTTTTGGGGATGAAGATTATGGGGTTATTTGGGTGTACATTTGAACATTAAAGAAAAATTTATTTATTTCTTTTTTTTCTTTTGCTAAAAGAAACAAACATTTTTTCTATTTGTTTTTTTAAGACAGAAGGTTGTTACCATTTTACTATGTGAAATGACAGAAATATCTTGCAATATGTAGATGAGAATAATATTAAAAAGGTTAAATTATTTTTCCACCATAAAAGTATTTTCTACTAAAAACATCTTCAAGGTGAGGATTTTAGAAGAAGGGAAAATGACCCATTAAAAGGGCAAAAAGACTATTTGTACCTTAAAAAATTTTCTGCAAGAAATAGTACAAACAAACACAAGTGGAAAGGGACTTTCTACAAGAAAAAAATTCTGACAAATTTTTTTCCAAACGTTTTTTTAGCATAAAGGTTATTTTACCCTTTAAAAGCCCCTTTCTGCATGGGAAATGGTGCATCCAAATAGCCCCTATGATCTCCCTTCGCAGATAGAGTGCCAGAATTTTGTCTAAGAGATTCTCAATAAAATATGCATGAATTCAATGTGAAAGTTTGTATATGGAGTCCCTCTACATCGTCCCCTAGATTGAAGCGGTGTTACTTACATTTTGATAAAAAATTAGAATGTTAATTGTTAGAGGCTGGGCAGATGTACATAATGAAACGTACAATGATTTATAACTGAGAAGTGAGTCAAGTGACTATTCTGATTTGTAAGCAGGCTTAGGTAATTACATATATACTAATTCCAAGTTTCTTTATCAAATTGGTCTCTGGGCTTATTACATTGTTTAAAATCATTTTGCGTTCACCTGTGAAACTGTTTGCAATTATTCTCGGTTATTTTGTCTTCAATCGGTTCTGCTTGGACTCTTCTACAAAAAAATTAGAGCATAAGAGGAAGTGATCTTGAAGTGACAAGAATTAAAACTTTCAATGGTAAAAGAAGTTGTTGTTATTAGTCTAATTTGTGATAGTGACAATTTCATATTCTGTCAGTCCCGTATTTATTACTCCATTAAAAAAAAGTCTGTCCCATATTAATAGCTCTAGTGCTCGCTGGTATTGTTTCGAGCTGATCGTTATTTTTTATTTGTGTTATGACTATATTCTAATTAGGTTTGGATTAGTTTCCTAAATTAGTTGAATTCCTAGGATTAGACTTCTATGTCAATTAAGACTATAGTTTAGAATATATATATACATAAAGGGTTTCCTTACTTAATTATGTTTGATCAATAGAATAGTTATTTTTTAGTTTAATTAATATTAATCTTTCTTAGCCTTAATCCTACTATTTATCTCCTTCCTCCTATAATGAAATTATTTGTAGATCACCATCTATATCAGTTTGCACGTTGGAAATTTTTTTATCCCCCGAGTTGCATCCTCTCTCAAATGCTCCACCAATACAATAAGGACCCATAAAAATTTATGGAGAAATCTAACAAGTTCGGTAATGGGCCCGTTGATATGACAGCTGTCAGCCCTACAGTACACTGTGCTAAAATTTATGTACGAATATTTTGCTCCTAATATTAAAAGCCAATATCCCATACACTCCGTGTCGTATGACTCGTATCCACACGAGCACCCCACCCACTATCAATCTGCCAAAACTTATATACTAAGTGGGCCGGTTACCAAAAAAGATATACCAGTGGGCCTTCCTCCGTGTTCAGGCCCATGGGTCGGTGACGGCTTTATTTCCTTCCGGCCTGGTTGTACGAAAATAAAAAACCTGTGAAAAATCCAAATCGCAAGTGGGAAGCGAGGACACCTCCTCTCCTCGCTCCCGCATTCCTTGTATTCGCGCCTTCAACTAACATAAAAAAATTGCAAGCAAAAAGCAATCAGAAGAAGAAAGCCACACCAAAATCCTCTTCTCCCTTCCCCTCTCCTCCTCCTTCCTCCTCTCGTCCACCTTCAGACCCTTCCTTCTCCCCCGCCAAATCTCCTCCCTTCTCCCCCTTCCTCTTGCATGGTCTTCTCCGCCGCCTCGCCATCAAAAGAACCTCTCCCGGAGGAGCAATTCATGGCCGACCAGCAGCGCCTGCGCCTCCACAACTTCTCCTGGCCCCTCAAATGGCAGAACCAGAAGACACTCCGCCCAATCAAATTCGACCCTTTTCGTTACCTCTCCGATTCTCACAAGGCCCTCTCCCCAATCGACGCATTCGATGCCACCGCGCTCTCTTCTCCTCCTTCTTCTCTTGTCTCCCGCTTCCTGATCAAGAAACTCCAGAAACTGCCTCCTCTTTTGATCAATGCCGACGACCGGTTCGAGACTATCAGGGAGAAGTTGCTTCTCCACCTCCGGAGCGCCGCCAGATTCCGGGAGATGGATGAGATGGATTGCTCTCCCGATGAGGCAATTCAGTGGAATTTCGGATTGGAAGGGACAGCTGCGTGTGGGATTCCGGCTGCAATAGAGATGCAGAAGACGAGAACTGATGGTTGTGCTGTTCTGGTTCCGGAGGGTCGGCCCAGGTCTTTGAGGTTAAGGGGCCTAGCTCCGGAACAGAGCGAGTTCAGGATGGAGATTCCTAGATTCTCAACCTCGCTGCGCCAAATTGAGGAGGATTTCTTGGCAATGACAGGCTCGAAACCGTCTCGGAGGCCAAAGAAGAGAGCCAAGTGCATACAGAAGATATTGGATGTGAGGATGATCAATGATTCCTACTGAATTGATGATTCATCTAATTTATTTCTGATTTAGTTTTCCTGTTCCTTGCTAATTCTGATATGAGTTTCTTTACCAATGCAGGAACATTCCCCAGGAATGTTGTTGTCAAATATTACACTGGATTCTTATAAAGTTTCAAGATCCCATTGAATCGCAAAAGGTGTTTACTAATTACTAGTATCTAATTTCTCTTCTACGATGAAGTTTCTCGATTTGTTCTTGTTCGACCTGATGGTCTCGTTGATACGCCTTTCAGAGAGGAAATCTAACGAAGTTCTTCAAGCTAACAGCGGCTCCATAGATACAATTTTCCCGGGAGAGGTATACAACATTCATTACCTAGCCTTTTTCATCAGGAAAAAGGTATATCAGTGGATTCATCCATGTCAAGTAGTTTTTCTAAAGCTTTTGGATTGCCATTCTTTAATTTCCTGTGATTGGATAAAAGTTTCTGTAAATGCTAATACACTGAGTCTGATAAACTGCTTCCAATCTCAGCTAGTCTTTTTGCATGTCCATTCAATTCTTTTAGCAGTTAAATAGAAAATTTTCTCAGCCTGGTGTCGCATAGCTAAAATTTTGATGTGTACCAGGAATTACCTACATATATTGAATACAAATGTCAATGCAACTTCATACTTCAACTGTTATGAGAACATGTGATTCGTCCCTCTTGTGATGGCATATCAGAGTGACATGCCATATGCTTACCAATATATTTCCCCTTCTCAAATTGCTCAATGCTATGCAAACAATTCGAACCATATCCTGTTGCCTTGATTTCTAACTCTCTTTCTCTTCTAGCTGCCGAATATGGAAAATGTACGTGTTTGTTTTGTTAATGTTCTTGTGCTTGCACAACTTTGTTCTCATATTCATATAACAGACTAAAGGTAACCAGAATATGTTATTTCTAAAAATGGCCAAATTCAATCTTGAAGAAAATATGAAGCTGATTAAGTTTCACATTGCCTTTCATTTTTTAAAACTAATGTTTGTAATGGCTTCAAGGATTCAAGGATTATTGAACATATCACTAGTTGAAATTTTTAGCAAGTGGCCATTCCATTTCTTGTTGTACCCGTTCTTATTACCTTTTTTATCTTTACATCAAGAAGCAATAAATCTACCCAAAGAAGGTGACTAGTCATGATCCTTCTCCAAAAAGAGTGAAGGGAACACATGCGCATATTCATATCTTATCTCTTACACTTGCCTCAGAAAAAATTGTTTGTGTCTCTGCTCGGCAATTCATGGCATCTCCGCGATGCAATGTCTTAATAAATTGGAATGACACTTTTTTAACTCTTTGGATAGGTGCTTAATTTGGTTCTTACTTTGTCTTTTTTTTTGTATCACTTTATCTGCCCCTTCTTATACTTTGTTCTCTTGTTTCATAAATTTCTTTTTGTTAGTTGGTAAAAAAAAATCGATTGATGAATTCGAAGAAAAGTTTTAGCAGTTCTGGCATCTAGACTATCAGTCAGTTTGTTGTAGACACTAATAGAAACTCATATTCGCATACATGACAGTCAGCTAGGTTGAGGAGCTGCCAGGATCTGCTGGTAGGCTGTCAAATTGTAAGAGTTCCATGGTTGCACCTTTTCGCTTCAAGGCTTAGATGGTGTTGTACTGTAGAATACATCAGCATATTCATAATCCCTGTCCCAACAGCTTAATCTATTGGGAAGAGATACTTGCTTTCTTTTCAGATTTAATTACTCCCTCTGGTCACTTTAAATAAATACAGTTTTCTTTAATAGATAAAGTTTTCTTCAAATGAACTATATTAAAGAAAACTGTATTTATTAAAAGTGACCAGAGGGAGTATCACTTTTCCAGACTGAAACACAAAACAATAAACAATAGAAATTTTTATCATACATGAAGTTGGCCCTCCCGACTTCTAAGATTGATAGAAGATTGGGATCAAACGTCATAGGTTATCAGATACCTTATGATTGAGGATGGGAGAACTTGAGCACTTGCAATTGTTTTATTGTCATGACAGATGAAATGACTGTTTGATTTCCGAGATGTGGCTTTGGATTTTGGTATGGATTATCACTGTTCCAAATTCGGATACTATTCTAAGGATGCAATATGTTACAGGTGGAAGAATTTTTTTTTCGTGTTACCTAGGATGATGAACTGAGCGGAAACGTATTCCCAATTTAGGGGCCATTTGGTTCGTGAAAAATCCAAAATATCTACAGTGAAAAATCTCCTTTCACTGTAGATTTCCGGATTTTTCACTAACCAAGCTGAAAGTGGATTTTTCACTGTGGATGCTTTGGATTTTTCACGAACCAAACGGCTCCTTACCTTATCACTGAAATTAGACGGGAAGCTGATAACTATACACTGAATCTTTACACCAAACCCTTACACCCATGAGATGGTTGGACAATGCAACTGGGCCGAATTTAGCCCACTTTTTCCCTGTTAAACAAAAAGCCACCACCTAACCGTAGTATTATCATTCCCTTTTTAGAAACGATAGATAAAGCATGTCAAGAAATGTCACAACATGGATTCGTGTACCTAAATAATAGGAATAACCGACAAGGTCACAAGGCCAAAGTATTTGTCGAAAGTGCAGTAAGTCCTAAGTATCATTTTTCTGAGCAAAATTATACCGCAAGCATAATATTAAAGACTATACTACAAAGAAATAAATACTCTACTGTTTGGCATCATTGCTTTTTGAAATATATTTTGGCTTCTAGTTGCCAAAAAAAATTGGCTTATTCTTTTTGACATGAACGGTGCTGGTTGGCCTTTGTAAATGAAACAGTAGCAGGTTGCCTAACATTCAAATTTTTACTTAAAAATCTAAGCCAATTTAATTTAAAGAGGTGGACAGGTGGTGGCTAAGGGGCCGTTTGGGGCAAAAGCAAAACATCTACAGTAGATTTTTGCTACACTGTAGCATTCATGTTTTTTCCACTTTCAGTTGAAACACCTCAGGTCGTGTTTCACGCTGGATAGTGAAAAAATCAGAATGCTACAGTGGACGTGGAAAATCCATTGTGGATATTTTGATTTTTTCACGCCCCTAAATAGCGAGCACAAGCTAGAGAACGCACTCTTTAAATTTTCCCAGCAAAAATCATATATTTATATACACATCACTACAAAATGCACTAGAGGCAGTGTTTTAGTGTGTACGATGACACGCCTTGCAATGAGGTCGTGTACACAATTTCATAGCAAAATTAACGAATCATATCTCTTATTTCTTATCCGTTTTCGTTCATTCTTTTTACATTCTTCTTTATTTTTCATCCTCTTTGTCTTTATGAGGGTATCTTAAATTTTTTTTACATAACTTTTAGTTGGGTTGACTAATATGAAAATAGTACTTTGTCACTCGGTGACGAGTATTTTTGCAGTTCCGCTACATTTTTATTTTCTCTTCTTTTAGCCATAAGTAGTTCGAGCACCAGTGGGCGGACCGTTACAAATGTTTCTTTACCGATAGGTTTCAACTTTTGTAGTTGGTAACGTGTCCGGGCATGTAAAATAATTAACCATGTTATGAAGGTATTTTGGGAAAACATGTGCCTTTTTTAAGTTATACAGAATTCCTAGCTCATTGGCTAGGTAATATGGAAAAAACTCAAGGGAATGCTAGTGGCAAAAATGGATGACCCCAAAAATCCCTTGGTTCTCATAAAAACTGCATTCAACACAAGGCAAATATGAATCCGAATCTGAATCTTCACGCACCGTCGATCACCACAAATTGACAACTAATTCATTCCCACGTGTCCTGGCCATAGACGGTGGATTCTAGTTCGGCATGTACTCCCTATGTTGCAGGTCCCGCTGCTTACAAGGCAAGGTCACCATGCATTACAAAGACCCTTCAAGTATTAAGCTGTACATAGGTGCTAAAGTATGTTCAATGGTCTTTGCCATTTAATCGGTTGAACGTGAAGCCGAGTTTCGCTCCGGTGCACAAGCAGTGCCCTCGCACCCCCAATCTACAAGACCACACCATCTGTCTACTGTTGGGACTTCAATTAATATTGTCTGCGAAACTCGCGTGTAGCACGTCCGTAACACTCCTTGTCTCTCACGTACGTTCGTGGTAGGCAGAAGCAAGTACGCCGTAGACACATGAGCACAGCCTCAAATCCTCTATGTGGGAAAGTGCTCTTCTCCCGCTTTATTCTCACGGCCACCTCACGTGCCCCTCAATGGCAATGTTGTAGGCCTCATTTTCGTTGGCTTTCACTACACTAGCAGCGTAAGGTTGGCCGTGATAAAAAAGCGGGAGATATAGCAGTACTAATCTAACGTCCAGCAAGCTCAAGGATGTGGGGACTAACTAAAATCAGAGATAGATATTAGATACGATACCAATGCACTCATCCTCCCGCCGCAACACCCATGTTGTTGTTTTCTTTTTCTAATGTTCTACTTGTGCTGTTCCACTGACTTTAGGGAAAGGAAAATGATGAAGATTGAAACGAAATCCTGTCGAGCTTTTGATTTGGAGTAACGAGGCATGAAATGAAATGGGTTAAAATGTTACCATGTACAGAACAAAACTAGCTTGATTTTACAGAATCATCAATTTTGCACACCTTTTTCTCTCGAATTCATGGTACCTTGAATATGTTCCCATGAGCCGAGTTGAAGAGCCACTCCTCAGTACAGCTCTTTAAGGATCTTCGCGCACTCTCCACCTCTCTGTAACGAGTTTTTCGTATTAAGCTTTTCGTCATAACATTTCGTTGATGGAAAAGATTGAACTAGCCAAAGGGCTTCGAGTTTGAGAAAAAGCTCAATTGAAATTGTGAAAGTGATAAGAAATTACCTTTCCTAGAATTCGAAATTGTCAGGAATTTTGTATCTGTCTATTGTTATCTTGGATAGCACACAGTACCTGGAAAACTTTGCTGCAACAAAAACAAGACAAAAGAGGTCAACATGGTGTAATGAATGAAATACCAAACCCTCTCATTTCCAATCCAAACA